>CAWUFW010001864.1:733015-1336030 GCA_963921515.1 Calotriton arnoldi
AACTCTTGAACCCCCCTCCCCCCAGACAGAGGGGCTGCACGAGATCACATGCTGCACGAGAAGGTGAGGCAATGGAGACTGCACCTTTATCTATGATGATCACTTTAGTTTTTCAGATAGTTGGGAGGTAGGCAGTACCTGATCAGTAAGGGAAAATGTGCAAAAATAAATAATCAGTGAAACTGAAAAAAGTCGAGATTATATTAATAAATCGGTGATTGGAGCCCTGTTCATAGGAGAAGTTAAATAAATATTTCAGAAGCATCGTTTTATGCAGTAACTTTCTTTCATCAGCTTCTAAGAAAATATGTCATTAACACGCCTGGAAATCAACGTCCAAAGCACCACGGGGAGACCTATTTGTTGATCTGAACTCCCATCAGTTGGCTGATTGGCCGACAGACAAAACACATGTATCATGGCGTTGACAGAGATTGTCTTCAGTCCGTTGTTGCTGTTTACCCTCGTTATTATCCTGGCATCATTAGCACAGACTTCAGAAAAGGCACAGCTGCACTGATAGCTAATGACAGCCATGGTAGTGGCAAGGCTGGCTGGCTGGCTGCTATCTATGAAGAATTCGCTCTGTGGGCAGGACACCATCTTTCTTTTCCTGTCGGAAACCGGGCAGGAGTTCAAAGTCGTGTACATTGTTTTTGTAAACATGTATTCTATGTATTTCTATGTGTGCTGGAGCACACATAGAAAGAGCAAAAACGAGGAGAAATAAAAGTATTTCTCCTCGTTGCACCAGCCTAACGCCTGCTTTTCAGCGGTGTTAGTTTTTGGCGCTACCTCAGATTTACAAATCCTTGTAAATCTGGAGCAGCATCAAAAAGCAATGGGTGTTGCAGTGGAACGCCCACAGCAACATCCATTGCACACCACTTTCACACAGATATGTGCATGAAAGGGTATAGGGGCATATTTACAAAGAAATGACTCCACGCATTGCTGCAAGTAATTTAGCAGTGCCGTTCTGCGTCATTTAAAAAAAATGCAGGGATGCGCCGTATTCACAAGAATACGGCGCACCCCTGTGTTTTACCTTCCGCTGCCACTAAAAAAGGCTGCCTAGCGCCAACACAGATACCCTTGCACCATAGTGCAAGGGTGCCTGCATTGCAGGGATGATTGTTTATGTGCCGGAAGGGACACCTTCCTGCAAATAAACAATTGTTAAAGGCGATTTGCTCCCACATTGAAAGATCAACAAGCATTGAAAATGCAATAGGTCTCGCCTTTGATTAAGTTAAAGCCATTTGCTTTGCTAATGGTATTGTATAGCAAAGCAAATGGCTTTAACTTAATAAAAGGCGAGACCTATTGCATTTTTAATGCTTGTTACTTATGTGTTATGGAGTGGATGTACGTGGGGTGTAGCGGAATTATGTAGTTGCCATCCTGAGATTGTGAGTATTTAAGAAGTAGAGGTGTAGTTAGGATGTATGGGTTGGCGGAATGATAGATGTTTGTATGAATGTTTGAATGGATGGATACCTTTAAGTACATGGATGAATGTCTGGATTATTAGATGAATGGAAAGACAGTAGGTGATGCATGGGTAGGATAGTTACATATGGTTGGTATAGAAACAGAAAGACGGATGCATCGGCAAAATATTCATAAAAAGAAATGTTACTACTTTATTGGACGTTTGGGCAGAATTGGGCGAATTCCATATTACAAATCTTGAGCCCTAACTGCAGAATTAACTGTATGAATAATTTTGTTATTGAAACTGTTTGTGTATCGTTTTTTGTAAACCCACAGAGACAATAATAAGAAACAAGGTCATATTCCATTTTTTTTTCTTTTTCTTGGTGCACCGGGAGATTAAGTGATTTGGCCAAAATTACAGGATGTTTAGCCGATGCTGAGAGTGGAACCTGGTTCCCCAGTTCCAAAGTCGGCAGCTCTGGCCCTAACGACACATCCTCTCCCCATCGAGGAAGGCATGCATGTAGCAGCGGCAGCAATAAAAGCAAGCAGTCGGGATCAAATACTGGCAAAATACTGTACCCATGCTTTGTACTAAAGCTTGTATTACTGCTGCCCATGACGTGCCTGTGTTGTATGTAAGTGAAGCTCTGGGAACCTTCTCACTATGTAAAATGCAAATCAATCGGCACGATCAGCCCAAGGCACAGGGGAGGGGCAGCATAGGGTGAAGTAGGAGGGGCAGCAAAGGATGGTCGAGGGGGCAATGCAGTATGCAAATGGAAGCAGAACCAGCAGAATAGACAAGGAGTGCAATGCAAGGGGGGCCGGTGCAGGGTGCAAGCTGAGAGCAGCACAGAGAGCAAGATTTTGTTGCAAACTAAGACGCATGCAGCAGGCAGTAGTGTGTTAAACAGGCCTCTAAGTCAAGACACTAGAAACCAAATTTGAAAGTAAAAACCAACAGCAATAAAACAGCATCTGCTATTTTGTGATGTGTTTTTCCCTTTGATGCGAAAACCATATACAAAGTTATTGTAACAATAAAGCAGCCGTACCTTCATATTGGTGAAATAACAATGAACGTATAATAGGTGATACAAAATATTGCATACAGAACAGAGTTCGGGATTTAAATCTTGAATTTAGCACAGGACCAACATTAGGCGTTCGTGGCCAATCGCGTATCCATTTCTGTATCGGTATTCGCTCAAAAGTGGAGGTGCTTAAACGAAGCATTAATGAAGTAAACTGTACGCAGGGCTTAAAAAAATATCGGTTATTGTCGAAAATCAGGGGCCCTTGCTAATTATGCACTGTTGCACACTCAAAAAGAACGTTTAAGTACATACAATATTGTGCGCGCACAAATACACCTAGATTTTACGTTACAAGTACACTAAAACTAGAAATTCTTTGTATTTACTAGGGCTTGTTTCATAAAGCGAAAGTATCTCCATCTTGGTTAAATAACGATGAAGCATAACATGTGCCATAAAATATTACATACGGAACACAAAAGTTGGGATTTAAATTTTGGTTTCAACACAGTAGGAAAATTGTGTGATTTTAGCTAATCACTCATCCATGTTTCCATCTGTGTTCTTCCCTACCAAAGTGGGAGTGCTTAGAAGAAGCGTTCATAAAATACATTGAATGCAGGGCTTATAAAATGATCAATGCCGGCACGATCAGGGTCCCCTTCTAAATATGTACTGTAGCACAGTAATAAAGAACATTTATGCACATACAATAATGTGCGCACTGATACATGAGCACTTCACTTTACAAGTACACTGAAATTAGAAATTCCCATTAATCACAGGATGTTAAACAGGCCTTCCAAGCAAAGACACTAGTAACCAAATTTGAAAGTAAAAAGCAACAGCGATACAACAGCATCTGCTGTTTTGAGTGGCGTGTTCTACCCTTTTATACAAAACCAAATAAAAAGTTACCGTAACAATTCCATCCTATTTGTGAAGTCTGTGAACAAAAAGTTAATTTTAAATTAAAATTATAAGTAAACGGACATAAAGCATATGCTGCAGACAATAAAAAAAAAAAAGCTAACATAATGAACATGTCCCGGACAGAAAGCAGCTATCGCACGCGCATAATAAAGGCTTGATTAACTGCAGACTTTGTTAGAAGAGAGCAGTGCCATACATGCAACAATACTTGCATCCTGGTTCAGCCCACCCCACGGAGGCTGATTAGGGGATAGTGGTGTTTAAAGCTCCCCTTTCCCCCACCATAATGGGCGTTTTTTGTGTTTTTGGGCACCTGATGGTATTTAGAGCACTCTACATAAACACCAGTTAAATTAACACTAAACGTAAGATTTTCACAATCTCCCTTTAGTATTTCGTGCCTCATTGAAAATCCTAACCTCCTTTTAGTATTTCGTGCCTCACTGAAAATCCCAACGGAAACAATTCTAGGGCAAGTTAAGCCCATTTACATCACAATGGAACGCACAATCGACAGAATCCACCTGGTTTTTATACAATTTCCCAGAAATGTAACTTCTAGCGTCCTTCTTGTAAGTTGGAAGCTGGATTCTGCTGTCCGTGTCTCAGGAAACAAAAACTACTCTTAAATGAAACCGAAGCCTCCATAATACTTACGGTTTCGATATGACTGCTTACCTAGCTCAAAGTTCAAGAATAGAGAGCCGGACTGGCGCGTGCAAGGCAGCGTGACGAAGCTTCTGATAAGAAACTTCGTCACGACAGCTGTAATGCAGGCGACCGAGTCCTTGGGGACCGTCCAAAATGGCGAAAGGGCGGCAACCGAAAACCCTCCTTTTCAATGGGAAGCCAGTGTTTACCATAAACGCTGACGCTACCCAATGAAAATGAGGGGCGGGGCTACGAGTCCCCTTCTTGAAACTTGCTTGTTGTCTATAGCTCTCGCAGGCGAGGAGCGCATGCGCGCTCCAACGCCAGGCGAGACCTAAAAATGAGGAGAAATAAAAGTGTTTTTCCTCTTGCGCCAATCTAACGCCTGCTCTTCAAAGGCGTTAGTTTTTGGCGCTGTCTCAGATTTACACATCCTTGTAAATCTTGGGCAGTGTCAAAAAGCCATGGGTGTTGCGGTGGAACTCCCACAGCAGCACCCATTGCACGCCCCTTTCACGCAGAAGGGTACAGGGGCATATTTACAAAGAAATGACTCCGCGCATTGCTGCAAGTAATTTAGCAGTGCCGTGCTGCGTCATTTAAAAGAAATGCAGGGATGCACCGCATTCACAAGAATACGGCGCACCCCTGTGTTTTACCTTGCGCTGGCGCTAAAAAAAGCTGCCAAGCGCCAACACAGATACCCTTGACCATGGTGCAAGGGTGCCTGCATTGCAGGGATGATTGTTTATGTGCAGAAAGGGACACCTTCCTGCACATAAACAATCATTAAAGGCGATTTGCTCCTTTCTATGTGTGCCTCAGAATGCAGCACACATACAGCAAAAACCAGGAGAAATAAAAGTATTTCTCCTCGTTGCGCCAATCTAACGCCTGCTTTTCAGTGGTGTTAGTCTTTGGTGCTACCTCAGATTTACAAATCCTTGTAAATCTGGGTCAGTGTCAAAAGGCAATGGATGTTGCGGTGGAACGCCCACAGCAACACCTAATGCACACCACTTTCACACAGATAGATACCTGTGTGAAAAGGTGCAATATTTACAAAGCGGCGTTAAGCAAAAGCAGCGTTAACGCCACTTTGTAAATAAGGAGCAGGGCATTGCGCCACCGGAGCGTCCTAAAAAGTTATGCTCGGGTGGCACAATGCCCTTGTAAATATGCCTCCACCTGTTCAAAGACAGCTGAACAGGAAGCTAAAAAAGGTGCGGTGCTTAATGCATACAATGTTTCTCCCAACATAGGCATGACATCATGTGGCCTTGCACAGCGCCCATTTATTTACAGGAGCGAGCACACGGCCGATGCGTGTTCTTTAGTCCGGGATTATGTAGGATGAAACGTCAAGCATTTATTTGATCTCTCAAACTACGAGCGGGGCATTGCAACAGCGCAGATAGCATCATTTGAGCAGGAAGTCTGAGTGCCTGGGTCGGCTCGGGGTTGCAGCTCTTTGCAGAAATAGAAGGCAGTTCAAAGACGGGCTAAGGTTTCAAGGCGCCCTTGCCACCATAGTAAACCCTTTCAGCTGCTCATCAGTGTGAAATGCGCAATTGCACCGCAGCTGTTCGAGCAGGAAACAAAAGTGCCATGGTGAATGCCACTTTCCATGCAGTGTGTACTATCTCCTAGATACCCTGCATGGCAGTAGTACGCCCAGGTTGCAGGGTTGGGGGCGATGCTAACCTCGAAGTCTATGAGGTTATGTGTCCCAGAGACAAGATTTAAACAGCGTTTCAAAATTAGAGTCAGTAAGAAAAAGGGAATTCGAAATCAGAATTTTAGGAAAAACCATGAAGGATTATTACAAATTCAAAAATTCAGTACAAAAAATGTAAAAATGTAAATACAGCAGTAGTTTAATTGAAATATATAAAAGTCATTTCCCACGAAGGCTCTTGAAAACAGATTAATGGAATAATGAGCAGAATCAGGGATAAAGACTAAGGGCCACATGTATCAACGCTCCATTTTTCAATCCCTAAATAGCGAGTTTTAATGTGATCGCTATTTAAGCAATGCAAAATGGTATGTAAGGAAAATAGCGATGACCTAATAGCAATTCCTACAGATTCGCAATCGCAATTAGGTAAGCGGTATTAGGAAATGCTACTCCATCCGTTCCTATGGGCCTAAAGGCCCACAGGTGCGAATATTTTTGCATTACATAATTTGCGATTAACTAATTGGTAATCGCAAATTCGGAAATGCAAAACTAAGGCTGCCCGGGGGCTGAAGTACCCCCCCCAAAAATGTGCATATATAAAGCGCACACATGCCCAGCATGTGTGCACTACATGACACTTTGAAAAATGAATTTTTATGTGCATTTAAAAAAATTGCACATGGCTACAATCGACTTGGAGTCGATGGTAATAGCATTTCCTAAATGCCCAGTTTGCATTTAGAAAATGCTTGGTACATGTGCTTAGGGAATCACAAATTGCATTTCTCTATTTGGAGTCGCAATTTTAGGTAATCGCAAAAAATTGTGATTACCTAAAATGCACTGCCAAAGCCTTTCATACATCTTGAGTAGGCTATTTTGTATTTGCAAATAGTCAAAGTTTGCGATTCGCACTGTTTGCAGATGCAAAATAGGTTGATACATGTGGCCCCAAGTCTCAAGTGTGCAGCAGATTGATAGAAAATGAGGCAGCATTCCTAGAGGCTGGGGAAAGAGTCTAGTTCACCCCAAATTCAGGGATTATATAGCCATTTTCAGCATAGAAGATCATAGAAACTGCAAATCCATCATGGTGTGAACATTTTTTATAAAAATCATAGTTCATACTGCTGAAACATCACATAACTCTACCATCTTAGCACTAACCCACTACATGAATATTGATTCGTCCCCTCTGACCTAATGTCATCCGCAGGTTTTAGCTGCATAAACAGCGGAAAGAAATTGTGAATTGTTTGAATAAAACTGAAAATGACTATATTATTCGTATTATACTCAAAGTAATGTTAGCATTGATATAACTAATGCATTAATACGTATATTGTGTGAAATATGTAGTCAGTGGATGCCGGCATTATATTCGTCCGATTGACATGTGCACTGCCATTTTGTCTTGTTAGACGCCATTTTATAAATAGAACGAAACTGTTATGTTTGTTCTTTCTGAGAAATAGTCCTTGGTAAGTTTTGTTTCTTCAACGCTAAGATTTTGCTCGTTAGTACATTCTTCTACTGTTACATCAAGGCCTTCTCCCACCTGTCTGGTGGGGAGGATAAGCTAGACGACCTTGGGCAGTAGATAGCATGTGCCAGGCTGTGGAACTGAAACTCATACACTCTACCCCCATTGTATTACGACAGCTACCAGTACTTTTCCATAATAGGCGGGTCTTAGTGGGCTCTGCAACCTACATAGGGGCATATTCACAAGAACGTGTGATAACCACCACAAGTTTAGCTTAACGCAACTTCTCACATCGCAGTCCATCGCGGGAAAACAATGCTGTGTTAACGTAGCATTCTCAACCTGGCGTCACCATGCGATAGTCCCACGATAGCGCGTCAAATGACCACGTTAAAAACAACGCGACGCCGAAAAAATGCAAAACACCAACGCGAATAAAGTTGCAATGAGGCCAACCACGAAAAAAAAACCAGCGACAACCAGCGATAAGCCTGCAATCCCCACGCGTCTGGCGGGAAAATGCACCATAAAAGCTGAACAAGAAAAACCCACCATAAACCAATCAAACTGCGCAGCAACATGGATGCACCCGGAACGAGTGCCCAGGTCAACGCGAACCCCACAAGCCCCACAGACCACCAGCAATGAACCTCGGGGTCGGGGAAGGCCAAGGAGAAGAGGAAGAGGAAGACGGGGTACAGTCCGCAGGAAAACCCGATCGTTGTCACGGAGGTGACAGAGCACCAACAACAACTGTCCGTCACCACCACCTTGTCATTGGCAATACAGACGGAAAAATGGCATCCCATCATCAATGCAGTCGGAGTGCCGAGATGCGCTGGCACGATGTCAAAAGCCAAACCAAGCAGAAACCCGCTGCCAACAGGAAGGCAGCAACGGCGAATGGAGGTGGGAGTCCTGCGCCACAGGAGGAGCTGGAGCAAATGGCACCCACAGTCATCAGTGTGGAGACGGTGCAAGGAGTTGGGAGTCCGGACACTGCTTGACATGACCTGACACAACAGCAACAGGGTGAGTAACGAACAGGGACTGTGGGGACGGGGGGGGACGAGCACAATGGCACACATGCAAAACGACGTGTAGCACACCGCACACCCACAATAACCCTGGGTCATGTCCCTGATCCCCGTGGCACACTGCAGCACACATAAAAACATCAAGTAGGCCCCTGTTCACCATGTGCCCAAAGGGGTCCCACCCCACACATCACCAATTACACAACACACACATGCACCCGTGCGAAACACAGCAAAGATGCGTATGTGAGAGCCACACTGACAATGCAAGTGACACCACATGACCAGCAGCATGGCTGGAGTACAATCACCATGACACTGTGCACGCCACGAGACTGAGGTGGCTGAGTGTGGACCACATCCGGAAAGGAGCAGGTCACACTCTGACACATCCACCTGCACAAACAACCACTGACGTCAACAACACATCTGCAGACAAACAATGCACAAGAGTACAAAAACCGTCCAAGAGCACAAATGACCCAAGTTGCCAACATCACAGCACCTCAAAAGCACAAAAGCCAAAGGCACACCGCCTCCAAGGGATATGGGGCAGCAAAATCACAGCTGCAGGTGCGACTCCCACACAAAGCAGCACACACACATGGACGACAATGCGGTACACAGCCCAACTCCTACACTGCAGAACAGAGGACACAACTGGGTCCGCCTGTGCGTAGAAAATGGCCAATCACATCTGACATAGCAAGAAACTGTGAGATGCAAATGTACGTGTACAACCTCACCTACGTCATGTAGTCCAAATGTCCACTGTCCCGCATCAAATAGTCCGCCCCTCCCAAACAGTCACAATGTACATTGTCATGAAGTCTGAATGTAAAGTTGAACAATGCGGCAACATACATGCCAACACAATGTCAACAAGCATCTCCCCCCACATTGCAGAGGGACAAACAACACCCCCAGCAGAGCAGACCAGACAACTCTACAGTGATGCTGAAGAGGACCACCGCACTTCCGACACCTATGCCCCACAACAGTCCATGACATCTAAGGCAATCGACCTCCAGGAGCAGGGCAGCACAGCTGCATCGAGGACACCCCACCCCCTGCACAGACAACACAGCTGGACGCACCCACCACCCCGGCTGGCTCCCAGCAGCCCACCCAAGCACACATCGCATTCCAAGGCCAGGTGTCAGACTGCCAGAAGGGGGTGTCCGAACATGTGCGGGTGAGCTACTACCTCTTGGAAGCCGAACCAGATCACATACGTGGGTGTCTAAGTCCCATCAGGGCCCACCAACACTCCCCAACGGAGACCCACACTGCGACAGAGACACATGCCTTTGCACATTTCCAGTACTGAACCACACCCAGAGCCACGGGATGATCATCCACACCCCCACGCCGGACTGGCGTACGCCGGCCCAGTTCACTCCTTTTACGTATTGAGTGGGGGACGACAAAGCAACATGTGCAATGTCCCACCCGTTGCCTGCGGTGACATGGCTGCGTCCTCTGTACACAGCACAATGTAATGTTGTAGGGTCCGGGGCACAACTGCATACATCATGAGCACACAGACACACACAGATAGTTCGTTGAACTGGCCACGGGCACGTGCGCTCGACACCTTTATTGGCATGGTCACATGTACAGCAACGCATGTGCTGGATGTGTGTGGGGTGAGTGTAAGCCAGCCCTCATGGAGTCGTTGGTGCTGGCAACAACTTGAACAGTGATCACAATTGAAGCAGAAACATAAAACACCAGCACAACAGAAACAACTGTGAAGCATCATGGTGGTAGCCGGAGGGAGTACAGTGTTCACCCAACATGCAAGCAGAATGTTCCTTGATTTGTGGTGCACTGAGTTAGTGGCACCTGAAGAGCTGAGCAGGGTATCAAGCTGATGATGGCCCCCCCCGACAGGTGTGAGCAACTCTGACAGTCTGGCAGTAAGACACTTCCGACTCTGGCACCTGTCGTTTGGAGTCGGTCCTGGCAGTGGTGGCGTGTGCATCATGCAGTGATGCAACGTCCGGGTAGGTCAGGACTTGATTTGATGTGTGAGCCAAGGTGGACCACAGTTGAGGCCGGAGGCAGCGGACAGCGGACAGCGCAGGGCCACAGACACATGGCGTTGATGACCCCCAGACCATCGACCCAGAGGCCATCCAACATGCCATCAGACTGGGGCCATGGTTTGAGCTGCACAGAGTTAGTGGCCCCGGATGCACTGCAGCCGGCACAGGCACACCGCCACGGGACGGTGACTTGCGGTGCAGTGAGATAGGGCCAAGCGAGGTGAGCGGGTCCTCGTCGATGTCGAAGGTGAATGTAGCGGAGGTTTGCGGGGGACCGTGGAAGGTGTCCTCCAGGGCATGATGCAGAGGGCAGGAGCCGGCTGGAAGTGGCAAATGGAGAAGTGGAATGCTACAGCCTCGTTTTGGCCACATAGTCAGTATCACCGACTTGATGATGAAGACAACCCCCAGTCCATGGACTCAGTCGCCAACAAATCTCAAGAAGAAAGTGTCCATGGTTGTCGGGGAACAGACTTAGTGGCACCGGAGCTGAAAGGGGATGCAGTCTGCGACGAGGCCAGTACAATGATATCAGGTGTGCCATAAATGAATCATGACTGAGTTCCCAATGTGTGCCCTACTCGACCGATGTGCAGTCCGGAGGCAGCGGCCAGCGCGGGCCAACCGCTTTCAGCAAGCTCCTCCTGGAACACTGACACACGGCGTTGAAATGGCATGTGGGGATGACTCGTGGTTGACCGAGGCAGTAGCGACAGAGCTGAGTGGGTGTTTGGCCAGCGACAATGCCGTGTCCTGCCTGGTACGGACTGGCATGGATTTGTGTGGGGCCTGCAGGACCGCAGTGTAGTCCGAAGGCGTAGTCATCAAGGGCCCACAGACACGTGTGGTTGGGATGCCATGCACATACTTTGTGTCACCACATCGAAGGGAGTATAGTGATATAAACTCAGCCATAAAGTGTGTACTCGGCCATTGTGTAATCAAGACTCAGTTCCAAATGTGTGACCTACTTGAGCGTAGTGTAGGCCAGAGGCAGCAGTGGAGTACGTCAACGAAAAAGGAATAAAGCGGGCCTGTGTCGCGGAGGCCGTCATGGTCTGAGGAGGCTGCGAAGGTCGCGGGCCTTGGGCTTGGAGCTTGCGCCGGCACGTGGTGGGCCCTCTTTGACACATGCCGGTGTTGGCAGGTGAGCAGTGAGGCCTGGCTGCGCAGGGGCGGGCATGACGGGTCCGGGGACAAGCGGCCCGGGGTGCAGCAGGCGCACAGGATCGCAGGCCACCCCGCTCACGGCGACGGCTTCGTGGCGGGGTGGGAGGCGCCACCCTGGCAGACGCGTTGGGCATTCCGGAAGAGAACCACGCCCAGTGCTACATGCTTTTTATTCACACCCCTGCGCTGGCCTGGCGTACGCCGGGCCAGCCCACTCCGCACACGCTTACAGGGGGGGACGTCACAAGCTACATTTCCGCGATCTTCCCCACTGGCTGGGGTGACATGGTTGCGTCCACTGTCCACTACACTCCAAACACCAGCAGTGCATGTAGACATGGAAGTGTCTGTGGTCTGCATACTGCAGTCTGTCCAGCACTTCTCCGCCACACTTGGCATTGTGTACATACTCATTCATGGGTCACTTGCCTCCTTCGCACATGCCTGGTTCCCACCTCTCCCCACATTCCGGTATTGTGTGGCTGAGGTGCCATGCTGTCGATGGCTCATGTACATGGCTGACCAAGGTTGCCACAGTAAGTTGTGCTGTCGTGTCTGGTGGGGGGCATGTTGTTTCGCATGTTGTATGTGATTTTGTGACGTGTGCAGTGCCAGAGTTGTGAGTTGCATGATTGTGGGGTTGAGGTGTGTGGTGTGTTCATTTGGTACTTGCCAACGGGCAGTGCATTCCCATGGGTGCCATCCTGGAAGCGCTGGTTGATGTTGGACTGTCGGAAGATGAAGGGATCATGCACACTGCCTGGGTAGTTGGCTATGACATTGGTGAGGAGTCCCCTGTGGTCCACTATTGCCTGCACATTGATGGGATGCGTGTGCTTTCTGTTGGGGTATTGTGTGCGGTGTTGGCAGGGGGCACAAGTGGGACAAGTGTGCAGTCGATTGCCCCCGACATGTGCGGGGATCCAGCTATGGCGTATAGTCCTTGCTTGGTCTCCAGCTGTTCCTGTGCATTGTGGGGGACGTATGGGTGCTGGGGTCCCTAGCTGGTGAGGGCATCCGGGACAGGTGTGAGGAACTTGGATGGGGCTGGCTGTGAGACTCCTCCGACTCGGGCGGTTGTTGTTTGGGAGGATACCAGAGGCCAACAGGTGCAGCACAGCCAACAGCTTTGTCTGCGGAGGGATGTTGGTTGTCCACTGTGTTGGTACCATCAGCCTGTGGGCAATGATGTTCAGGATGCGGAGGATGGTTGTCCTTTTGGGCCTGTAGTGGGCATTGGCATTGTCTGGTGTTAGGTCTGTGGGGCTGGTGCATTTCCTGAAGGTCTGCTGTCTTTGTCTGCGCTGCCTCTGTGGTGGTCTGGGGGGGCAGGCGGGGGGGTCCATTGGGGGGTGGTGGTCCTGGGGGTGGTGGCGGTGGGTGTTGTTGCCCTCTGGGGGCTCCGGGGTGCATGGTGAGTGGCTCCATGGCATCTGTTGTTCTTCAGGTGTGGCTGTGGGCTGGGCTCCCTTTTCTTGTGCAGGTTGACGTCCGACTTTGTACCAGGTCAGAGCAGGTGTTAATTTCCTGCTGATAACGCGCCGTATCACCTGTTTTGTGTTCCTACCGCCGATGTGGCTAGTCGTTGAGAATGTTGCGTTGTGGTGTTGTCACAGCTTTTTGCTCGGGAACGCCTACTCTGCATCTCATTAGCGTTAGTTGCCGGGGTCATCTGTGGCGATGTTTTTTGCGACTGCTTTCGCAGGAAAACTGGTGTTATGGGCTGTGAATGGGGCGATAAATTTAGCGCGACTTTGGATGCGTTAAAGTGCCGATAACTCGGCGATAGCTCCTTTAGAATATGCCCCTCAATGTAACTTTATGCTTGTTCAAGTCAGTCCCTTGTCAGCCAGTAGTAGTGTAAATTCTGAATAAACTAGCTTGTTGGCATTCTCTACTGCGTCATCGACTCTTCATTGCATGGAAGACTAGTGGAGGTCTAGAGTGACCCGAGTGATCCTAAACGGGTCACTTCCTTCAGAATGAACGTAATATAGTGTTCTAGCAGGAAGAGCCTTGGAAAGTAACGAAAGGCTTCCTCCAGCAGGTTCTTCTAGAGCAATGTCATACAAAATAAACAGTGCACATCTTGCTGCATTCTTTGTCAAACGAGTAAATAAACAGAGTAAATAAACAGAGAATGAACATCATGATTAAGGCTCCCGGTTTATGGTATTTATTTTTTTAACATTTCCATCTGTATGTATCCATATTTATTTTTTGGCCATCTAATTGGTATTTATCCGTAGTTATTATGTGTTTTCTGAATAAACTAAGTCTGAATTTGGATATTTCCATATTTATTTAACTGATAAATATGCACTCATATGTCAATTTTTAACAAATTAAATGGCCAAATATAATAAAACTGTAGGAAGCTGGGTAATTGTTGCAGTACCCCTCCTCCCACTTTTTGCCTGGTATTAGATGCACCTTTGACTGAAGTGTACTGGGTTCCTGCTAACCAGGTCCCCAGTACCAGTGTTCTTTCCCCAAAATGTATAATTGTTTACCCAATTGGCAAAACCTTTAGCACCCTCTGTAAGTTCCTAGTAAATGGTACGCTTGGTACCTAGGGCCTGAAGTACTAAAAAGGGTCCCTAAGGGCTGCAGCACAAATTGTGCCACCCTAATGGACTCCTCACCAAGCACATGCAAGACTGCCATTCGAGACTGTGTGTCAAACAGAAGTGAAAACACAACTTGTCACACACCATGTCTCCTACCACTGTGTGTGATACTTGTAAACCACCCTTACAGCAGGCCTGACAGCCCTAAGGCAGGTGGCTTAGTATTACATGTAAGGGCATACTGCAAGAGCAGATATGCCCCAGTGCTGGTCAGTTTAATTACTGCCAGTACAGGTGACCAGCGAAGCCATTTTAGAATATGTGCTGGGCACTGATGAAAAAACGAGCTCCCCAGCTACATGATGGCTTCACTGAAAATATGGATGTTTGGTATCAAACATCTCGTATTGGTAAACCCACATTGATGCCAGTGTGAGATTTACCAATACAGGCACTCAGAAGGCACATTAGAGGTACCCACTGAAAACATACCAGCCTCTGGTGTCCTTGCTGACTGGTTTCTGCCAGCCTAGTGTGAGAGCCTTTAGCTCTCAGGAGATCCAGAATAAAAGGGTAACTTCATCTCCCACAGTATGACCTGCTGATTAGCCTCCTTGGGCCAGCGAGCTTCCAAGAAGCTGCCGCCTTTGGAATGCAAATCTGGCTCCCCTCAAAGGAGAGGAAGCCACCCCCATCTATAGCCCCCTTGACTCCTGGACAGGCAGAAAAATTAGCTAGTCAGGTAGGCGTGTCACCTCCAGGCCAGTACCACCCCTAAACTGGGGTGGCATGGTAAACAAAAGAAGAATGGATTTAACCTAGATCTGTGACTGGGGTTGAGTGTTTGAAAAGTTTCAGCACTCCGTCCATCATCTTGCTGTGTTGCTGTGTTTGACCTAAGTGACAAGAGTATGCCTGGACGTGGGCCACTGGATTCAAGATAGCCTGGCTGATGAGGGGTGATACCTCAAAACTGGTCCCAGGTTGCTTGTTTCCAGTCCAAGGAGGACCTTCAGGCTGGCAGTTCGGGCTGGACTGTTCCCACGGGGAACAGATTCAAGACTGATTTGCATATGGGTGGGACCAAACTTGGGTGGCATAGTGAGCAAATGAACAATGGATTTAACCCAGATCTTTCACTGGGGGTGAGTGTTTGAAAAGATTCAGCACTCCGTCCATCATCTTGTTGTGTTGCTAAGCACCTGACTTGGTCCCAGCCCTGCTATCCTGTCTGTCGTTCTCTGTCAAACCTGCCCCAAAGATAACTCATCCTGCAGCTGTGTGCCTCCAAAACCTGCGAGCACTGCCTGCCATCAATAGAGCTCCCAAAGAACAACTTAACTGTTCCCTGCATCCTGCAGAAACTTCAAAAGAGAAGACTCTGAGGCCTCTGGAACCTCCAAAACCCGCCACCCGAAGCCACCACTGCATCCGTCACCTTCGTCCCAAGTTGAAGTGGGCCACCTGTGCCAACAAGGTTCCTCAGCCCTCCAGAGCTCAAGTCTATCATGGTCTCACCCCTCGTGGACTCCCGATGTTGTCTGCAGCATGAGCACGCAGGCCCCCTCCGTGACTGCTCCTTGTAAGAAAAACCCGACACCTAAAGACACCTCTGCATCCGTCTTCCCTGGGCCATGGAGAAGTGGACCCCAGGTGTCCCTATATCCTGGAGCGTCACAAGACTTGAACCCCCCTGTTGGTTCAACCCGACTGGCTAACTAACCAGAACCTGCACCCTTTTTTTTCGAGAAAGATCCTAATTGAAACTTATTGGGCTCCTGATGCTGATCTGCACCCTGCACCCGGCCACCCTCGGGCCGCTGGTGGTGTACTGATGGGGCTGCCTTAGACCTTGCTCACCACTCACCTTAACTGCTGGAAATTGGTCCTGTAAGACAATGTACTGTATTTGTTTGCAGAACTTGTTCTTCCTTCCATAGGAATACATTGCAGAACTCAAAAATTGCAGTGTGTCTACTTTTTGAACTGAAAAGAATTTATATCCGAAAACGTACTTACCTGAGCGATTTTTCTCTGACACCTAAACATATATAAAGACACTTGCTATTTTTATAAATTGGTGTGGATCTCCTTCTTGAGTCGTGAAGTAATTTATTAACCATTGTGTGTATTTGCAAATATCTTGCACTCCTTTGTGTGAAGCCTAAGGCTGCTTGACCACACTACGCCATAATAGAGCACTTTCGGATTGCATAGGAAGCCCCTGTGCACTCATAACGGACCCCTGGACTCTAAACACGGTGTATCAACTTATTGATATATCCCATAAAGAGCCAGCTTCCTACAAAAACAATACACCTAGGTGAAAATATTAGCATTATACAACAAACATATGAATGAATGAATACATTCTTTATTTGTGTGGTTACTTAATACCATTACAAAAATACAGCTTATAAAATGACAGAGTAAAAATCTAAAAATCTAAAAAAGCAAGTGTATGTACACAACAATGTTAAAATTCTCCTTTGCTATCTTAGATAAAAACAATCAAGTGATAATCAGTCTTTTATATTAAATAAGTCTGTTGTGAAAAAGTGGCCAGACGGCAGCCCCAGCAGTGCCCGCCTAACAGCCTAGGGGGAGGTGTCCATCAGTTTTATCCGAGTTAAATGGACAAATTTGCCAAAGTTGGCCATATACTTCACTGTGTCCAGCGTATAGAGGCGATGGACTGCCTCCTTTGCTGTGCGAGTGCCCAGTTGGAGGAGGATTGGCCTGAGGTAGATTCTGCGGACTAGACGCAGCGCCGGGCAGCAGAGGAAAATGTGGGCCAAAGACTCTCGTTTGTAGTGGCAAAGGCGGCACTCTGTGATGGCTGGCCTTACTTTCCCAGTTGGATATAGTTCTTTAAGAGGGAGAGGATGTAGTCTGGCAGCTAGGATTCTATGTAGGGCTTGTCTCCCCACAGCCTGCGTAAGATGAAGTTTGAGGCTGGGCAGTGTGTGGGGGAGGCTTTGGGTCTCGTGGAAGCCTCTTGCTACCAAGGATTCCATATCCAAAGTGCGAGAACGTAGACGTACTTGCTTTTTTATTGTCCTTTTAATAGTGGAATACTTGATTATGCTGGGGTCCCAGTTCTCTTTTGCAAGTTGCAGGAGGTCTTTGGCAGAGGCGAGACAGGCAAACCAAGGATTGCCAGGTTGTTGGAAGATGCATTTTATAACGGCCTTCATAGAGTTCTCCGGCGCCGCCGTTGTTTGATAAAAGTATTTGCTCAGGGTCGCCATCTCTTCCAGTCTTTGTTGATTAAGATTAAATTCCAGACGAATTAAGTTGTTCCTGGTGCAGGCTGGTAGACGCAATAGCTTTTTGTAGGCTGTGCAGTGTATTTTTTCTAGGTCATTCGCAAATTTCCCAGGAAAAGCCTGTTGTGCATAGTTGAGGGATGGTAGTAGTTTCGCCCTCAGTACTCTTTGAATGGCCGTTGTTGTTGGACTATCTAGGGTAGCGTGTAATTTGCAGAGGGCGTAGGTGACCTTTTTCCCTTTCTGCTGCAGTTTGTGGAGGTGGCCCCGTGGGCGGCCCGTTTCACTAAGCCAAGCCCCCAGATAGTTATAATGTTGTACACAGTCCAAAGTCAACGGACCCAGCCTCCACTTGGCCACTTTTCTTTTCGGGTAGTGGCCAAAAATCACTATTTTAGATTTGGTTGGGTTAGCGACAAACTTATTTTTGGCGTTGTAGACTGCGAGGGCTGTGAGTGCTTTTTGTAGGCCGATTTTGGTGTGATCCAAAGGAACCAGGTGGTCAGCGTATTGCATCAATTGGATCTTTGTGTGCCCAATCCTGGGGGTGGCTAAAGTGGCTCCGTGCAGGGCTTGGCCCATGTCAGCTGTATATAAATTGAAAAGCAACGGGGCCAAGACGCAGCCCTGCTTTAGCCCCCGATCCGTGGTGATTTTCTCTGTGGCAAACTCGCTCGAGAGTTTGACCCTTACCCAGGTTCGTGAATACAGCGATCTAATGGCTTGTAGTAAAGATGGACTGATGTTCCAGCGTGCCAATTTCTGCCAGAGGATGGTGCGATCTACCCCGTCGAAGGCTGCTGAGTAGTCAATAAAGCAGGCGAAACATATGTTGAGATATGTATTGAATTAAGGAAATCTCAACTCCCCATGTTATCAATCTGCTCAGCTGTTGGCTTGGGATTCATGAATGACAGCATGGAAAGTCTGTTGTAATTAAAAGATTCCCAGTTCACGTAGGATAGCAGGTTGTAGGTTTATTGAAGAGGTTATCTGTAAGATTACAGGTTACATAGTAAGTACCCCACCAGGAGCAGCATCCTCTCTTCTCAGCTCACTCTAGCTAACTGCCAAGCAACTTTCAGTCACTCACCAGCATTCCATGGCATCACCCACTGCTGAGCAGGGCAGGGAACAATGATGGTGTGCACAGAATGCATCACATACATTAGGACACCAAGAAAAGTGGCTGACATAAGGAAGTTTACATGAAGTGCAGATTCAAAACAAAACAAACACAACAGACATAATTATGCGTCCTTATTAAATCACGGCCACATAAGCGTCGACGGCGTTTCGACCATTCACATAAATCAGATGGTCATCTTCAGGACAAAAGTTTTTTTCTGAGCATATTTTAGGTACAATCTAAAAAGGGGGGATAAAGAAGGAGTTCATATGAAATGTGACAACTGTATTAAACCATTTTCATTCTTTCAGTGAGAGACCAAAACTAAAACCTGGAGCTAATCCCTCACCAACTAATGTGTAATTCCACGGACATTCTGTGCCAAAAGGAAAATTCAAAAGATAACAAAAAGAAAAAGAAAAGAGAAGAAAAGGAAGAGAAAAGACGAGTAATTTTTATTTATTTACACACCACAATTTATAAGGTGTAAAAGGTCCCACAAATGAAGACATTTTCAAGCACACCCAATATAGACGTCTAATAATTCACCTCCACATCAAGGCGAAGCAATTCCACCTTGAAGGTGAATCTGCGATATCGCAACTCAATTCAATCGCATGCCACGGAAACTGAACACGGTTCTGGAGATAAAAATTATATATAGATTTAATCACCAGGCCGGTATAAATGCTCGGAAAGTGAATTAATGTCTTGTAAACTTACATCAATGGTGCATACTATGCGGCAACCACAATTCCGTCTAGCAGCTGTGAGTTTCGGAAGTTATCCTCAATTAAAGAGTAGACAAATGGCCCAACAAATGGCCTGTGAGGATATAAACAAATACGGAAGAAGGGGTAAGAAATAGGCCCTAATTCAGAACCCAAAACAATGTCATCTGAACTAGACACTTACCAGCTTAACCAACGCGTAACCAAAATACAGCGATGCGTGCGAGAGCCTTCCTCTAGAAGTTCGGCGTTTTAAGCCGGAAATATATCCTCGCTATAATTGACAACAAAAAAGGGCTCAAAAATCCCGCAACTTCAGCGGCGGCCATCTTCAAGAGGTGTTTAATCCTCTTTTAACCAAGAAAGGGGCCCTAATTCAAACCAAAAACACTGTTATCCGAGCTTGACACTTACCAACTTAACCCACGTGTAACCCAAATACATCGATATGTGCGGGAGCCTTCATCGAGAAGCTCGGCGTCATAACCCGGGAGTTTATCCTCGATACAATTGAAAGTAAAAAAGGGGCTCAAAGTCCCGCAGCTTTTACGGCGGCCATCTATAACTCCCAGACAGCCAGCTCTTGGGATATATGTGTTTAAACTGGAGTAAATCAGAATACTGCCCAACATAAAAGCTGGATCTCAAATGCTATAGCATTCCGAAAAACCGCTAGCTGTGTTACACGCACCACTCTAAGACTGTCAGACAGTGGATAGAGATATTTATATCCTACGCTGAATCAGGAAAACATTCATAGCCCTTGAGATATAAACAATATAATAAGTGAAAAACGTACAAAAAGTGCGAACATGCATGAACGACGTGCAATCGAAAAGAAAGTGCGGACATGCATGAACGATGTGCGTTACTCATATATATATTTTCAGTTTTGGTCTTCTCTAACTGGATATGAAAAAACTTCTTGAAACAGAAATTCTAAATCCTAAAGACATAAAATATTCTTCTCAATGGCTGTTTATGAATTAGAGCTATCGTGACATTGATATTTCATTTTACGCATATATACATAATCAAATCGTATTTTAGTAATTCTACAGAATATAGAAATAGACAACGAAAGATATAATTATATATCCAAAATTCCCCTTGATGAATGGAATCCAATTACAAGATCGTCATTCAAAATTAAAAAGACAGTAAGAACAATCAGTGTTGCAAAGACACTAGGAACAATCAGTGGAATATAGGTTCTCAGCAGGTTCAGATACATAATCACAATTTAGCTGGAAACTAAGGAATAACATTCCTCCATTGTGTTTAGACCATTGTTTATACTGTCACAACGAAAAATCCACCTGAATTCACTTTTATTCAAAAGGTTCACAATACCACCTCCTCTGGGGGAGACCTTTAGGACTTCCACTACTTGCCAACGTATATCGCTGGGAGAGTGATTCATTTCCAGATAGTGTGCTACCAAAGGGGCATTTTCAGTCCTGCAACGAATCCTACTTTTGTGCTGGCCTAGACGGATCTTGATTTTTTGGGTGGTTTCTGAGCTGAAAAGACTATATATGTTTAATATGAATAAAATGTTTTTTATCTTTTTATAAAATTATTGAAGGGTTCATATGCTTTCTTCTTTCTCTGTTTTTTCTCTTTTGACTTTCTTCTCTCTTTTTTCTTTCTGGTTAAAAAATTCTTTTTGTGTCTAGGTAATACTAGAAATGTTTTAAGTAGAAAACACATATCCTGACCCACTGTTTGGACTAAGTACTGAATGCCCTGGGTTTGGGGATTTAGAGCTGCCCTTGTTGGTAGTACAGAATGCATCACAAGCATAGCAGATTATAACACATCTCCCTCCCTAAGAAAATAATAAAATGGTAAGAGGAAACGTAAGATAGAAAATAATGAAATATAAGGAGAAGACATAAAAGACACTAGCTTCAATCAGCCCTATAAATTATACAAATAGAAGACATAAGAGACTCTAGCTACAATAAGTCCTATAAGTTATTCAGACAGTGATCGAATCAGACCCCATTCACACGAACCAAAAGCACAAACATACACAGGTCACACAGAACCCATCGATCCAAAACCTTTACCCACTTGCCCTCTGACGTGCACTCTAGCTGGACCAGGGACACAGTTAAAACACCCACACTAACCACCTACTGCATGCTCTTGCAGAACCAGGAAACTAAAACACTCACCCCCTACTGCATACTCTTGCAGGACCACAAAACTAAAACATTCACCCCCTACTGCATACTCTTGCAGGATCAGGGAACTAAATGACACTATACATCAATCAAACACATGCAAAACATGGACATCCTCTACTGCGCACACTTACAGGACCAGGGACCTAAAACATGGACTCAGCCATAGCCACAACTCCTCATGAGACTCCTGCATACTCTCACAAGAGTAACGACGCAAACGAGGAGCACTAAGTCCTCACAAAACTCTTGCAGACAACAAACATAAAAAGCATTTTTTTTAAATTCAGCATGGCATTGAAAAATATTCTCGCGCAGCAGCCAAAGTCCTCCACTCCGGTGAGTGACGTCTCTCCCATCCTTGTCGCCACTTTGTCATTAAAAGATTCCCACTTCATAAGCAGGAGTCAGTAGCCAGTTCATGTGCAGGTTGTAGGTTTATTGAAGAGGTTATAGGTTAGATTACAGGTTACAGGTTACATAGTAAGTACGCCACCAGGATCAGCACCCTCTCTGCTCAGCCCACTCTATCTAACTGCCAAGCAACTTTTAGTCACTCACCAACATTCCAAGACATCACACATTGCTGAGCAAGGCAGGGAACAAGCGGTGTGCACAGAATGCATCACAAGCATAGCAGATTATAAAAAAGCTGCTCACAAAAAGTAAAATTTTCTGGATTTTTCTGCTTTTAAAAATAAATATAGAACGGAAACACAATTGTTTTCTGTCTGTATTTATCTGGAGAAATTAGTAAAAACAGAAAACTGGGAGCCTTAATCATGACGCGACATCCATTTAAAAGAAAGAGGGCATCGAGATCTAACTGAGGTTTAGTTTTAATCTAATACGTTTGCAGTGTTTCCAGTGTATATTTTCTTATTGCACACAGTTACAGTCAAATAGAGGCATTTCACTGTCCATTAGAGGAACTTTATTTAAGCCTAAACATGTTTGCTGTTTTACTCTAAGACAGAAAACACATTTAAACTCATTATAATGATTTTGTTTCAACTGCAATAGCTCTATGACGATACAAGTGTGTGAATTCAAATGCAGAGCAACCCTTATTAATGGATTCAAAACATACAGAAACTCCCACTAAATGAACCAAAATAGCCAATATCAGGACCTAGGGGTTATGATTATAAGTTTTAAAAAACATTATGTGCTTCCTTTTGGTTTCTTCATAGTGATAAAAGAAGGAGTGAAAGTTGGAGTTCAATCAGATAGGGTTGTAATATGATCTTTTAACATTTGAAATTATGCTTGTATGTTTTCTTATGTAGCATGTGTAGGAAAGTACTCCTTTTGGCATGGTTACCCCCCACTTTTTGCCTGAGTCTGATGAATCTTTGACTGAATGTACACTGAGTTCCTGCTAACCAGGTTGCCAGTGTTCTTTCCCAAAACTGAACCTTTGTTTCCACAATTGGCACACCCCTGGCACACATGTAAGTCCCTTGTAAAAGGTACCAGTAGTACCAAGGGCCTGGTGACCAGAGAGGGTCTCTAAGGGCTGCAGTATGTATTGTGCCACCCTAAGAGACCCCTCACCAAACACATGCACACTGCCACTGCAGCCTGCGTGTTTTGGTGCAGATAAAAGTGAAGAGTCGACCTGGCACATATCCATGTATCTCGCACAATAAGGAGCTCTAGAGTGAGAGAAAATGATCAGATCGCCCTCCACTCAAATCATAAATCAACATCAAAAAGACCTGATCAATGCGGGCTTAAACTTTTCTCATATATAGGATTGGGAGTGGGTATTCTATTTATATACCCCACCAACAACCCTTATTTTCTTTCACAGGTATTGTCCCAAATCCTTATAGCCCAAAAACATTGTAGTTTAGCTAAAAAATCTTTGAGGTTGTCAGTCACTGTGTCCCAAGAATACCCTCCACTTAAACAGGTGTAAATCCAACAACAAAAAATTGTGAGAGGGCGAGATAGCACCTCACATGCGCTACACCATAGGAGCTTGCTGGTTGATTCTCACCAGTTGTGCCCACGTTTCTCATCATAGGTAGCTATCTCGCCTGAAACAATACTTAGTGTCCAGAACAAAAAAGGTGAAAAATAGTGTTTTGTGTATGTCACAAAAAACAAAAGAAGAACCCGTGAGATTAAAATTGAGATAAGCCACACGTCCACCAGGTGCCAACTTTATTCACAACTCGTGGGCCTATTCAAAGTTAAAACCAACTGCATGTTTGCAGACCAATTGAAGATGGGCCGACATGTTTCATTGCCTGTTTTTCTTAGTGGCAATTTCGTCAGGGCTAGATGAGCGCTCATCTTCCGGTACATGCGATTTGTAACCACACAAGTGTCATTTAAATAGGTTCTCATAACAGGAGTGAGTACCTTATGACGAGGTGGATAGCTGGTACAAGGGGCCGTGGCTACTACCCGTCACTGTGTATACAAAACGAGAGTCCAGAAAGGTGATTTATGACCTCAAGCCCTGACGAAATTGCCACTAAGAAAAACAGGCAATGAAACATGTCGGCCCATCTTCAATTGGTCTGCAAACATGCAGTTGGTTTTAACTTTGAATAGGCCCACGAGTTGTGAATAAAGTTGGCACCTGGTGGACGTGTGGCTTATCTCAATTTTAATCTCACGGGGTCTTCTTTTGTTTTTTGTGACATACATAAAACACTATTTTTCACCTTTTTTGTTCTGGACACTAAGGGGCATATTCACAAGGACTTATCGCCGAGTTATTGCCACCTTAACGCATCAAAAGTGGAGATAGATTTAACGCCCCATTCACAAGCGGGTGCAAACTGCAGACAACGCCAGTATTCCCACGGTAACTGCCGCAAAAGTTACCTCCACGGGTGACACCACCAACTAATCCTAATGAGATGCAGAGTAGGCGTTCCAGTGCAAAAAAACACGAAAACACCACTACACCACATTCACAACGAACTGCCAGATCTGCGATGCGAACCAAAAACAGGTGATAAGCCGCGGTAGCAGCAGGGATTTAACACCTGGCTTCTGCTGGTGTTAAGCAGGACGACTACCTGCAGCATGAAAGGGAGCCCAGGCCACAGCCACATCTGAAGACCCACAGATGCCGCCATGGAGCCAATGATCATGCAGCTCGGAGACCCATGAGGGCCACAACGCCCCCCCCCCCCCCGGATTCCCCCAGGACAAACACATACCGTGCACGACACAAGAGCCACAAAAAGCGCATGATGCCGCACAATGACAACAAGAAACACACATGTGTGGTCAGAAGAACGAGAAACAGTCACTCATCATTGAAGTAACAACCAAAAACTATATTGAAATACAACACAAAACACCAATGCGGAAGACTCCTGTCGGGTCCGTTCGGGACAATCTTGATGTCACAGCCTGGAAAATAAAGCACCGAATCAGAACGTGTGTCATGCGCACATCAAAGGAGCGAGACACAGAGAAACAGAGAAGGAAAGAAAGGCAGAGAGAGAAAGAGAGTGAAGGAAAGGAAGGGAGAGAGAGAGAGAGAGAAGGAAAGGAAGGGAGAGAGAGAGTCAGAGAGTAGGAAAGGAAGGGAGAGAGAGAGAGAGAGAAGGAAAGGAAGGGAGAGAGAGAGAGAAGGAAAGGAAGGGAGAGAGAGAGAGAGAGGGAAAGGAAGGGAGAGAGAGAGAGAAGGAAAGGAAGGGAGAGAGAGAGAGAGAGAAGGAAAGGAAGGGAGAGAGAGAGAGAAGGAAAGGAAGGGAGAGAGAGAGAGAAGGAAAGGAAGGGAGAGAGAGAGAGAGAGAGAAGGAAAGGAAGGGAGAGAGAGAGAGAGAGGGAGGGACACTGCCGCCCCCGCGCACCCAGGCACCACTGCTCACCTGCTGCCACCGGTGTGTCGCCAACCACGTGCCGGTATACACTGCAAACCACCAGGTCTGCAATCTGTAATCGAGGCCAGAGTCAATCATGGCAGAGTCCATCTCACTGCACACGGCAACAACGCCTGTCCGTCCCTGCGCACACATGCAGCCGCACCCTACCCCCTCCCGCCGGCCAGCGCTGGCTGTCCGCACTTGCGCACCCAAACACCACTGCTCACCTGCCGCCAACGGTGTGTCCACCAGTGGGCACACCACGTGCCCGTGCAAGCTCCAGGCTCCGGTCCCGCCACCATGGCATGCTCCACATCATGTGGACCCGCACCGCGGCCCAGCAGGTCCCACACATGACGCTGAGTCCTGAGGCATCAATGGCAGAGACCACATCAGTGCACACGTCATCATCGCAGGCTGCAAACCCGCTCAGCAATTTCGGTGCCACTAACCTTGTGCAACCCCAGTCAGCGCCACGTGGTGGTAGGCCCATGACGGCCGCAAGACTTCGGGTGCCACGAACCCTGTGCAACCCCAGTCAGTGCCACGTGGTGGTAGGCCCGTGACGGCCGCATGGTTTCGGGTGCGACTAACACTGTGCGCAACAACTCATGGGTCCTTTATGATTGAGAATCGTGGAACGTCCGTCATCCAGTCACCACCGGCAGTGGGGAATGTGACGTTGTCGGCCCCTTATATTGGCAGGGTCACATGGCCTGTGACGCCTGTGCCGGATGGGTGTGGTGTGTGTGCAAACCTGCCCTCAGAGAGTGGCCGTGACATGCTGACAGCTAGACCAGTGACCTGGAGACCACTAGCGTGTAAACCTGCGACTTGTAGCTATGTGGCCCCCCCCTCGGAGCGTAAGCGGAGTGGTCTGGCCTGGCGTACGCCAGACCAGCGCAGGGCTTGCAACAATGACTCGGGGGCTCTGGGCGTGGTTCAGTCCATGTCCGGACAAGGAAGTGACTAATGCGTGTGTCCCTGTTGTAGTGTCTACGGCACCCGGAACGCAATCGGCAATGTAGCACACTGTGACTGGAATCCCACTAGATGAGAATCATTGACGTTAGGGGGAATCACTGACCCTACATTCATCCACACATTCATACATGAATGATGAAAGACATGACACAGCAGTGCGGTTCTGAATGTTTAGTGCACATCCAGTGAAGTTTTGCAGCTGGAGCAGTACAGGGCCATGCCAACCCCACTTCACAATATGGGCCCGTGGAGGGCCAGCCACAGTCCATCGGGGAATGACAAGTACAGCGGAAAAGGAAGGGTACAGTCCGCAGTCTGGTCGCCGTGTCATTGGTCACCAAACAGGATATGGCAGTCCATGTCGCGGTCCAAGGTGAGTGCAGCAGAGTGTATCGGGGGTCAGTGGAAGGTCATGGGGCCATGTGCGGCACCAAGCAGCAACAGGCCAGGTGGCGGACATGAATGCTAGTGCCTCCTCCTGATCTCAAGCCCATCCACGTCCTCGGATGTGTGCTCTGCCCCACCTGTGGGTGGTGCAGTTCCGGCTGCGGCACTGTGTGCCACTGACACATCAGGGGCCGGAGGTGGATTGTCGGCCGCACTGTGTGGCAGTGACACATCAGGTGCTGGAGTGGAAATGCCTGCCGCACTGTGAGGCACTGACACACCAGGGGGCGGAGATGTGGATGGTGTAGGAGCTGCAGCATTCATCTGCGCCACGCCTTGTGGCAGCAATGCCATGATGAGGATATGCAGGGTATGGTAGATCCCAGCTACATTTTGCTGATGTGCAGCGGTGGCTGCCATCCTTTCCGCCTCCATCCACACCATGTCCTCCATGAGCCTCCGCATGTGTGCCAGCTCACGGCTGAGATCGCTGGAGCCACTCTGAGCAGACAGGTGTTCTTGTCTCCGAGTCATGACTCCAGCGATGTCAGCCAGGGCTAGTTGGAGACCATGGAGCGGCCTGTGGGTTTCCATTAGGCACTGGAGGTGTTCCCTGATGGGACTCAGACACCCATGGATGGCGTCAAGTTTGGTAGCCATGAGATCGAACCCCACCCGCACCTGCTCAGCCATCTCCCTCTGGCCCTCCAACACACGGCGTTGGAAGGCCATGTGTTGTTCTGGGGGGTCTTGGGAGACAGCCGGGGTTGTGGGTGCCTCCTGCTGGGTGGTTTGTGGAGTGGGTGGGGTCTCCTCGATGCAGCTGGGCTGCCCTGGTCCTGGAGGTGATTGGCGGATGAGTTCAATGATGTCTTGGAGGGCTTGGGTGTCGATGCTGGTGGTGTCCTCCTCGTCATCAGTGAAGAGTGGCTGGGACTGCTCTGCAGGAGGTGTTGACGGTGCCCTGCAATGTGAAGGGGAGATGCAGTATTACAATGTGTCCACATGTATGTAGCCGCATGGTACATGTTCACATTCAGACCGCATGGCAATGTACATTGTGTCAGTCTGTGGATCAGGACCATGATCCAGGGTCATTGTGGGTGTGCACTGTGCTCTGCTTGATTGTGCATGTGTGCCATTGTGGCCATCTCCCCCCGTCCCCCCAGTACCTGGTGGTTACTCACCCTGTTGCTGTTGTGTTGTGTCGTGTCGAGCAGTGTCCGCTCCCCCAACTCCTGCCACAGTCTCCACACTGATGACTGTCGACACCAGCTCCTCCATGTCATCCAGCTCCAGCTGTGGCGCTGGGCTCCCACCTCCAGTCTGCATTGCTGCCTTCTGGTTGCCTGCGAGTTTCTCCTTGGTTTTGCGCTTGATGTCAATCCATCGCCTCTTGACCTCGTCCATTGACCTCTTGTGCTCTCCGACGGCATTCACCTTGTCCACGATGGACCACCATATTCCATTTTTGGTGCCCAATGACACGTTGGAGGTGACGAACAGTTCTTGATGGTGTTCCATCACCTCCGTGACCAGGATCCTATTCTCCTGCGGACTGAAGTTCATCTTGCTCTTCTTCTTGTCCTTGCCCTTCCCTGTCCCGAGGTCCCAGGCTGGTCGACCGGGGTGCTTGTGGGGTTCCGCTCGTCCTCTGCGCCTGCTCCGGCTGCCTCCATGGTGCTTCTGGGTTGGTTATTTTGTGTTTGTGTGTTTTTTGTAGTGATTTTCCCGCCTGCGGTGTGTGTATTGCAGGCCTGGCGCTGCTTATCGCTGATTTCCTCATCGCGGTTTGGCCCATCGCATGTTTTTTTGCGTTGGGGTTTGGGTTTTTATAACCGTCGCAGTTGTTGTATCGCGGACATTGTCCGCGTTTTCGGGAGACTATCGCATGGTATCGCCGTGTTGTAAATTCCACGTTAACACAGGGTTATTTTCCCGCGATAGACAGTGATGTGTAAAGTTGCGTTAACATTTTTTGGAGATGTTTAGCGCACGTTCTTGTGAATATCCCCCTAAGTATTGTTTCAGGCGAGATAGCTACCTATGATGAGAAACGTGGGCACAACTGGTGAGAATCAACCAGCAAGCTCCTATGGTGTAGCGCACGTGAGGTGCTATCTCGCCCTCTCACAATTTTTTGTTGTTGGATTTACACCTGTTTAAGTGGAGGGTATTCTTGGGACACAGTGACTGACAACCTCAAAGATTTTTTAGCTAAACTACAATGTTTTTGGGCTATAAGGATTTGGGACAATACCTGTGAAAGAAAATAAAGGTTGTTGGTGGGGTATATAAATAGAATACCCACTCCCAATCCTATATATGAGAAAAGTTTTAGCCCGCATTGATCAGGTCTTTTTGATGTTGATTTACATATCCTTGTATGCCAGGCCTACCAGCACTGCAAGAGGCATAGGTAAGTCACACTTACAGCAGGCCCTACAGTCCTAAAGCAGTGTGCACTATACCTCATGTGAGGGCATAACTGCATGAACACATATGCCCCTAAAGCATCTAAGCCCTTTCTTAGACATTATAAGTGCACTTTGAAGCCATACTGAGTACATGGACTGGGAGCTTGTCACTACGAGTCCCACAGCTCCATGATGGCTTCACCAAATTCCAAGATGTATGGTACTAAACATCTCAGATTAATGAGCCCACACTGATGCCAGTGTTGGATTCATTAATTAATGCACTCAGAGGGCACCTCAGAGGTGCCCCCTGCAAACCTACCAAACCACAAGTGTGTGCATGACTGGTCTGCACCAGCCTGCTGCCTCTAGACATGTTTCGGACCCCTGAGGTGGGAGCCTTTTGCACTTATGGGTCAGAAACAAAGCCTGCTCTGGATGGAGGTGCTTCACACCCCCCCCCAAGCAGGAACAGATAAGAACGGCTTGGAGCCTCAAAGGCTTCCTTCCCTTTGTTATGCTGACCAGGGCCTCTCCAGCTAGTGGAGTTGTCTGTCCCCCTGACCAAGCCCCACTTTTGGCAGCAAGGTCAGCGGGAACATTGGTAAACAAGAGAGGTGTGTCCCCTCTCACCCTGGACCACCCCTAAGGTGTCCTGAACTGAAGTGACCCCTTCTCTGAAAATCCCCCATATTGTTTTGGAGGATTCTAGCCAATAGAGTTAGGGGTATGCTCCCTCCTCAGAGGGAGTAGACATACAAAGGGTGTATTCACCCTAAAGGTAAGTGGCCCATTAGCTACTACCTTCTAATGCCTGTGACGCCCCTACATTGAAGTATTTAGAGGCACCCCTGAACCTTAACCCTCAGATTACCGGCAACCTATGAAGAAGAGGACAAAGAAGAGCCTTGCAGAAGCGAAGACTGAAGACACCAACTGACTTGGCCTCAGCCCTACCGGCCTGTCTGCAGCCCTCAAAGAACCTGCTACAAAGGAGCGACTCATCCCACAGCCCAGCGAACTCCAGAACCCTGGTAGGATTGCCTGCCTTCTAAAAAGACTCCTGATCTCCCATGGTCAGAGGACCTGTCCAGATGAAAACCAAGTTTAAAGACCAAACCTCTGCACGTGGAACCACAAATTCGACCCCCTCTGCACCGATGCCGACAACCCGAGTCCAAGAGGCCCACTGGTCACAGCGATCCTGTGCAATAGTCCTTCGTGGGTTAACCCCTGCCAGACTCCATGTCAATGCCTGCAGCCTCTACACAACGACCCCCCCCCTAACTGCAACCACACTGGTAAACTGACTTCCGATGCCAAAGCCCCTGGGCCTTGGGGAGATCTACCAATGGTGTACCGACGCTCCAGCACATCCCAACTTAACTGTGCAGTGGTGGGTTTCTTTCATCAAGCCTCCCGACTTGAGCCTGCAGCCTTTTTCCAATTTTTCGGCTGGTTTGCATTATGCGCCCAACGCTGTGTTGGCACTCTGCACTCAGCCACCCATGTGCCACTGGAGGTGTAAGTTTGGTGCTGCCTTGGGGTCCTCCTGTTCTTACCTTAGCCCCTGGAGACTGGGCTCCAAAACGGTGCTACTCACTTGCAAGTAGTACCACTTCTATTGCCCCCATCTCCATTGGTTAACATTGGCACCAGATCCAGAGTTTGACCTCTGCACCCGGCCTCCCCAGTGCCACTGGTGGTGCAGTGCGGTCACTTACCTGAACCCTGCCTGGTACTGTTTCTTCATCCAAAAGCTTAATGCTGTAAATCATTTACTTACCTGCATATTGCTGATTGTGTTTCCTCCCATAGGGTAACATTGTACTGATTGAAAAATGCAGTGTCCACTTTTACATTGAAAAAAAGTGATATTGCAAAACGAATTTTATTGCAACAAAGTATCTTTGGTTCTATGAAATAAATATACTGAAAGTAATATTTTTACAAACCATTGGTCTCGGATTTAGTCATTGAGTGTGTGTAATCATTTCTTGTCTGTGTGTGTACAACAAATGCTTAGCACTGCCCTCTGATAAGCCTAACTGCTCGCACGCACTACCACAAAAGAGAGCATTCGTATTATCTACTTTAGCCTCTTTAAAGCCTTTGGGGATCCACTCTTTGAACATAACGCTGGTGGCGAGGATGGGATCAGAACTCACACTTGCAAAGCACAATGGATTAGCAATCCCTGTAACCTCTAGTTAATATTCTTTGATCAATGTCCCTGAACCTTTTCCGAAGTGCATTTAGAAGGTGAGTCTGAATAGTCTATGATTATCCTGAATCACTTGTAGTTGGATATAGAATTTGGATCCAGAAGTTGAGGGCATTCCACAGTCTTGATCCTTTTTCTACTAGGGATCTGCCTGCATGGTTCATCATCAGAAGAAACACTGATGGATGAAGTGGAAGGACAATGAGTGGAGGTTTCTAGCTAGATGTTCTATGGTGCTAAATTCAACAGGTATTTTGGCATTGTTTCCCAGGACTCTCTGGGGACACTGCAGAGACCTTGAGCTTGATTGTAGCTTCAACAGGTAGCCATTGGAGATCTTTTGCAGTGAGCTTTATGTGGTTGCATTTGTGGATTTTGAGGCATAATCTGGATGCCTGATTCTGTAGCCTTTGTAACCTGGGAATGAGGTTTAGAAGAGACGAATATAATTAATGTGTTTGTGATTTTTTTTTAATGTCAGCCTCATTCTGTGGTTGGTTTGAAGTATAAATAGAGAACTGTAGATTGACATCTTGACCACTGAATTGATTGTTGAACAAACATAAATTCTGAATCAAAAAGTGATCTCAGATTTTTAGCTTTGAGATGCTTAAAAGTAGCATGCCAAGACCTGGGGACCAATCAGAGGTTAGTGACTGCATGCAATCAAAAACTACATATTTGTTTGAGCAACATCGTCAGCCAAATCATTCAAGGCCTTTTATTAGTAGCAGTATCTCTACTACAGCAAAGAGTGGTTCGTTGTTTTAGCTCACAATTGCACCTGAACCATAACAAATGGTTTATCACCTAGACCCTAAGCCCTTGGTTCTCTTTCTTGTTCTGTTGCTGTGATGAGCACAACCAAGTTGTAGATCTACAGCAGTCACAACAAGCCAATTCTTCTTCTTTGAAGTTAGATACTGCAAATCCATTGATGGTGCTGAAAGGGGTCAATGTTGAGGAATCAAAATGTTCCTGGAAAGAGGTGTTCTTTTAAGCTGGCAGTGTGCTCCTGCAAAAGTCTTGGCTTGATTGTTAGCAAATGATAAAGTGGTGAGAACATCGCTAGATGCAGTCCTTTAGTGTAACATTCAGAACAGCACAGGTTAAACACAGCTTTATTTTGGATAAAACGCATGCAACTTTCCAGAGGCTGACTTGGGCTCAATCAGGAATTGTGAAGAAGACAGCGATTTAAAAGAATGCATGTTGGGAATTTCCATCCATATAGATGGGGCACCAGAGACACCCTACTGTTCTAGTGATGAGCTCCCGACTGACGTCCTCTGCCCTTTAACTTTCTCCCCAGCACCCTCCTACAATGCACTCATTGAAATGTGTTAACCCGGTGCATCAAAACCAGCGTGCTGGTAGGGTCCTCGACAATGAGTGTCAGAAAGTTCCAAGTATCATTTTTTGATGGTGTAAATAAATATTTCACCATTACATTAGAATTTAAATTAGTACTAAGAACATTTGTGAGATTTACTTAAATGAGGATGTAAAGATACTCCACCAAATCTGCACACTCTGCCACAAATACCTGTAGCCATGATTTCTTTCTACCAAGGGCCTTCTTTCACATAGGAGGCAAATTCTGCCAGGGTGGAACAAGCATAGCTGTTTCCCAACCAGGCTGCAGCATTGGTTTTGTCCAGCAGAGAAGAAGGTAGGTGTAGACTCATAGCAAGTTGAGAAGGTAATTTAGTGAGAAACAGACTAGAATAGGCTGCCGACATGCCTCTAACGAACCTTCTCTAACCGGTTCCTACCCAGTCAAACATCAACATTCTGCTACTGACTGAACACCATACGAGGAGAATGTGAGAATTGTAAGCTAAGGAGTATTCTTTTAGCCTGACATTCCACACACCTGCAAGATACTACACGTTGCTTCCTTGAAACTAGCACTGCTCTGAAAAACAAAAAATGCTGCCCAGAGTCACATTTACATGACTAACTCAAAAGTTGTTGCAGGTGACGATGGTGGTTTCTGTAACATACACAAAATATCAAGGGAATAGACTACTTGCATAGTCCAATACCTTCTTCAACAGCTAGCCCGCATACAGTGTGTGTATATTATCAGGAAAGCCAAGCTTACCATTAATGAAAAGCTCCTATCCAATGAAATGGCATCTTTCAACATGCAATCACCACAAAATCATGCTTAGCATACAACAAGGATGTCTTCAAGACATCAGTAGTAAATAGGGAGACCACCTAGCATAGAAGCATAGTCTGGGCAGTGAGTGTAAAAGTTCTGAACAAATGGCCACAATTCAGTCAAAAATTCAGGATAAAGGGTCAATTTTATGGATACATCTGAGGAGGTCACGCAATAGTATATAACTAAGCAAATAGATGCCTAACTTGTCAACATAGATTGATATTCTTTAGTCTATATGATACATTAACAGTATAGAACACACACTTATATGTGACTTAGGTTAAGATTAAAAAACTTGCAAGCATGCAAACTAAGCAAACATTGACTGCTGATATAAGGGATACTTACCACAAGATTATCCTCCCTTAACATGAATGTTAGTACCAGAAGCAGAACACTTTTGCTGAACATGAGCTCATAGGCAGTAGCACTGTTTGTTTTAGTTTTTGGTTCTTAAAGTGCACTTTTTTCTGAACTGGCAGACTTCACAGGTTCTTTGGCCACAAGAGAAAAGCAACACAAATCTGTACATGAATGTTTCATATCTTAGGCCCTACACAACGGCGGACCCACCTACACGAACCAACACCTGAGCTTCCATCAGCCCACCAGACACCTCCACTGCGCGTTCTTTTCTCTAACCCTCACCCCCGCATCTGACTTATCAGATGCAGAGGTTGCTCCTTCTCCTACCTAGCAGGAAGACATGGAACGAGCTACCCTTTCATCTACAGACCTCCCCATTTCTTCCAGATGTGGCTAGATACTCTCACAGTTGAAAAGAAACGCTCTACAAATGCACTGATTGATTGATATTAACTTGGATCTGCAATTACACTTTAATCCTGAATCCTGCCTATTTCATGCGCCAGTCCACAGAATATGGGCATATACCAGAATATAATCCTATGCTCAGAGGTTTGTGCCTGGTTTCAGCTCAATCAGAGGCCCAGGCTGCTAGCACTCTGGAGGTTTCCATGTACAGATGTTTAAAGCAGTTTCGAGGTCACAAATGTGCATCTTTAAGGTGTAGTGTCTTGTGAGTTAGCAATGACGGAACCCTTGTGGCTCCTGATGGACTCGTAGAACTGTGCTGTAAACGTTAGAGCGTAGTGAAGTGAATGCAGGTTTAGAATGTTGAGTTTATGGTTACACACAGAAGAATAAAGACGTGTTATACTTAGCTCCGTGCGTGGCGTAGTCATTGCTGATTACCCAGGCTTGGGAGGACGCTACAACTGGCGACGAAAAAGGGAATAAGTAACCCAAAGATTGACAGTGCTCTCCCAGAGAGTTTGCCGTGATCCCGCAAACTGCTCGTGCTTCCCACGTGTGCCATTGTCGAAGTGCAGAGCTGACAATTGGCATACGTGGTGTCAAAGTGTAGTCCCAGTCCATGTGAAGCATTTGAAGATAACGAAAGCTACACTGAGAAGTCTATCGTTGGCCAAGAACTTGCTGGGAAGGGCATAAAAAGAGGTACAGTGTTACTATACAACCTGAAGCTATACCTTATATGGAGTGATAACGCTAAAGGTGGATGCAACTAGGTTTTGAAAGAGCTGCAAATTGTAAGTATTGGACTTGGCCTTTTTGCAGGGTCATCCCTGAACTTTTTGCCTTCCTCCTGGTATTTTTTCTGACCTGGTGTTGGTGGGTTTAGGACTCTGGGCACTTTATTACTGCTGTCCAGTGTAAAGTGCATGTGCTCTCTATGGTAAACGTGGTAAGATTGGTCTACACCTGTTTTGCGTATTTAATTTACCTATCAGTCCCCTGTAAAGTTTTATCTCATATACCCGGGGCCAGTAAATTAAATGCTACTGGTGGGCTTGCAGCGCTGCTTGCACCACCCACCAAAGTATCCTTTCAAACCTGTCTCAGGCATCTGCCATTGCACACAGTTTACTGCCGCTGTGACGTGGCACATAAAATGGGTGCTCCGTCTGTGACTCCCCTTTTACTACATATCAGTCACCCCTAAGGTAGGCCCTAGCTAGCACTATGGGCAGGGTGTGCTGTATGTAAAAGGTAGGACATGTGCCTTAACTGTGTGGCATGTCCTGGTAGTGACAAGCAGCCATTTTGGTTTCTTACTACTGTGAGGCTGCCCTCTCATAAGAATGCATTGGGGATTACCTGATATGTGCTTCAGTGGTAATTCCTGACATGAGAGGAGTAGAGTGGTCAAGTTTGGTATGTTTGGAATAGTAATAAATGCTGCGTAATGGTGTTCGCAGATTTATTATTACTATTTTAGAAATGCCACTTTTAGAAGTGGGCATTTCTGTGTGCTATGTGTCTTTGTGCCTGCCTGTTGTGAATTGCATGTCTGGCTCTGGAGTGACAGGGGCTGGAGAGGTGCAGTGGCTCCAGAGGGGCTGGGTGAGTCAGCACTAGGCTGAATAGGCCAACCTGCATTTGGAGTGGTGGGAGGAGTAGCACCTGTGCCTGAATAGGACTGTGCCTGCCTTCCACAATGCTGGCTCCGCCCCCCTGTGGTGTGTCTGGGGCCAGAGCCTACACTAACAAAGGAGGTTGTTGTGCACTGTAAGTTAAATATTAAGTGCCCCCCAGAACTGGTTTGGACCGGGCACAGAGCCCTGTGCCAGGGGTAGAACAAAGAACATAGGGTGTATAAATATTGGGGCTGTAACCCCATGTAAGGGTGTGCTTTGTGCTTACTTGGGGGCTTGTGGCCGGCAGGCTGCCGGACTGCCAGGAGGAACCGCTGTTTGGGACCGAGCTGCTACCTGCTGGGGGGGCTGGAGGGACTGCCCCCTGCTTAGGGTCCCCACATGCTGGCCTGCCTGCGATCCCGGTGCAGGTGTCTCCAGTACCCCTGAAGAGAGGGGGCCCTGCCGCTCGAAGCGCGTCGTGAGCACTTCACCTTTTTTTTCTTCTTTGCCCCCTTTGGATTAGAGGAGGGGAGGCTCCTGCTTCAAGCACATCGTGAGCGCTTCACGGCAAACCGGAAGTCAGGTGGCTGTTGCCTGACTGTTGGCAGGGCAGAGGAGAGCCCCGTGTGTGTCCCCACAGCTGAGAGTGAGAGGCAGAAAAGTTGCTACCGGAGGGAGGAGCTGTGACAGAGGAGTGCTCCCCCCTCCCTAACCTCCAGCGAGTGTGCCGCTTGGGGACGAAGAAGCCACAGGAAGTCAGGCGTCTGACCTGGTTGTGGGCGGAGCTATGCCCCAGGAAGCCTGATTGCGGGCGAGGCTGCTGGAAGTAAACGTTGAAGGCGCCGGAAGCCAGGCGGCTGTTGCCTTGTTGGGCGGGGCTCCCGTGAGGAGAGGAGAGCCCCGCGTGATTCCCGAGTGTGGACTGAGGCATGACCGCACACCAAGAAGGAGATGGAGACCACTTCTGGAGAAGGCGGGCGGAGGGGACGACGCCGGCGGAGACTTCGCTCCGTGTCCCGCTACCGCTGTGCCGTCCCTGAAAAGCCAGTACCGCCTGAGTCTGGTGGGGTGAGTGACCCCATCGTACTTGATGCTCCCGGCGTAGGGAGCCTGAGGCCAGTGTTGACAGCTGCACCGCCAGATCGCCGGCAGCTGCACATGGGGTGCAAGTAGTGGCCTGAGTCCTGACTTTGAAGAAGGGGTATTGCGAGGGAAGCCCCGGGCTGGGCCCCCCCGCGGACAAAGCTGGACTGCCTGATGGTCGCCCCCTATGTCTATGTGGGACCTAATGAAAGTGGGTACCATGGTGCCCAGCTGCTAATGTTAGACCCAGCATCTTAAGCCCCGTGTGATCCTACCAGAGGTTACTGGTAACCCCTATTGCAAGGTTTAGGCCTAATGCTTTGTGCTACGTGCAGTTATGTGTATGCCTAAGAGAGGCATGACATGTTAGGGGGCATGACGTACTGGTAACATGTGGGCCCAGCAGAAAGGGTACTAAGGTGCCCTGATGAGAAATACGCCTGGTGGGCTAAGCAGTACCATGGTTAAGATTTATGTCTCAGAGGGGCATTTATAAGGTGTGATTTATGCATAATGCTGTGGTGCACTGTTGCTGATAATATGTATCATATTGTGCCATTTTACCCCTAGGGGGGCGTGATAGATTTATGGAATGTGCACTCTGAATATCCCTGTGTGCAGTGATACTGATAGGGTGCACTGCTCATGATTTAGGCATAATGTGTTTATGCTATGTACAGTGCCCTGTTACCAGTAGTTACCGGTTGGTTTTGCCAATTGTGAATCTGATGGTTGTGACAGTGGCCTGATTGACCCTGTAATGTATATAATCCCCTGTAAAGTAATACCTAGTGCCAGGTGGCACAGTGTATATATGTGATTATGCTCTGATGTGTTTGATGGATAATACAAAGGCTATTTTTATATAACCTTGTGTGGAGTTTCTTTTGTGGTGTGCCTAGTGTGTCGCTGCTGTGTGAGTGTGTTGCGCAAACGCTTTACACATTGCCTCTGGGATAAGCCTGACTACTGGTGCCAAGCTACCAACGGGGTGAGCAGGGGTTATCTTCAGTGTGTAACTCCCTTGCCCTGACTAGAGTGGTGGTTTCTGCCTGGCTTAGGCGCATGCCCTAGCCAACCAGAAATCCCATTTCTAACAGTAAGATAATGCTGTGAACAGAAGCACTGCAAGGCAGAGATCAACCGGGTGTCAGAACAGTACAAATAAACGCCTAAAAGCAAAGTGATACAGATGAAAGAAACAGTCATCTGCTTACCAGAAACCATTAATGAGAGTCATCATACGCTGGGTGAAGAAAGGCCTGAGGTTGTCCATACCCAGTGGCGGCCGTCATGGCTCGTGAGTGGTGGGGTGGCATGGGGGATCGCACGCAGGGGGAGTTGCAGGGGGGGTCGTGCATGCTGCAATTATAAAAAAAAATATTGGGGGGAATAAACTTACCCGGCCGGGTCTCGCGTCTCGGCTCCTGTTCTCCTCGTGCACATCGAGGAACAGGAAGCAGGCCCCACTGACCAATCACAATGCTGCAATGCAGAGTCGTGATTGGTAAGCACCCAGGCTCCCCTGAACAATCGCAACACTGCAATGCAGTGTTGTGATTGGTTTTGAGCGTCCTGGTTTGACGCTCAACCAGGGAATGTGGGCATGAGCATGTTCTCCATGCAGGCTGTAATGCAGCCTACATGGACAACAGGGAAACAGTTATTGCACACTTAGGAGTGGGCAAACCACTCCTCCCCTGCCCTGCTCCAAGAGCAGAGCAGCCCCGCCCACTCACCCACCCGCAAAGCAGCAGGGAGCAGCATAAAATGATAATACCGCAAAGTTATTATCATTTTATGTTTCTGCTTCCCACTGCTTAAAAGCAGTGAGGCGACGCTCCTCCACCATAGCGGAGGAGCCGCCACTGTCCATACCCGAAGCGGCACACCATCAAAGCTGCCGGGTGGCGGCTCAGGACATAATCAAAGGGCTCCAATGGAGACCAAGAAGGAAGTCAATGCTCCTCAGACTGTCCAAGATGACCCATAGGTGAGCACAGCACAGGGCTTTAGAGATAGTATGGATGAAGCAGGTCCTAGTGGACAGCAGACAATGTCAGAGAGAACTCCACCCTCAGTGTCAGCCACTCTTGTAAATGGTTACAATGACGCCACCTTCTTGAAACCACCACCACCATTCGATACTGCCAAAAAGCAAAATATTGGCGACAGATGGACTGCTTGGTTAGAGACATTTGATGATTTTATTGATGTGATAGAGGAAGCAGATAACAGAAAGATTATCAAATATCTTAAGAATCTAGCTGAGGTATGTGTAAATGAAGTCATAAAGGAAATGCTGTGAGCTGACGAAATTACATACTGTCAAATCAAAGCAGCCTTGAATCTCAAGTTCAATCCAATGCTAAATGTAGATTACGAAAAATACATATTCAGTCAAGAATGGCAGAAAGTTGGTGAAACCATCAACAAATTTGGTGAGAGACTAGATACGCATATCTTTGAATGAATTTAATGATGAGGAAGCTATAAGCCTCAGAGTGATTGACGGACGCATGTCAGATTCATTCCGACGACAAATGCTGACAGAAACTTAGGGGCATATTATCTATAGATTGCGATAATTATCGCAAAGCGCGCTTAGCGCCTTTTTGATTATCGCCGGCTATCGCTGGATTACATCGCCGTGTTAGCGGCGTATTAGCAACGCTTTGCTAACAGGCGAAGTACAATCCAGCGATAGACAGCGATAATGATCATTAGCGTGTGAAATCCAGCGATGATTTCACAGCGCTAATGAAAGCTTGGTAATAGGGAGTGTGGACTTAACCATACAATCCACCTCCCATTGACAATAATGACAAGTCAGGTTTTTTCAGGCGTTAGGATCCTGCGATAATGGGGGCTTAGCGTGCCTTCTCCCTTCGCTTCGCTGTTCAGGGGCAGCGTTGGTAATAGCGCGATGTTGGTTTAGCGAGCATTACACATGTTGTCCTAGGAGGGAACGCCTACCTTGCATCTCATTAGCGATGTATATCGCTAAGATGCGTGGCGTTAGGAATTCGGCTGCTTACATGCGCTAATGCATGTTAGCGCCGCCTTCCTAATAGGGCGATTAGAATATCGCTGTTTTAGCAGCAAAAAGTGCCGCTAAAGCGGCGATAATGCCCTTGATAATATGCCCCTTAGTATGGAGCGAGTTTTCATGGCTGCCAGAGCTAAAGAGCATGCTGATTGGCAAGCTCCTGACATGGAGGCTAGAGGTGCCCAGAGTTAATCAGTTATGAACATGAAAAGTAAACCAAAGCACAAGGCCGAAGGACTCCCGCTGTCTGCCGAACCGAGCAGTCACTTCTCCCTGATTGCTCTCCACCGCTGCCCTCAATGCCTGCCAGCCTGATCTGTGTTGCCTAGCGCCCCCAGCCAGAGCCTCAGCGTCGCTCGGTCACGCTCCCCCTTTCCAGCCCTTCTACCAGGCCCTGCCCACCTTCCTAACCAGCCCGCCCAGCATAAAGCGGCTTTCCATTCAGCGAGCTGCCCTGACCGAGCCCTGGACTCATGAAATAGGATTCCTCTGAATGATGTGATTCATTTCCATCACCTGCAAAAATCTAACCTCTGGTGGATTACACCTCGAAGACTTCAAGTGGTATCCCATACACCCGCTACTGGCTGTCCAAACCCTGTCCTGAAGAAGACCCGCCGTGACTCCATCGCAAATCACGCACTCCTCTGGGTCGAAATGTCGACGTGCCTGTACAATCCATACCCTACCCTCTCCACCCCACGCAAAAAGCAGATTAAGCAATAGGCGGATTGGAGATTCATGTGCTTAGGGACAGATGTCCACTGATTTGAACATTTTAAATACTTCTTGTACAGCACTGTGTATATATTTCGTTCACTTACAGCACCTTGTCACTTCTAGATCACCTAATCATTTATAAGTTACCTTTGCGTCGTTTTTCAATAATCCTTGCTTGTGACAGCCTTACTATGTTTTAACCAAACCGAAAAAAAGAGAATAAGGTGTCAATATATTTACTTTGATTGATTCAATTCAGGTGTGTTTCCTTTCTTTCTGTACAATTATTGCTGTAGCTGTAAAGCAATTATTGCACCCGACAGAACCAACTGTACCACATATTCTAGACGCCCAGGTTCTGAGGGACACTGGGTCACCCCATTATACTTTCAGCATAAAATGAAGCACGTTGCACGGCCACAGTAAGCCGGGCCAAGCAGCCACTTCTCCTTGATTGCCCTCCGCCCTCAAAGCCTGCCAGCTTGATCTTCTATTGGACCGCCCTCAACAGCATTGATCTTCGGCAACAAGAACCCCTGACTCTGACGAACCAGATCGCCGGTGTCGACTAGCGACCCAAGCGAGAGCCTCAGCATTGTTTGGACGCACACCCCCTTTCCTGCCCTCCCACCAGGCCCCGCCCACCTCCCTGCCCAGCATAATATGAAGCGTGCTGCACGGTCACGCTGCTGGTGCATTGAAGGCGTGCCAATGGCAAGCCTGTCTGCGCCCGTCCGCACCTGGACCGCGCCTGGCGCCAGGACCCCTGGACCTCACCAGAGAATCCACTACTCCAGCACCGCGCTCAAATCCCTGAACCTCAAACGACCCAACACTGCATGCTGCTCTCAAACACCAGGAAACACAGAAGGCCCTTTCGTCTGCCGTCGCTGTGAGTTCACATGCCACACCTCCAAAACCACACAACAACCACTGAACCCCAGAACTGGCTACACTGCATGCTAATCAACACCAGATGCCTTGGCAAGCATGCCATGGAAATCTGGGACACCATCACCACGCAGACGCAGTCTTCATCACCAAAACCTAGCTCAAGCAAGCCTCTGCCCCGGACATAGCCACCGCAACCCGGAGGAGGGATAGCAATCATCCACAAAGACACCATCAGACTCACCACCACAGAGGATGTCTTGACCTCTATCATGGAAAACCTCAACTTCCAAATGACACATATGCCGCCAACCTCCTGGAAAACATGGGCAACATCGGCCTGACGCAAATTGTTATGAGCCACACCCACAACGCCAGTAACACCCTCAACCCCATCTTCACCACCAGCGACAAAATCCGTTTCAGCCACACCTCAGAAGTCACATGGTCAGACCACAGTACAGTCCATTTCACCATTGCAGAACACCGCAGCACACAGCCACACCACACACCCCTGCTCAACACACCTGGAAAAAAGTCTCTCAAACCCAATGGGCAGCCGCCCTCAGCGCCACAACCCTCCACACCACGGATGACATGAAACCAGGCCACCCAAAATTTCTCCGACTGGATCACTGCCAGCACCAACAGTATCACCCCCACCAAACCACCCAAAACCAAGAGGTCCAATAAACACGCCACATGGTTCTTTCTAGAACTCCTGGTATCAAAAAGAGAATGCAAACGATTAGAAAAATGATGGCGCTCCAGCAGAAACCCTACAGACCACTCTGCGCTAAAGTCCGCTCTCAGGAATTATCACCACTCCCTCAAAGAGGCCAAAAAAGCGCCCTGGCCATACGCCTCAAGAACAGCAGCAACCACGCAAAGGAACTTTTCAGCATCATCAGAGAATTCTCTACCCTAATGGCTGTCAGAAACACAACCACACCCACCCAGGACCTCTGTGATGCCTCTTCAAACTACTTCCACAACAAGATAGCAGACATCTATGACAATTTTGACCCTCAACCCATGGAGCACACTCCACCCACGACCCCAGCCGAAATCCAGCACAACCACCTCACTGACTGGACAACCCTCAACACCAAGACCAATGCGACTATCATGACCTCCATTCACTCTGGTGCCCCGATGGACCCCTGCCCACACCATGCATTCAAACTAGGATGAGAAAAGATCTGCTCTCCACTCATGCCCATCCTCAACTTGGCCATGAGCTCTGCCACCTTCCCGGAAGCCTGGAAACATGCAGAAGTAAGACCCCTACTAAAGCAACCCACCGCAGACCCCTACAACCTCAAGAACTACTGCCCCATCTCTCGCCTCCCATTCCTGGCAAAGGTCCTTGAGAAAGCCATCAACCACAAGCTCACAGATCACCTTGAAAGAAACAACCTGCTCCCAATCAGGTTTCCACTAAAGCCACAGCACCGAAACAGCCCTCATTGCCACAACGGATGACATCAGGACCATCCTCGACCGTGGAAAATCCGCTGCCCTCATCCTCCTCGACCTCTCCGCAGCCTTCTACACCATATCCCATCACATCCTGGTCAACAGACTACATCACATCGGCATCAGTGGCAACGCACTCGAACTCATCACTTCTGACAGGACACACTCAAAGAATACGCCTCCCACCGTTCACCTCCGAACCCAAAATCACCATCTGCGACATCTCCCAAAAGCTCCTCGGTCAGCCCCACCCTCTTCCACATCTACATGACTCCACTGGCCAATATCGTCCTCAGCCACGGACTCAACATCATCTCATACGCCGATGACACCCAGCTCTCACCGAAAACACTTCCACCACCAGAGAAAACTTTCAGAACGCTATGACCGACGTTTCGGACTATTTGGAGTCCAACTGCCTAAAATTGAACACGGACAAGACGGAAGTGCTCATCTTTGGCCAAAAACCCTCCCCCTGGGACGACTCCTGGTGACCCTCTGTCCTCTGACCTGCACCAACCCCCACCACCCACACAAGGAACCTAGGCATCATATTGGACAGCGAGTTCTCCATGAGGCGCCATGTGAACGCAGGCACCTACTCAAGTTTCCACATCCTCCGAATGCTCCATAAGATCTTCAGGTGGATCCCACCCAGCACTAGGAAAACAGTAAAACAGGCCCTCATCACCAGCCGACTGGAATACGGCAATGCACTCTATGCCGGAATCACACACCAACTACTGACACGACTCCAGACCATCCAAAACACAGCAGCAAGACTCATACTGAATCTCCCAAAACAGTCTAGTCTAGCATAACCCCCCACCTCAGAGACCTCCACTGGCTCCAATCAAGAAAAGATGCTTCTTCAAACTATTCACCCATGTGTTCAAGGTCCTCAACAACATAGGACCAGCCTACATCAACCACCAACTGACCTTCCACCAGCCCACCAGACAACTCTGCTCATAAAACTCTGTGGAAGAGAAAGCCTTCATCATCTGCGCAGATCGGAACCGACGCATTGAGTCTTCGATGTTGACGCTTCCTCCATCCAAGGCACTTTTTCAGCAGAACCTGTGTGAGTCCTGTAGCGGGCCTGCTCTCCATCATGGTTAGCCTGAACTTTGGATTTATCTTGGTCCAGTGCAACCTCAAGTAACCCCTAAGCGCTATTTCTAAGCACTGCATTTGATTTCATCTTTAGAATTCATAACACCGGTTCTAATTATTGGATTTTGTTCATTTTGGTCTTGTTTTACTCATACAAATATAATCTATTTTTCTAACCCTGTGTGGAGTATTTTTGTGGTATTTTTCATTGCGTTACTGTGTGTGTGTTTCACAAATACTTTATACATTGCCCCATTAGATAAGCCTGACTGTTCTGTGCCAAGCTACAAGAGGGTGAGCACAGGTTATCTTTTAGTGTGTATCTAGCTTACCCTGACTAGAGTGTTGGTTCCTGCTTGGACAGGGTGCATACCCCTGTTAACCAGAAACCTCAGTTCTAACAAAGTTTGGGATAGTGAAGTAATCAAACTTCACCTAACATTAAAATGAAGAAACGCAAAGGAAAATAACAACAAAAACAACAGAAGCTACACTAAGCAACAAAAAAGGGAAAATTCACTGCTGATACATCAGGGGCAAAAATTTATAGCAAGAGAGCATTGAATGATGAAAAATCAGGGACAGAAATACGTTACGACAAATCCACCCTTTCCTAGAGCTGTGTTATAATTGCCAAATACATCGGCCCGCCAGCTGGAAGCAGTCATCCAAAAACTTATCCCCAACACTCAAACAGGCTTCCTTAACCCCTTCGCTGCTAGGCCTTTTCCCCTCCTGTGCTAAGCCTTTTTTTGGCTATTTGGGGTAGTTCGCGCTTAGGCCCCTGTAACTTTTTGACCACATAAGGTATCCATGCCAAATTTGCGTCCTTTTTTTCCAACATCATGGGGATTCTAAAGGTACCCCTGGAGGGGACCCAGAAATTAGCCAAAATACAGCTAAATTTTGTTTTTTGGGGGGAAAATGCGAAAAAAGGGCTACAGATGAAAGCATCTGGTTTTTTCCCTGCAAATGGCATCAAAAAAGGGGTTGTGGTGCTGAAATAACCATCTTCCCAGATTTCAGAGACAAGCAGACTTTTGTCAGAAAACCAAAATTTTGTACACAGTTTTGGCATTTTTCTGGGACATTGCCTATTTTTGCTATTTTTTGTGCTTTCAACCTCCTTCCAGTTAATGGTAGAAATGGGTATTAAAGCAATAATGGATCCTGGAAAGTCATACATTTCTGAAAAGTAGACACAATTCTGAATTCAGCAAGGGGTCATTTGTGTAGATCCTTCAAGTTTTCTTTATAGAAACAAACAGTTAAATATAGGAAAAATTGAAAATTAGTTGAAAAAAACAGCCATTTGTGTCAACGTTTTCACCTGTAACTTCTTCTAATTATGACAGCTATTTGAAAGCAATATACCATTACATCCGCTGGACTTTTCTGGTTGTGGTGATATATAGGACTTGTAGGTTCACCAAGAACCCGACGAACCCAGAGACAATAACTGAGCAGCATCTTGCAATAGTTTTTTATTATGTCCCGGGTATATAGCAATTATTCTGGGAAAATTTATACATGCAAAAATCGGTATGAAAGACACTTATGTATTTCTGAAATGGGAACAAAATATAGAGTTTAGAAACAGTAGATATTTGCACATTTCCGAAATTGGGAGTACCCATACTAGCATGAGAATTATAGGTCATTTTTCAAAATGACTTCTTTTTTACACATGGTCTTTCATTTGGAAGGCAGAAATGCATCGAAAGTCAATAGATATTAACGGTTGCTCTACAATTTGTGTTACCCTAAGTCTCCCGATAAAAATGGTACCTCACTTGTGTGGGTAGGCCTAGTGCCCGTGACAGGAAACGGCCCAAAACGCAACGTGGACACACCACATTTTCACAGTGAAAAATGACCCTTTTTTTGCAAAGTGCCTAGCTATAGTTTTTGAACCCTAGCTCTGCCGGCACCGAGGGAAACCTAGCAAACATATACATTTTTGAAAACTAGACACCCAGGGGAATCCAGGATGGGGTGACTTGACTGGCTCTCACTAGGTTCTGGTACCCAGAATCCCTTGCAAACCTAAACAAATTGTCAAAAAAAAAACATTTTCCTCACTTTTCTGTGGTGGAAACTTCTGGAATCTGCGTGGATCCACAAAACTCCACCCACCCCGCGTTCCCCAAAGTCTTCCGAAAAAAATGGTACCTCACTTGTGTGGGTAGGCCTAGTGCCCGCGACAGGAAACATCGCAAAACGCAACGTGGACACACCACATTTTCACAGTGAAAAATGACCCTTTTTTCGCAAAGTGCCTAGCTGTAGTTTTTGAACCCCAGCTCTGCCGGCACCTAGGGAAACCTAGAAAACCTATACATTTTTGAGAACTAGACACCCAGGGGAATCCAGGATGGGGTGACTTGACTGGCTCTCACCAGGTTCTGGTACCCAGAATCCCTTGCAAACCTAAAGAATTGTCCAAAAAACACATTTTCCTCACTTTTCTGTGGTGGAAAGTTCTGGAATCTGCGTGGATCCACAAAATTCCACCCACCCCGCGTTCCCCAAAGTCTTCCGAGAAAATGGTACCTCACTTGTGTGGGCAGGCCTAGTGCCCGCGACAGGAAACAGCGCAAAACGCAACGTGAACACACCACATTTTCACAGTGAAAAATGACCCTTTTTTTGCAAAGTGCCTAGCTGTAGTTTTTGAAACCTAGCTCTGCCGGCACCTAGAGAAACCTAGCAAACCTATACATTTTTGAAAACTAGACACCCAGGGGAATCCAGGATGGGGTGACTTGACTGGCTCTCACCAGGTTCTGGTACCCAGAATCCCTTGCAAACCTAAGAAATTGTCAAAAAACCCATATTTTCCTCAATTTCCTGTGGTGGAAAGTTCTGGAATCTGCATGGATCCACAAAATTCCACCCACGCCGCGTTCCCCAAAGTCTTCCGAGAAAAATGGTACCTCACTTGTGTGGGTAGGCCTAGTGCCCGCAACAGGAAACAGCGCAAAACGCAACGTGGCACACCACATTTTCACAGTGAAAAATGACCCTTTTTTTGCAAAGTGCCTAGCTGTAGTTTTTGAACCCTAGCTCTGCCGGCACCTAGGGAAACCTAGCAAACCTATACATTTTTGTAAACTAGACACCCAGGGGAATCCAGGATGGGGTGACTTGACTGGCTCTCACCAGGTTCTGGTACCCAGAATCCCTTGCAAACCTAAAAAATTGTGAAAACAAACACATTTTCCTCACTTTTCTGTGGTGGAAAGTTCTGGAATCTGCGTGGATCCAGAAAATTCCACACACCCGCGTTCCCCAAAGTCTTCCGAGAAAAATGGTACCTCGCTTGTGTGGGTAGGCCTAGTGCCCGCGACAGGAAACAGCGCAAAACGCAACGTGGAAACACCACATTTTCACAGTGAAAAATGACCCTTTTTTTGCAAAGTGCCTAGCTGTAGTTTTTTAACCCTACCTCTGCCGGCACCTAGGGAAACCTAGCAAACCTATACATTTTTGAAAACTAGACACCCAGAGGAATCCAGGATGGGGTGACTTTACTGGCTCTCACCAGGTTCTGGTACCCAGAATCCCTTGCCAACCTAAAAAATTGTCAAAAAACCCACATTTTCCTCATTTTTCTGTGGTGGAAAGTTCTGGAATCTGCGTGGATCCTCAAAATTCCACTTACCCCGCGTTCCCCAAAGTCTTCAGAGAAAAATGGTACCTCACTTGTGTGGGTAGGCCTAGTGCCCGCGACAGGAAACAGCACAAAACGCAACGTGGACACACCACATTTTCACAGTGAAAAATGACCCTCTTTTTGCAAAGTGCCTAGCTGTAGTTTTTGAACCCTAGCTCTGCCGGCACCTAGGGAAACCTAGCAAACCTATACATTTTTGAAAACTAGACACCCAGGGGAATCCAGGATGGGGTGACTTGACTGGCTCTCACCAGGTTCTGGTACCCAGAATCCCTTGCAAACCTAAAAATTGTGAAAACAAACACATTTTCCTCACTTTTCTGTGGTGGAAAGTTCTGGAATCTGCGTGGATCCACAAAATTCCACCCACCCCGCGTTCCCCAAAGTCTTCCGAGAAAAATGGTACCTCACTTGTGTGGGTAGGCCTAGTGCCCGCGACAGGAAACAGCGCAAAACGCAACGTGGACACACCACATTTTCACAGTGAAAAATGACCCTTTTTTTGCAAAGTGCCTAGCTGTAGTTTTTTAACCCTAGCTCTGCCGGCACCTAGGGAAACCTAGCAAACCTAAACATTTTTGAAAACTAGACACCCAGGGGAATCCAGGATGGGGTGACTTGACTGGCTCTCACCAGGTCCTGGTACCCAGAATCCCTTGCAAACCTCAAAAATTGTCCAAAAAAACATTTTCCTCACTTTTCTGTGGTAGAAAGTTCTGGAATCTGCGTGGATCCGCAAAATTCCACCCACCCCGCATTCCCCAAAATCTTCAGCGAAAAATGGTAACTCACTTGTGTGGGTAGGCCTAGTGCCCGCGACAGGAAACAGCACAAAACGCAACGTGGACACACCAAATTTTCACAGTGAAAAATGACCCTTTTTTTGCAAAGTGCCTTGCTGTAGTTTTTGAACCCTAGCTCTGCCGGCACCTAGGGAAACCTAGCAAACCTATACATTTCTGAAAACTAGACACCCAGGGGAATCCAGGATGGGGTGACTTGACTGGCTCTCACCAGGTTCTGGTACCCAGAATCCCTTTCAAACCTAAATAATTGTGAAAACAAACACATTTTCCTCACTTTTCTGTGGTGGAAAGTTCTGGAATCTGCGTGGATCCACAAAATTCCACCCACCCCGCGTTCCCCAAAGTCTTCCGAGAAAAATGGTACCTCACTTGTGTGGGTAGGCCTAGTGCCCGCGACAGGAAACAGCGCAAAACGCAACGTGGACACACCACATTTTCACAGTGAAAAATGACCCTTTTTTTGCAAAGTGCCTAGCTGTAGCTTTTGAACCCTAGCTCTGCCGGCCCCTAGGGAAACCTAGCAAACCTATACATTTTTTAAAACTAGACACCCAGGGGGATCCAGGATGGGGTGACTTGACTGGCTCTCACCAGGTTCTGGTACCCAGAATCCCTTGCAAACCTAAAAAATTGTCAAAAGAAACACATTTTCCTCACTTTTCTGTGGTGGAAAGTTCTGGAATCTACGTGGATCCACAAAATTCCACCCACCCCGCGTTCCCCAAAGTCTTCCGAGAAAAATGGTACCTCACTTGTGTGGGTAGGTCTCGTGCCCGCGATAGGAAACAGCGCAAAACGCAACGTGGACACACCACATTTTCACAGTGAAAAATGACCCTATTTTTGCAAAGTGCCTAGCTGTAGTTTTTTAACCCTAGCTCTGCCGGCGCCTAGGGAAACCTACCAAACCCACACATTTCTGAAAAGTAGACACCCGGGGGATTCCAGTGAGGTATGTCTTGCGTGGATCTCCCAACGTTTTCTTACCCAGAATCCCCTGCAAAACTGAAATTTTGCTGAAAAATCACTTTTTTCACACATTTGTGTGTGGGAAAGTTGTGGCATCACCGGGCTGACACAAATTTCCTACCACCCAGCGTTCCCCCAGGTCTCCCGATAAAAATGGTGCCTCACTCTGGTGGGAGGCCCAAGTACCCGCGACAGGCAAGGGATCAAAACGTATTGAGGCGACATCAAAATTGCCTATCACAAAACGACCTGGTTTTGCAAGGGGGGTCCCATGACTTTTTGGCCCGGGGCTCGGCGGCCACCTAGGGAAACCTACCAAACCCACACATTTCTGAAAACTAGACACCCGGGGAATTCCAGGGAGGTATGGCTTGCGTGGATCACCCAACGTTTTCTTACCCAGAATCCCCTGCAAACCTGAAATTGCGCTGAAAAACCACTTTTTTCACACATTTGTGTGTGGGAAAGTTGTGGCATCACCGGGCTGACACAAATTTCCTACCACCCAGCGTTTGCCCAGGTATCCCGATAAAAATGGTGCCTCACTTGGGTGGGAGGCCCAAGTACCCGCGACAGGCAAGGGCCCAAAACGTATTGAGGCGACATCAAAATTGACTATCACAAAACGACCTGGTTTTACAAGCGGGTCCCATGACTTTTTGGCCCGGGGCTCGGCGGCCACCTAGGTAAACTTACCAAACCCACACATTTCTGAAAACTAGACACCCGGGGGATTCCAGGGAGGTATGGCTTGCATGGATCCCCCAACGTTTTCTTACCCAAAATCCCCTGCAAACCTGAACTTTTGCTGAAAAAATCACTTTTTTCACACATTTGTGTGTGGATAAGTTGTGGCATCACTGGGCTGACACAAATTTCCTACCACCCAGCGTTCCCCCAGGTCTCCCAATAAAAATGGTGCCTCACTCGGGTGGGAGGTCCAAGTACCCGCGACAGACAAGGGCCCAAAACGTATTGAGGCGACATCAAAATTGCCTATCACAAAACGACCTGGTTTTGCAAGGGGGTCCCATGACTTTTGGCCCGGGGCTCGGCGGCCACCTAGGGAAACCTACCAAACCCACACATTTCTGAAAACTAGACACCCGGGGGATTCCAGGGAGGTATGGCTTGCGTGGATCCCCCAACGTTTTCTTACCCAGAATCCCCTGCAAACCTGAAATGTTGCTGAAAAAATCACTTTTTTCACACATTTGTGTGTGGGAAAGTAGTGGCATCACCGGGCTGACACAAATTTCCTACCACCCAGTGTTCCCCCAGGTCTCCTGATCAAAATGGTGCCTCACTCAGATGGGAGGCCCAAGTACCCGCGACAGGCAAGGGCCCAAAACGTATTGAGGCGACATCAAAATTGCCTATCACAAAACGACCTGGTTTTGCAAGGGGGGTCCGATCACTTTTTGGCCCGGGGCTCGGCAGCCACCTAGGGAAACCTACCAAACCCACACATTTCTGAAAAGTAGACACCCGGGGGATTCCAGGGCGGTATGGCTTGCATGGATCCCCCAAAGTTTTCTTACCCAGAATCCCCTGCAAACCTGAAATTTTGCTGAAAAAAATCACTTTTTTCACACATTTGTGTGTGGGAAAGTTGTGGCATCACCAGGCTGACCAAATTTCCTACCACCGAGCATTCCCCCAGGTCTCCCGATAAAAATGGTGCCTCAGTCGGGTGGGAGGCCCAAGTACCCGTGACAGGCAAGGGCCTAAAACATTTTGTGATAGGCAATTTTGATATCGCCTCAATACGTTTTGGGCCCTTGCCTGTCCCAAAAAATCCCTGGCGTCTAGTGGGCTTTTTGTCCCCCCGGGGGGGCAGATTGGGGGCTACTGCCCCATCTGCCCCCCAGGGGGGACAGAAAGGCTGTACTTGTTGCGGGTGTGGGGGTGGGGGCATTGGCATGCCCGTTTTGGGCAGCCCCCACCCTAATTAAAATTTGCCCCACTAAATCCCTGGCGTCTAGTGGGCTTTTGCCCTCAGCGGGGCAGATTGAGGGCTACTGCCCCATCTGCCCCCAGGGGGCAGGAAGGCTGTAATTTTTGCGGGGAGTGGGTGGAGGCATGGGCATGCCCGTTTTGGGCAGCCCCCACCCTAATTCAAATTTGCCCCAAAAAATCCCTGGCGTCTAGTGGGCTTTTGCCCCCGGCAGGGCAGATTGAGGGCTAATGCCCCCATCTGCCCCCAGCAGAAAGTCCACTAGACGCCAGGAGGTTTTGGCCAAATCTAATTAGGGTGGGGGCTGCCCAAAATGGGCATGCCAATGCCCCACCCTAATTAAAATTTGCCCCAAAAATCCCTGGGCGTCTAGTGGGCTTTTGCCACCACGGGGGGGCAGGAGGGCTGTAATTTTTGCGGGAAGGTGGTAGGGGCATGCCCATTTTGGGCAGCCCCCACCCTAATTCAAATTTGCCCCAAAAAAATTCCTGGCGACTAGTGGGCTTTTTGCCTCACTCGGGTGGGAGGCCCAAGTACCCGCGACAGGCAAGGGCCCAAAACATTTTGTGATAGGCAATTTTGATGTCGCCTCAATACGTTTTGGGCCCTTGCTTGCCCCAAAAAATCCCTGGCATCTAGTGGGCTTTTTTGGGGCAATGCCCCCATCTGCCCCCCAGGGGGGGTAAAAAGCCCACTAGACGCCAGGGATTTTGGGCAAATTTTAATTAGGGTGGGGGCTGCCCAAACGGGCATGCCAATGCCCCACCCTAATTAAAATTTGCCCAAAAATCCCTGGCGTCTAGTGGGCTTTTGCCCCCGGGGGTAGATTGGGAGCTACTGCCAGGGGGGCAGGAAGGCTGTTATTTTTGCGGGGAGAGGGTGGGGGCATTGGCATGCCCGCTTGGGAGCCCCCACCCTAATCAAAATTTGCCCCAAAAATCCCTGGCGTCTAGTGGGCTTTGTGCCCCGGAGGTCAGATTGGGGGCTAATGCCCCCATCTGCCCCCCAAGGGTTTTTTGGGCAAATTTTAATTAGGGTGGGTGCTGCCCAAAATGGGCATGCCAATGCCCCCACCCTAATTAAAATTTGCCCATAAAATCCCTGGCGTCTACTGGGCTTTTTGCCCCCCCGGGGGGGCAGATTTGGGGCTATTGGGGCTAAGGCAGAAAGGCTGTCATTTTTGCGGGGGGGTGGGCATGCCAATGCCCCCACCCTAATTAAAATTTGCCCATAAAATCCCTGGCGTCTACTGGGCTTTTTGCCCCCCCGGGGGGCAGATTTGGGGCTATTGGGGCTAAGGCAGAAAGGCTGTCATTTTTGCGGGGGGTGGGTGGGGGCATGGGCATGCCCATATTGGGCAGCCCCCACCACAAATTATAATTTAAAAAAAATCCCTGGCATATAGTGGGCTTTTGCCCCCGGGTGCAGAAAGGCTGTAAATTTTGCGGGGTGGGGGCATGGACATGCCCTTTATGGGCAGCCCCCACCCTAATAGATTATGCAGCAAAAAAAATATCCCTGGGGTCTAGTGGGCTTTTTGCCCCCCCGGGGGGGGCAGATTGGGGGCTACTGCAAAAAGACTAAATCACACCCAAAAAAATTGGGGGGAGCAAAAGCCCTTGCCCAAGGGGTCACTCCCCCCTCCCTGGTGTCTAGTGGGTGGATCCCTGCTTGGGGATCGCCCTTCTGGGGCAATCCCCAAGCAGGGATCCACTGGGGAGGGGTACCATTGGAAAGGGAGATTCTCCCTTTCCAATGATACCTCTCCCGTCTTTCTACGTGCCTGGGGGCTGAGATAGCCCCTGAGCACATAGAAGTGAAACTGAAATGAGCCTAAAGGCTCATTTCAGTTTCGATTCTCTGCAATGAGGACAGCGCGACGTGCGCGCTGATCCTCATGGCACAGAAACCAGGGAGGGGGCCTCGGGAGCTGGGGAAGCTCTTCCCTAGCTCCCAAGGTCACAGGGGTGAAATAGAAATCCCTCTGCTGTCTGCAGCAGAGGGATTTCATGCCCCTGGCCTCATGACGGAATGGTTCCATCATGAGCACAGGGGCACCGATGCTCATGACGGAACCATTCCGTCATGAGCATCGAAGGGGTTAAGGGCAGACTGGCAGCTGACAACATCAAGGCCTTCTGCCATATCCTAGAAAGCGCAAAACTTTGCCTTTCCACAACTGCAGCATTATCCCTTGACGCAGAAAAGGCCTTTGATAAGGTTACCATACATAAATATTACCTTGGAGAGAATTTTATACGCATGACCAGCAGAATGAGTGAACGGACACTTCTCCCATTCCTTTAACCTCTCACACGGCACCAGTCAGGGGTGCCCTCTCTCCCCTCTGCTCTTCCTACTAGTTATTGAACCTCTCACTGCCGCCTTTCGGAACAATCTAAAAATCCCAGGTATCCCATTTCCCTCCGGTAGACAAGTAGTTGCCTCATATGGGTATGATGTACTATTGTTTTCTGAAAATGCCCCACTAGCTATACCAATTATTATTGAAGAAATATGTAGATATTCACAGGTCGTGGGCTCCTCCTTAAATACAGAGAAAACTGAGGTATTCCCCCTAAATGTACACTGCACAGCTGATGTTATTGGCAAGTTTGGCTTGAAGTGGCAACCATCTGCCTTTAAATACTTGGGCATGTGGTTCTCTCAAGACCTTAAACAGTCCATTGCTCTTAACTTAATGAACAAAAAACATTGAACAAACCCTCGCCACGGGGTCACCCAGGAACATCACCTGGTGGGGTCGTGTTGGTACAGTGAAGATGATGATAGCCCCACTGATCAACTTCATCTCCAGAATGCTCCTGGAACTTTTATCCCTCAATTTTCTCAAATCAGTGGACAGCGCCATTTCTGAATTTATATGGAAAGGGAAAAAAACCAAGGATATCCATGAAAGTCCTAAAAAGAAATAAAACCTCCGGGGGGATGCATATCCCGGATTTCCTTTGCTACCAAAGAGCCTACTTGATTCCACAGAGTTCCTGGTGGCTCAATGCACAGGAGCCTACCCCCCATGGCTTAGAATTGAGGCCAGTCTTATTTCACCTCTCACCCTCTCAATCCACAACATCTTGAAACTCCCTCTCGCTCACTCACAACAAATCATAAAGGATACTGTAACATCACTCCTCCTGTTAAACAAACTCTTAGACGATTGTATACAGGGCTCTACTCTTACTTTACTGTGGTTTAATCTTGCCATTAAACTGAACTGGAAAACTCTGTTCTGGGAGACTAGGGCCCAAAAAGGTATAAACACCATCTTTAACCTAGGATCATCCAACAACCCAGTACCCTTCTCTACTCTGCAAAAGAAATTTGACTTACCTAATATTGACTTCTATAAATTTCTATGAATCAAACTAAGCAAATTGAAGTCCCCTCACACACCAGACCTGCCTATTCTTTTAGCAACCATTAGAAGAAGAGGGCACTCAACCTCCCAACTATATAAATGACTGGACACACATAACAGACAAGCTCTAAAATTATTTAACAAGAAATGGGAATCTCGCTTCCAGACAATGGGTACTCACCCATTTGACGAAACTACTTGGCCCAAAATCTGGACCTCCCCGTTTGAAGCCAAAATTACTCTTGCCCTTGCACAATCCAGCTTCTGGTCTATTCACAAAACATACTGGACCCCTTCCAGACTACACAAACTGGGATTACGCGATTCTGATGCATGCTGGCAGTATGGGGAAGCCCCTGGGAACCTTCAACACTTTTTTTACATGCAAGATGGCATCTCCACTATGGACCAAAATTCAGGACTTGCTATATCGGATCACTAATATCCCGATAGAAATAGACTTCCTGAGAACGATCTTAGGTCTACAGCCCAACCCACGTGCGAAGAAATTGAACTATTCCACCTCTTTACTGACAGATCTTCTCCTTTCCCTAGGTACCAAAACCATCCTCTCTGATTTAAAAGCCTCTACACCTTCAGCTTTTGACAAATGGTGGAACTTATTATGCTCAGTTAGATGCACCAACAACATCCTGTACTCTAAATTTAATGTCCCCTCGATGCTTGTGGGATTCCTTAGACGAATACTTACAGAAAAATAAACTGCCATAACATGCCTTGTACGCGACTCCCAGTTGAGTGACAACCTGCTCAAGGATCTACCCATGGCTTTACTTCACCTCTGCCCAGTGTAGCTGTAGCCCTCTAACCCCCCTAGTTCCCCTCTTCCTCTTTTCTCTTTCTCTCTCTACACTTCGCCTCTTTAGCCAGAGGACCTGGTTTGCCTACAGTCCAGCTGGAAAAACCCACTGATATGGGACTTAGTCTACTACCTGCAGGATGAACTACCCTGATGTTTACGCTATAATAACTACCATTATAATTACAGGTTAACCAGTAATGTTTATTGTGTAGATCAACATCTCTCCACTTAGTCTCCGGGACATTCAGAGTGTCTCGCATATTTGCATTGTCACTGCAACTTTTGTTTTTCTGCTTGTTTGTTTCTTTGAAAATAAATAACATTCTCTGGAAAAAAAATAATAATTGCCAAATACGTGAACTGGCTTCAGAGGAAAAGAATGTGCCTCATCTTTGGTTGGGAATTTCATGTGTTATTTAGTACAAAGACTACAGTAGAGAACTTTTGTTGCAGTTAGGCCCCCCACTTAATGGGCAGTTAGCCCCCTTTTTAGCTACTCGATGCTGATTTACAACTCTAACAGTACATTGAGGCCTTCTAACCGGACCTAAGTGCCAGTGCTCCTTCCCTAAATCAAGGTAAAGTCTAATTGTGCTACAATTGGCTAAGGGCATTTGTACCCCTGTAAGACCCTAGTAAATGGTACCCCAGGCACCTAGGGCAGGGGTACTAAAAAGGGTCCCTAAGGGCTGCAGCATATCTTATGCCACCCTACGAGACTCACATACAAATTCCACACAGACTGCCATTGCAGGCTGTGTGACGGTGCAAACCATGAGTAAAAATACAACATGACACACTCCTGTGTGTCATGCCAAAGTCACTGCATCTAATATATATGTCACCCCTACAGAAGGCCTTTGAGCCCTAAGGCAAAGGCAGGGTGCATTATATTTTATGTGAGGACATATCTGCATGAGCAGATATGCCTCTGTGATGTCTAGTTCTACTGCTAGGCATTGCAAGTGATCAGGGAAGCCATCTTAAGGTATATACTGGGCACTGGTCAAAATGAGTTATCCAGCTATATCATGGCTTCACTGAAACATATGGTGTTTGGTATCAAACACCTTGTATTAATAAACCCACACTGATTCCAGTGTCAGATTTATTAATACATGCACCCAGAGGGCACCTTAGAGGTGCCCCCTGAAAACCTTCCAGCCTGTGGTGTGTTGCCTGACTAGTTTCTGGCAGCCTGCCACCTGAGCCAAGTTTCTGAACTTCTAGGGTAAGAGGCTTTTGCTCTCAGGAAGTCAGGAACAAAGCCTGTCCATGAAGAGGGTATCACAGCGCCTCCCACAGGATGACCTGCTGATTAGCCTTCCTAGGCCGGCAAGCTTCAAAGAAGTTGCAGCCTTTGAAATGTGAATCTGGCTTCCCTCATAGGAGAGGAAGACAGCTCCTTTTGTCCAGAGCCCTTTGGCACCTGGACAGGCGAACAAATTAGCTAGTCAGTGATAGCTGATTTTGTTCGGGGTTGGTCCAATCCTGACACTGGCACCAGCTGTGAGAGAGTGCGCGCTACGACTGGACCGAGTTGGTGGTGGTATATATATATATAACTTGTTTCTACTAAGTGACTATCATTACTGAAATGAGATTTACGAGTATTTAGGTACACTCACTGAGAGATTATGAATGAACTATGCATGTCAAAATGGCGGACTGAGTAAATAGATAACATTGAGCATAATGCAGTCCATTTTTTCTTACAGCACTTTTTCCTGTCCAATGAAGAGGAGACAGGAGTGTTTTAAATGTGGTGAAATGGTTAATGGGAACACTATGGCATTGAGAAAGGCATAATTGCTGAAATGCGTCTGCCAAATTAAAGTGAAGACTGTGAACCTCAGAGTGCTCCGTGATAGACTACATGTCCCAGCATGCCTTTGAAACAAGGAGTGTCCACTGCAGGACTAAAAGTATAAATTAAGGCAATTGACTGTTGACGTCAGCAGCGTTAATGTGTGCCAGTCAGGACTGCCTTGCTGTTCCAATAAAAAGCTATCTGACATCCAGTTGCGAGTGCGGCTCTCTTTCTTATGAACGGGGAGGATGCTGGATATATATGCATATATATATTCACTGAAAAAACCATAGGTTTCAGGGACGTTATAGTTAGAAATTAGCATTTAAAAAACCTTCGAAATTCACTGAAAAAACCATAGGTTTCAGGGACGTTATAGTTAGGTGGACATTTCACTCGTACAAAACCATAGAAATTCCACCGTTATAGTTAGTTCAGTTAACTATAACTCGTGCCCCCGCAATGCACTGCTCATGAGGTCACATATTACATCATTCATGGCATGGTCAGTGACATCACTGATGACATCACTGATGACATCTCAAATGACATCACTGGTGACATCACTGATGACATCATCCAGTGACTGTGTGTTTCTGTAAAGTTTAAATATGTTTTATATATATGGCAAGGTGTATTGAAGAATGAGTGGGTGTATAAGTGTCTGGATGGAGGATTTAGCAGGTATGTAACTGATTGTATAAGTGACTGATTAAACGTGTCTTACTGAATGCATGGGTTAGTGACTAAACTGTATGAATGTCTGAATCAGTCTGTCTGTTGTTGTGTAAGCTGCTACATGGGTTGGCCAGTAGCTACATTAGTGTCTATATGGGTTATTGATTGTTTGCTTCAGTATTTGTATGGGGGACTGAGTGTGTGTGTGGGTGGGTTGGAGGTGTGTGACTCTGTGCATAGATGTGTGAGTAGGTGATTCACTGGGTGTATGGGTTCAAGAGTGCATCTGTGAAGGGCTGTATGGGTGGCTAAGTGTGTGTATGGGTGTGTTGGTGAGTGAATGGATGTCTCAGTGATACATATGTGAGTAACTACATATGTAAAAGGAAGTCTATGTGAGTGATAGTGTATATAAATAACTATATGTGAGACTGAGTGATTGTGAGAGTGGCATGTATGGATGAGTCTATACTTGTTTCAGTGATTACATAAGAGAGTAACTATGCGTTACTGTCTGTATGAATTAGTGAGGTGGTGTGTGTATAACTGTTTAGGTGAGTAAATGGGAGTGTGATTGATTCTTTGCATGACTGACTAGGTGTGTGAGTAACTCCATGGATGAGTGGCGGTGTGTGAGTGTCTGAATAGGTGTATGAGTGCATATGATAGTGTTGTATTGATAAGTGACTGCATGTATAAGTGATTGTATACGTGAATGAGTGGATGTGTGTGCAGACCTAGGAATCAGTGAGTGAGTATGTAGTAACTGGTATTGGTGTGTGGATGGTTTCGAAAATGGTAGTGTGTATTTTACAGTGGGTGTATTAAAGGTTATATTAGGGTGTGATGAGGTGCATCAGATTATCACGTGGATGATGTAATCAGTGATGTCATCAGTGATGTCATTTGAGATGTCATCAGTGATGTCATCAGTGATGTCACTGACCATGCCATGAATGATGTAATATGTGACGTCATGAGCAGTGCATTGCGGGGGCGCGAGTTATAGTTAACTGAACTAACTCTAACGTTGGAATTTCTATGGTTTTGTACAAGTGAAATGTCCACCTAACTATAACGTCCCTGAAACCTATGGTTTTTTCAGTGAATTTCTAAGGTTTTTTAAATGCTAATTTCTAACTATAACGTGCCTGAAACCTATGGTTTTTTCAGTGAATTTCAAACGTTTTTAAATGCTAATTTATAATTATAATGTTCATTAAACCTATGGTTTTTTCAGTGATTTTAAATTATCATTCCAGTCTCAACCTAGTGAAAACAGCCGATATCGCCAGTTTTCCAACAATAGCTTCCGCAAAATAATTTGCCACAAATGAGAGCGACAACTAACGCTAATAATATGCAGAGTTGGCGTTCCCGTGCAAAAAAAACACGAAAACACCACTTCCCGATATTTTCAACAAGCAGCCAAATCTGGGGTGCGATCCAAAAACAGGCGATAAGCTGCGTTAGCAGTAAGAATTTAACATCTGCCTTTTATTGGTGTAAAGCAGGACGACTACCTACAGTGTGAAAGGGAGCAAAGCCCATAACCACATCTAAAGACCAACACATGTCATAGAGCTACTGACCATGCAGCTCCGACACCCAAGAAGGCCACAACACCCACTGCCATCACCCTCAGGACCTCCCCCCCGGACCACCCCCCTCCCTACTACCACCGAGGCAGCGCAGAACAGGACAGCGGACCCTCCAAAAATGGCATGGTCCCTCAGCCACACAATAGCTGAATGTTGGGAGATGTGGCAACTAAGTATGTGTGAAGGACGCAAGTCACCCATCAATAAAAATGCACACAACACCAAGTGTAGCAGTAATGTGGTGAACAGACCTCACTATGCAGAGCACAAACCTCTCCATGTGGACATATACTGCTGGTACTTGTAGTGTTGTGGACAATAGACGCAACCATGTTACCTCAGGCAGTGGGGAAGATCTCGGTCATGTAGCTGTGTTGTCCCCCCCCTGGAAGCGGAAGCGGAGTGGGCTGGTCCAACGTACCCCACTCCAGCGTAGGAGTATGAATAAATAGGCTGGGGCTCTGGGCGTGGTTCACTTGTGGGAAGGCCAAAACATCTGCCAGGGCGGCAGCCCTCACCCTGCCACGAGGCCTCCGCCGTGACCGCCGGCCTACTCGACACAGGCCCCCTGCGAACCCAGCAGCAGAGCACCACAGACTTATGTCTGTACAGACTACTGCCTTCGATCTACACTGCGGACAGCAGGGCTCACAATTCAGATCGAGTCCCGATTGCAGATGACGCAGTCCAGTAGGCAAGAGACATTGCTCCCAGTGTGGCCCGCCCGGACCACGCATCATCGCAGGCTGCGCACACGCTGAGTGCTTCAGGTGCCACTAACTCAGTGCACCACAAATCATCGCCACGTAGCCTTATTAAGGCAGAATTCATTAGACAAAAGACATTGCTACCAGTGTGGCCCGGCCGGACCACGCATCATCGCAGGCTGCGCACATGCTGAGTGCTTCAGGTGCCACTAACTCAGTGCACCACAAGTCAACGCCACGTGGACTTATTAAGGCAGAATTCATTAGGCAAAAGACATTGCTACCAGTGCGGCCCGCCCGGACCATGCATCATCGCAGGCTCCACACACGCTGGTTGCTTCAGGTGACACTAACTGTACAGCTCAACTCAACGCCACGTGGCTGTGGGCCCTTGCTGACCGCTGCCTCCGTCCTACACTGCGGTCATCAGGGCTCACATTTAAAATTGATTTGATTCATTAATTGCAGAGTCCAGTAGGCATCTAAGTATTACGTCCCTAAAACCTACATAATATCCTTTTAGTATCCTTGCTTCAAGAACTTGTTTTATATCAGTTATAGCTTTAGTACAATGACCAACTTCATCTTGCAAGTCCAAAGGAACACTGAATAGCAGTCTACACTGCGGACAGCAGAGCTCACAATTTGAATTCAGTCTTGATTTATTAATTGCAGACAGAATTGTACTCTATGTCCTCGAATTTTGTCAAGAGGAAGTGACAAAAAGCATTCCTTGATGTTTGTGCTGACTACTGCCTTCGATCTACACTGCGGTCAGCAGGGCTCACAATTCAGATCGAGTCCCGATTGCAGATGACGCAGTCCAGTAGGCAAGAGACATTGCTCCCAGTGCGGCCCACCCGGACCACGCATCATCGCAGGCTGCGCACACGCTGAGTGCTTCAGGTGCCACTAACTCAGTGCACCACAAGTCATCGCCACGTAGCCTTATTAAGGCAGAATTCATTAGACAAAAGACATTGCTACCATTGTGGCCCGGCCGGACACGCATCATCGCAGGCTGCGCACACGCTGAGTGCTTCATGTGCCACTAACTCAGTGCACCACAAGTCAACGCCACGTGAACTTATTAAGACAGAATTCATTAGGCAAAAGACATTGCTACCAGTGCAGCCCGCCCAGACCATGCATCATCGCAGGCTCCACACACGCTGGTTGCTTCAGGTGACACTAACTGTACAGCTCAACTCAACACCACGTGGATGTGGGCCCTTGCTGACCGCTGCCTCCGGCCTACACTGTGGTCATCAGGGCTCACATTTAAAATTGACTCTTGATTCATTAATTGCAGAGTCCAGTAGGCAACTAAGTATTACGTCCCTAAAACCTACATAATATCCTTTTAGTATCCTTGCTTCAAGAACTTGTTTTATATCAGTTATACCTTTAGTACAATGACCAACTTCATCTTGCAAGTCCAAAGGAACACTGAATAGCAGTCTACACTGCGGACAGCAGATCTCACAATTCGAATTCAGTCTTGATTTATTAATTGCAGACAGAATTGTACTCTATGTCCTCGAATTTTGTCAAGAGGAAGTGACAAAAAGCATTCCTTGATGTCTGTGCTGACTACTGCCTTCGATCTACACTGCGGTCAGCAAGGCTCACAATTCAGATCGAGTCGCGATTGCAGATGACGCAGTCCAGTAGGCAAGACACATTGCATCATCGCTGGCTGTGCGCATGCTGAGTGCCACACCTACCACTAACTCTATGCAGCTCAAGTCAACGCCACGTAGCTGTGGACTCTTCCTGACCACTGCCTCCGGCCTACACTGCAGTCAGCAGGGCTCACAATTCAGATCGAGTTGCGATTGCAGATGACGCAGTCCAGTAGGCAAGAGACATTGCATCATCGCTGGCTGCGCACACGCTGAGCGCCACACCTACCACTAACTGTATGCAGCTCAAGTCAACGCCACGTGGCTGTAGGCCCTTCCTGACCGCTGCCTCCGGCCTACACTGTGCTCAGCAGGGCTCACAATTCAAATTCAGTCTTCATTCATTAATTTCAGAGTCCAGTAGGCAACTAACTATAACGTCCCTGAAACCTACATATTTCGACAGTGTATTCCATAAATGTTTCATCTTTTGTTCCATACACCTACACTGCGGTTAGCAGAGCTCACAATTTAAATTGAGACATGATTTATTTATTGCAGACAGAATTGTACTCTATGTCCTCGAATTTTGTAAACAGGAAGTGACTAAAAGCATTCTTCGATGTCTGTGCTGACTACTGCCTTCGATCTACACTGCGGATAGCAGGGCTCACAATTCACATCGAGTCGCGATTGCAGATGACTCAGTCCAGTAGGCAACAGACATTGCTCCCAGTGCGGCTCGCCCGCACCACGCATCATCGCTGGCTGCGCACACGCTGAATGTTTCTCATGCCTCTATCTCAGTGCAGCACAACTCATGGACCCTTTATGATACAAGGTTTTCTGTATAATTTCACATCTGCTGCCCCTACCTCAGTGTACCACAAGTCATGGACCCTTTACGATACAATCTTCTATGTATTATTTCACATCTGTTGCCCCTACCTTAGTGCAGCACAAATCATTGACCCTTTATGATTGAATCTATGTGTCTGATCCAATGATTACTGTTGTACTTGTTGCCAGCACCAACCATTCCCGGAGGGCTGGCTTACACTCACCCCACACGCATCCAGCACAGACGTCACTGGACATGTGACCCTGGTAATAAAAATGAGTCGAGCGCACGTGCCCGTACCCAGTTCCACTATCTATCTGTGTCCGTGTGTTCATTATGTATGCAAGATGCCGCCCCTGGGCCCTACCACATTACATTGTGCTATGGACAGCGTATGCAACCATGTTACTCTGGCAGTGGGGAAAACTCGGTTATGTAACTTTCTCTCGGTCATTGTACAAGTACGTAGGTAGAGACTGGATCATTACAGTACTGCAAGGAGAGTGTATAGTGAATTTATAAGTGCTTGGGGATTGGCGGAGTAATTCTATAAGTACATAATTGGCTGCCCTCCATGTGCCAAAAACTGAAACTTAAACTTTCCATTACCCTGTATTGCTACAGCTGCAACACTCCACTGAATGTGCAATAAACATTCATATCCACACAGATGTGTCATGTCCACCATCTTTCATGTGTGGAACTATGGATGAATGTAGGGTCAGTGATTCCCCGTACCTTCCATGTTGGCCATGTTGTGGGACTTGGCTCACAGAGTAACACATTGGCGCTTGCGACCCGGGTGACGTCAGCACTACAACAGGGACACCTGCATCAGTTGATTCCTCATACAGACCAGGACGGAGCCACGCCCATAGCTCCGGAGTCATTCTTCACAGCCTCACGCAGGACTGGCATACGCCAGACCAGCCCACTCCGCTTACGCTTACAGGGAAGGACAACAACGCTACATGGCCCAGATTTTCATTACACTGATCTGCTGGTCACACCCTAGTTGTCAGTATGCCACAGCCACTCCCTCACGGCTAGTATACACCCACACAACACCCATCCAGCACACGCGTCATAAGACACGTGACCCTGCCAATAAAAAAGACCGGCGCACGTGCTCGACACCATTTCAGAGTTGCTCGCACCGGATACACTGCGGCCGGCACAGGCACACCGGCACGGGACGGTGACTTTCGGTCCACTGAGGTACGGGTACCGTAACTGCTGAGCGGGTGTGCAGCCTGCGGTGATGGCCCATCCCGGCGGCCTGGACAGCTCAGGTTTTGTGTGCCCTGCTGGACCGCAGTGTAGGCCTGAGCCATCAGACAGCGCAGGCCTACCACCACGTGGCGTCGCCTCGCTGGTCACAGAGTTAGTGGCACCGCAAGGGCTGAGCGGGTGTGCAGCCTGCGATGAAAAGCCCGGTGCACTGGTATGTCCTCTGCCATGGCGAAATCAAGACCCAGCACCAAATGTGAGACCTGGTGGCCTGCGGAGAGGGGCTGCATGACATGCAGGGTGCTTGTCCGCGGGCCCAGGGCTTGGGGCTTGCAGCGGCACAAAGTAGGCCCTCTTTTCTACACGCAAGTTGCGAAAGGTGAGCAGAGAGGCTTGTTAGTGCAGCGGCGGGCAGTCACCTCCGGGCAGCGGGAGTGGATGGGGTGCAGCAGCCTGGGTGCGCAGCGGCGGACAGTCACCTCCGGGCAGTGGGAGTGGATGGGGTGCAGCAGCCTGGGTGCGCAACAGCGGGCAGACACCTCTGGGCAGTGGAAGTGGATGGGGTGCAGCAGCCTGGGTGCGCAGCGGCGAGCAGACACCTCTGGGCAGTGGAAGTGGATGGGGTGCAGCAGCCTGGATGCACAAAGGCGGGACAGAGAATTAGGCGTGTGCAGTTGTATGTACTCTACCATTACTGATTCCATACTACGTTTCAGATGACTAAGCTTGAGGGCTCCACTATGTCCCGGCACGTGGTTGGAGACACACCGGTGACGGAAAGGTGAGCTGGGAGGGTTTTGTCCACAGTGTCGGCACTCACTGTCCCTCTCCATCTCTTCCTTTCTCTCCCTCACACTCTTTCTCTCTCCCTTCCTCTCTCTCTCACTGTTTTTTTCTTTCTCTCTCTACCTCTCTCTCACTCTTCCTCTGTTTCTCTCTTCCTCTTTCTGACACTGTTTCTCTCTTTCTCTCTCTCTTCCTATCTCTCTCACTGTTTCTCTCTCTCTTCCTCTCTCTCTCTCACTCTTTCTCTCTTTCTCTCTGTCTACCTCTCACTCTTTCTTTCTTTCTCTCTCTCTTCCTCTCTCTCTCTCCTTTGATGGACGCATGAAGCACAATCTTATCTTGCTTTTTGTCTAGCAGGCTGTGATTCACAGATTGACGACCCCCCCCGACACGGACCTCCCGCCACGAGGCGATGACTTCAGTTCCACTGAGTTAGTGCCACCAGAGCTGAGCGCGTGTGCAGCCTGCGATGATGCGTGGCCATCCTGCACTCAACACCAGCTCTGAATTGTGAGCTCGGCTTGACCGCGTGTACGCAACTTGCGCCTGAGGAGGTTGCTTCAACACGTGGTGGACCCTCTTCGACACACGCCGGTGGCGGAAGGTAAGCAGAGAGCCTTGTTTCCGCAGCAGCGAGCAGTCACCTCTGGGCGGTGGGAGTGGATAGTGTGCAACACCCTGGGTGCACAAGAGCGGGCAGACACCTCCGAGCAGTGGAAGTGCATGGGGTGCAGCAGCCTGGGTGCGCAGGAGCGGGCAGACACCTCTAGGCAGTGGGAGTGGATGGGATGCAGCACTCTGGGTGCGCAGGAACAGGCAGTCACCTCCGGGCAGTGGGACTGGATGGGGTGCAACAGCCTGGGTGCACAGCAGCGGGCAGACACCTCTGGGCAGTGGGAGTGGATGGTATACAGCAGCCTAGGTGCGCAGAGGCGGGCAGACACCTCTGGGCGGCGGGAGTCGATGGGGTGCAGCAGCCTGGGTGCGCAGGGGCGAAACAGAGAATTAGGCGTGTGAAGTTGTATGTACTCTGCCATTACTGATTCTATACTATGTTTCAGATGACTAAATTTCAAGACTCCACTATGTCCCGGCACGTGGTTGGAGACACACCAGTGGCAGAAAGGTGAGCTGTAAGGATTTTCTCCACAGTGTCAACACTCACTCTCCCTCTCCATCTCTTCCTTTCTGTCACTCACACTCTTTCTCTCTCTCTCACTCTGTATCTCTCTCTCACACTCTTTCTCTCTTTCTATGTCTCTTCCTCTCTCTCTCATTCTTTCTTTCTCTGTCTCTTCCTCTCTGTCTCACTCTTTCTCTCTCTCTCTACCTCTCTCTCACACTGTTTCTCTCTTTCTCTCTCACTTCCTTGTATCTCACTCTTTCTCTCTTTCTCTATCTCTTCCTCTCTCTCACTCTTTCTCTCTTTCTCTGTCTTCCTCTCTGTCTCACTCTTTCTTTCTCTGTCTCTTCCTCTCTCTCACTCTTTCTCTCTTTCTCTCTCTCTCCTTTCATGGACGCATGACGCACAATCTTATCTTTCTTTTTGTCTTGCAGGCTGTGATTCACAAATTGTCGAGGGATGACACGCCATACCTGTACCTACTTTTATTTTGTTGTTTTGTTTAAATAAAATGTTTTATATGTAAATCCATAGATGACTGATATTCTTATTTGTCCAACCTCACATGCATCTTCTTTACTATAATTGTGCGACATCAGCCAATTTGTTATGTTCCAGATTTCCTAGCGTTGCTGTCACATTTGTTTGTGTGGGCGGGGGGAGGTGAGGGGGGATGGCAGACAAGGGGCTGGTGGCTGGGGGTGGCGGAGCAGTGTTGGGTGTCCGAGCTGCATGATCGTTGGCTCCATTGCATCTGTTGTCATTCACGTATGGCTCTGGGTGGGCTCCCTTTCATATTGCAGGTTGTAGTCCGACTTTACACCAGCTCAGAGCAGGTGTAAACTTTCTGCTACTAACGTACCTTATCGCCTGTTTTGTACTCTCTTCGACGATCTTGCTGGTGGTTGAGACACTTGCGAAGTGATGTGTTTGCTGCTTTTTGCACGAGAACGCCTACTCTACATCTCATTAGCAATATTTGCCGGACTCATCCGTGACGATGCTTTTTGAGGCTGCTATCGCTGGTAAACTGGTGATATGGGCTGTTTGCTCCAGCTTGTGAATGGTGCGTTAAATTTATCACTATTTTGGTTGCAATAAAGTGCCGTTAACTCGGCGATATGTCCTTGAGAATATACCCCTCGGTGTTTGAAAGACTTAAGAAGTACTCGAGTGCCGCGCTGAGAGCCGCGCACCCATCGCTTTCACAAATTTGCTATGACAGGGCGGGAGAGAGTGAGGGAGAGAGACGGAGTGAGATAGCACAAGCAGCGCAAGGCTACACGGGCACCTGGCTCCACATACAAACATGTGTGTGTGCATCGCCATCCGTGCACAGGCAATTCCCCCACAATGCAGCCCACACACATATCAATCACAGAACATCAGCAATGAAGGCAATGTGGTACAAAACTCCCCTCATACGGGTTCTGTGTCCTGTGTGTGTGGCGGGGTGATGGCTGCATGGCTGTGTTCCCCTGACACATCAGACTGCGTAGGTGATGGGGCTGCATCAGATGTCGTCCAGCACCTATGCAAAAACAATGTCTGGCTCACAGAGGCGGAGCTTGCCAAAGGGATACACCCCCGCACATAACACACCTTCTTAATTTCTAATTTACCTTCCTAGTTGGTAGGCAGATTTCAAATGTCACAAACGCATGCAATTCTTTTCTTGTCACACAGTACATGTAATGCACCGCTTTCTTCAAGAATGGAACCAGTAATGACACAATTTCCCTGTTGCTCCACACATAAATCCATGTAAAGAACAAATCAGAATAGTTCCTTATTTTTTTTAGATTGCAAAACCTCTCTTTATTGCTTATTTTTGAACTTTCCATATAAACAGTTTTTTTAAGGACACATACAGGTGAAAAGTTCAACGTATTGTATCAACACTTTCTAGAACATTCTACGACATGTGCAGGTTAAAAGTTCATCATTTTTTTAAACCTACCGATATATTTTTTTGCAACATTTTCTCCAACATTTAACGTCACGTGCAGGTCAAAAGTTCACCATTCTTTCAAGTTTGAACTGCACCTTCCAAATACAATTAGCAGCCGTGGTTGAGCTGAGCAAATTTCATCCTATAATATGTACTCCACGTATAAACTGCTTTTTTATTAGCCAATCACAAAGATGCTTTTCATCAAAACTAATATACACCCTACTTTTTAGGACACAATACATTTCATCTCCCAATCGGTTAACATTTTGTATGTAAAAAAAAAAAGTAGTTCCCCATGTTTAAACATATCTCTCATTCTACGAACGGACTGCATGAGCTACAGACATTTATCCATATCTTCTAGCCATACCTTCAAAATGCTAGTGTGGATTGTAGGACATAGCTATGTTTTCTGGTGCAAGAGGTATGCAGAACAGAGACGTATTGACTTAGACCTAGGTTTACAAAATGTGCACATTAAATGGTTTGCACAGAGAGGATTGAAGTGGCACCAATTGCTCCCTTTGGTTAAAACCTGTTTGCATCTCCAACACCCTGATCTCATGATTGTGCACTGTGGTGGTAACGACCTAGGCACATTGACTGGGGTAGGTTCGGAAATGCTTATGAAGGACACCTTTGGACAATTGATGTCACTTTAGCCTCAAACTGTCTTTGTATATTCCAATATATGCCAAAGACAGAAGTGGAAATGGTCAAACCAATTTTGTCATAAGATTGAAAAATCTAGGAAGAATGTCAACAAAGCTGTGTCTGCATACCTCAGAGACCATAGAATGGGGTTGATCTACAACAACAACATACGTTTTGATATGGCTGATATCTACAGAAGTGATGGAGTACACTTCACAGATGAGGGAAACCGAGTTTTCCTGATTAACCTGAAGCTGTGCATCCGCACTTATATGTAGCTCCAACTAATAAACACAAGGGCTCTTTTTAGAGCCGCCTTATATTCCCAATTTCGGCTCGCAGAGTGTCCGCTGCGGTTCGGCTAGCAGAGGGACACCTGCGGGCCGTCGGGCAGGCTCGCAGAGGAAGAGCTGCGGCCCGTGGGCTCAGCTCGCAGAGGGAGACCTACGAGCCGTTGGCTCGCAAAAGCACAGCACCGTACTGGCTCGCAGAGGGAGAGCTGTGGTCTGACTCACAGAGGGAGACCAACGGGCCAACAGGCCTGCTAGCAGAGACACAGCTGTCAGTTAACCGGCTGGCTCGCAGACATACAGCTGCGAGCCCTCCGAGCTGCAACCCGACGGGCTAACTCGCAGACGGGCCTGCTAGCACAGACACAGCTACGAGCTAACTAGGTGGCTCACAGAGGTAGAGCTGCGGGCCCGACGGCTCGCAGACACAGAGCTGCGAGCCGACGGACTGGCTTCTAAAGGCATAGCCGCAAGCTGATGATGTGGGGAGAGGGAGCATAAAAGGAGTATCTCGCACAGACAGACCTGTGGAATATTTTCAGTATTGCCTCGCAGAGGTAGAATTACAGATCCGATGCCATTTAGAGGGAGACATGCGAGCTGACGGACTGAGTCACAAAATGGCTGACAGCTCGCAGTCGCAGAGCTGCGAGGCGACGGACTGGCTTCTAAAGGCATAGCCGCGAGCTGGTGATGTGGGGAGAGGGACCATGAAAGGGTTATCTCGCACACACAAGCTGCGGTATATTTGTAGTGTTGCCTCACAGAGGTAGAACTATGGACCTGATGCCTTGTAGAGGGAGAGTTGTGAGCTGACGGACTGAATCATAAAATGACTGCCAACACTTCCTAGTTTCAACAGTTCACAGCCAATCAGCCGCAAGCTCGTGCTCGTAACGCCTCAGCCAATCAGATGTCAGAATTCTTAAATATCGATATCTGGAAAATTTGATATTTCTCTAAAACTACTGAACGGATTTACCCCATTTAAACAAAAGCATGCTTTCTGGACCAAGACCTTTCTCTCTGCCAAATGTGGTGTAATTCCGTTCAGCAGTTTGACCTGTAGCCTTGTCTAAAGTTTCCTATGGAAATTGCATGGAGAAAACACGTTTTGGGACCCCCTTTTTTATTAGCCCCCCCTAGACGAATCCCCCCAAAACTTTTAGGATAGGAGCTAACCTGAAAAGAGGAACTTTTTGGAAAATTTCGGAAAGATTCGTCAAACGACGCCAAAGTTATAAGCACATCAAAAAATGCTTTTCCTATGGAAACGTGGTCCTAACTATAACTATCTACTGGCGACCACCAGTAGATAATATATATATATATATATATATATATATATATATATATATATATATATATATATATATATAAATTCACTGAAAAAACCATAGGTTTCAGGCACGTTATAGTTAGAAATTAGCATTTAAAAAACCTTACAAATTCACTGAAAAAACCATAGGTTTTAGGGACAGTTATAGTTAGTTGGACATTGCACTCGTACAAAACCCGTGAAATTCCCCGTTATAGTTAGTTCAGCTAACTATAACTCGCGCCCCCGCAATGCACTGCTGATGACGTCACATATTACATCACTCATGACATGGTCAGTGACATCACTGATGACATCACTGATGACATCTCAAATGACATCACTGATGACATCATCCAGTGACTGTGTGTTTCTGTAAAGTTTAAATATGTTTAATATATATATAGGGAAAGGCGTATTGAAGAATGAGTGGGTGTATAAGTGTCTGAATGGATGATTTAGTAGGTGCGTGACTAACTCTATAAGTGAGTGATTAAAAGTATCTTACTGAATGCATGGGTTAGTGACTAAACTGGGTGAATGTCTGTATCCGTCTGTCTGTTGCTGTGTAAGTGGCTGCATGGGTTTGTGAATAGCTACATGAGTGTCTATATGAGTTATTGATTGGTTGTCTGAGTATCTGTATGGGTGCCTGAGTGTTTGTGTGGGTGGGGTGTGTGTGACTCTGTGCATAGATGTGTGAGTGGGTGATTCACTGGGTGGATGGTTTCAAGAGTGCATCTGTGATAGACTGTATGGGTGGATAAGTGTGTGTAAGAGTGTGTTAGTGAGTGAATATATGTCCCAGTGGTACATGTGTGAGTAACTACCTATGTGAAAGGCAGTATATATGTGTGTTGGAGTATATAAATAGCTATAAGCGAGAGTGTGTGATTGTGAGAGTGACTGTATGGATGAGTGTGTGCTTGTATCAGTGATCGTATAAGAGCGTAAGAATGTGCTAGTATTTGTATGAGTAAGTGAGCTGGTGTGTGTTTAACTGTATAGGTGAGTAAATGGCAGTGTGTTTAATTATTTGCATGACTGACTAGGTGTGTGAGTACCTCTATGGATGAGTGGCGGTGTTTGAGTGTCTATATAGGAGTATGAGTGCATATGATAGTCCTGTACTGAGTGACCGTAAGTATGAGTGACTGTACGGGTGAGTGAGTGGATGTGTGTGTAGATCTAAGAATCAGTGAGTGGGTATGTAGTTATTGGTGTTGGAGTGTCTATGGTTTGCGAATGGCAGTCTGTAATTTAGAGTGGGTGTATCAAAGGTTATATTAGGGTGTGAGGAGGTGCATCAGATTATCACGTGGATGATGTCTTCAGTGATGTCATCAGTGATGTCATTTGAGATGTCATCAGTGATGTCATCAGTGATGTCACTGACCATGTCATGAGTGATGTAATATGTGACGTCATCAGCAGTGCATTATGGGGTGCGAGTTATAGTTAGCTGAACTAACTATAACGGGGGAATTTCACGGGTTTTGTACGAGTGCAATGTCCAACTAACTATAACTGTCCCTAAAACCTATGGTTTTTTCAGTGAATTTGTAAGGTTTTTTAAATGCTAATTCCTAACTATAACATGTCTGAAACCTATGGTTTTTTTCAGTGAATTTCAAAGGTTTTGTAAATGACAATTTATAAATGTATTATTTGCTAGATTTATTTTTTTGATACTGATTTACTACATTTTTTTAAACTATTTATTTTTAGATATTTTATTTTTTAAATTACATTATAATTACATTATACATTACATTACAAAATATACTTTCTCAGAATGAATTACTTTAGTTTAAATACTTTGCAAATAGGCAATAGACTTTTAAGTACAGTAGTTACAGTTGTTGCAATGGGCAACACAATTTCAAACACAATGCAACATTGAGATCAATGTGAATTTCTAGTTAAATGCAATTAGTTACTTTATGGATTACTTTTCTAACCACAGGACTGGATCCTAGATTCAGTCCTGGGACATCTCCTGTAAACAGTTGAGTAAAAGCATTTTGGTTACAGTAGTGATTTTTAAGGAATATTATTGTATTTTAAAAGTTGACACTAAGAAACTTTTTCACATAGAATCACCAATGTTATCCTATGGGAGGAAATTCACTTAGCAGGTAAGTAGTGTTATCGTTACTTTTTCTTACTCAGTGGTGGATCCTGAATCCAGCACTGGTGCATCTCCTGTAAACAGTTGAAAGAATGCGTTTAAGTTATACAGGCGTTTTTTAAGGAATATTTGTAGTTTGTGAAAATCGACACTTTGAAACTTTTCTGCTGAAAACCAGACAATGGATTCCTATGGAAGGAAATACAAGTTACTGGTAAGTACAGTTAGAATTACTTTTCAGGGTCAGTGCTGGGCTAAAAGATGCAGCACTGGATTCTCTCCTGATAACAGGTGAGTAAATCGGAATTCGTAGTTCGGCTGATTTTAGAGGAATATTATAAAGTTCCAAAACTCCACACTTTGAAGAATTTCCAAGTGAAACCAGTCAATGTAAGCCTATGGAAGGAAATTCAAGTTACTGGTAAGTACGGTTAGAATTACTTTTCAGGGTCTGTACTGGGCTCAAAGATGCAGCACTAAGGTCTCTCCTGATAACAGGTGAGTAAATTGGAATTCGTAGTTCAGCTGATTTTAGAGGAATATTTGTATGTTTCAAAAATCGACACTTAGAAACTTTTTCAGCAAAAAACAGGCAATGATATCCTATGGAAGGAAATTCAAGTTACTGGTAAGTACGGTTAAAATTACTTTTCAGGATCAGTACTGGGCTCAAAGATGCAGCACTGGGTTCTCTCCTGATAACAGGTGAGTAAATCGGAATTCGTAGTTTGGCTGATTTTAGAGGAATATTATAAAGTTCCAAAACTCCACACTTAGAAGAATTTCCAAGTGAAACCAGTCAATGTTAGCCTATGGAAGGAAATTCAAGTTACTGGTAAGTACGGTTAAAATTACTTTTCAGGATCAGTACTGGGCTCAAAGATGCAGCACTGAGGTCTCTCCTGATAACAGGTGAGTAAATCGGAATTCGTAGTTCAGCTGATTTTAGATGAATATTTTAAAGTTCCAAAACTCCACACTTTGAAGAATTTCCAAGTGAAACCAGTCAATGTTAGCCTATGGAAGGAAATTCAAGTTACTGGTAAGTACGGTTAGAATTACTTTTCAGGATCAGTACTGGGCTCAAAGATGCAGCACTGAGGTCTCTCCTAATAACAGGTGAGCAAATCGGAATTCGTAGTTCTGCTGATTTTAGAGGAATATTTGTATGTTTCAAAAATCAACACTTAGAAACTTTTTCAGCAAAAAGCAGGCAATGATATCCTATGGAAGGAAATTCAAGTTACTGGTAAGTACTGTTAAAATTACTTTTCAGGATCAGTACTGGGCTCAAAGATGCAGCACTGGGTTCTCTCCTGATAACAGGTGAGTAAATCGGAATTCGTAGTTCGGCAGATTTTAGAGGAATATTATAAAGTTCCAAAACTCCACGAATTTCCAAGTGAAACCAGTCAATGTTAGCCTATGGAAGGAAATTCAAGTTACTGGTAAGTACGGTTAGAATTACTTTTCAGGATCAGTACTGGGCTCAAAGATGCAGCACTGAGGTCTCTCCTGATAACAGGTGAGTAAATCGGAATTTGTAGTTCTGCTGATTTTAGAGGAATATTTGTAAGTTTCAAAAATCGACACTTATAAACGTTTTCAGCAAAAAGCAGGCAATGATATCCTATGGAAGGAAATTCAAGTTACTGGTAAGTACGGTTAAAATTACTTTTCAGGATCAGTACTGGGCTCAAAGATGCAGCACTGAGGTCTCTCCTGATAACAGGTGAGTAAATCGGAATTCGTAGTTCGGCTGATTTTAGAGGAATATTATAAAGTTCCAAAACTCCACACTTTGAAGAATTTCCAAGTGAAACCAGTCAATGTAAGCCTATGGAAGGAAATTCAAGTTACTGGTAAGTACGGTTAGAATTACTTTTCAGGGTCTGTACTGGGCTCAAAGATGCAGCACTAAGGTCTCTCCTGATAACAGGTGAGTAAATTGGAATTCGTAGTTCAGCTGATTTTAGAGGAATATTTGTATGTTTCAAAATTGACACTTAGAAACTTTTTCAGCAAAAACAGGCAATGATATCCTATGGAAGGAAATTCAAGTTACTGGTAAGTACGGTTAAAATTACTTTTCAGGATCAGTACTGGGCTCAAAGATGCAGCACTGGTTTCTCTCCTGATAACAGGTGAGTAAATCGGAATTCGTAGTTTGGCTGATTTTAGAGGAATATTATAAAGTTCCAAAACTCCACACTTAGAAGAATTTCCAAGTGAAACCAGTCAATGTTAGCCTATGGAAGGAAATTCAAGTTACTGGTAAGTACGGTTAAAATTACTTTTCAGGATCAGTACTGGGCTCAAAGATGCAGCACTGAGGTCTCTCCTGATAACAGGTGAGTAAATCGGAATTCGTAGTTCAGCTGATTTTAGATGAATATTTTAAAGTTCCAAAACTCCACACTTTGAAGAATTTCCAAGTGAAACCAGTCAATGTTAGCCTATGGAAGGAAATTCAAGTTACTGGTAAGTACGGTTAGAATTACTTTTCAGGATCAGTACTGGGCTCAAAGATGCAGCACTGAGGTCTCTCCTAATAACAGGTGAGCAAATCAGAATTCGTAGTTCTGCTGATTTTAGAGGAATATTTGTATGTTTCAAAAATCGACACTTAGAAACTTTTTCAGCAAAAAGCAGGCAATGATATCCTATGGAAGGAAATTCAAGTTACTGGTAAGTACTGTTAAAATTACTTTTCAGGATCAGTACTGGGCTCAAAGATGCAGCACTGGGTTCTCTCCTGATAACAGGTGAGTAAATCGGAATTCGTAGTTCGGCTGATTTTAGAGGAATATTATAAAGTTCCAAAACTCCACGAATTTCCAAGTGAAACCAGTCAATGTTAGCCTATGGAAGGAAATTCAAGTTACTGGTAAGTACGGTTAGAATTACTTTTCAGGATCAGTACTGGGCTCAAAGATGCAGCACTGAGGTCTCTCCTGATAACAGGTGAGTAAATCGGAATTTGTAGTTCTGCTGATTTTAGAGGAATATTTGTAAGTTTCAAAAATCGACACTTAGAAACTTTTTCAGCAAAAAGCAGGCAATGATATCCTATGGAAGGAAATTCAAGTTACTGGTAAGTACGGTTAAAATTACTTTTCAGGATCAGTACTGGGCTCAAAGATGCAGCACTGAGGTCTCTCCTGATAACAGGTGAGTAAATCGGAATTCATAGTTCGGCTGATTTTAGAGGAATATTATAAAGTTCCAAAACTCCACACTTTGAAGAATTTCCAAGTGAAACCAGTCAATGTTAGCCTATGGAAGGAAATTCAAGTTACTGGTAAGTACGGTTAGAATTACTTTTCAGGATCAGTACTGGGCTCAAAGATGCAGCACTGAGGTCTCTCCTGATAACAGGTGAGTAAATCGGAATTCGTAGTTCGGCTGATTTTAGAGGAATATTTGTAAAATGGTGAAGAAAGGGGGTGGGGCCTGAGGTGACATGTCTGCAAACACGCCCTGTGGCGCGTTTTAAGTTGGAGAATTAATTCCTCCTCAATCCCGAGGGTCCCTAGGGGCCAACTAGCCCACCAGGTACCTCCAGTAGGCGCCAGAGAGCTGCGTTGCAGAGAGGTGTTCAGAGGCCACGCCCCTTTTTACAACACTCTGCAACGCAGCTCCGTGTCGCTTACTGGAGGTACCTGGTGGGCTAGTTGGCCCCCAGGGACCCTCAGGATTGAAGAGGATTTAAATCCCCATCTTAAAAGCACCACGGGGCCTGTTTGCACACATGTCACCTGAAGCCCCGCCTCTCCCTTCACCACTGTGCAAACGCACCCCGTGGCGCGTTTTAAGTTGGGGGATTAAGTCCCCTTGAATCCTGAGGGTCCCTGGGGACCAACTAGCCCACCAAGTACCTCCAGTAAGCGCCACAGAGCTGCGTTGCAGAGAGGTGTAAAAGGGGCGTGGCCTGGACCACCTCTCTGCAACCCAGCCCTGTGGCGCTTACTGGAGGTACCTGGTGGGCTAGTTGGCCCCAGGGACCCCCAGTATTGAATGGGAATTATTTCCCCAATTTAAAACGCGCCACAACGCGCGTTGCAGAGTGGTTAAGGGAGGGGCGGGGCCTGACGCTCGATCGCGTCTTTTCTTTCTTTTGGTTTTTTTGAAGGGGGCTGTGTGGCCCCCTTCTTTTTTACTTTTTGGGGCCTTGGGGACCCCATCCCCCAGGGCCTGATGCCTTTTCCTTTAAAAAAAAAAAATACTGTAGGGGAAGGGGGCCGCGTGGCCCCCTCCCGTGGCCTATTCCGGCCCCGGGGACCTCATCCCCCGGGGCATGGCCACTTTTAAAAAAATAATTTTGGAGGAGGGGGGCTGTGTGGCCCCCCTCCTAAGGCCTCTATTGCCCCTGGGGACCCCTTCCCCCGGGGCCGGCCTTTTTAAAAAAAAATATTATTATTTTTGCGGAGGGGGGCCGCGTGGCCCCTCTCCCGGGCCACTACTTGCCCCGGGGATCCCATCCCCCGGGGCTGGCCCTATCCTTTGGGGTCCGTAGGGGGACCCCAACTCCCCCACGGACCCTGCCGGCTCCCCGCGTCCTGCGGGAGCCGGTATTGCTTCTCCACATGGGGAGCTGCTAACATGCAGCTCCCCGTGTGGAAAGCTATGTGCTTTGGATTTTGGAAGAGAGAGCAGGTTTCCTGCTCTCTCTTCCAATATCCAAAGCAGTTTGCTATGACAGGACGGGAGCCGCGAGGCTCCCGTCCTGTCATAGCAAACTACAGTCTCCCGGACTACAGTGTCCCGGGGGTAGGTACCCCGGGACACTGCAGGAGCCGGCCCTGGGGGGTGGTGGTCCCCAGGGCCATCAAGGGCTCCAGGAGGGGGGCCCCAACTTATTCAAAGCCCCGGGGCTCTGGGGGTCCGTAACGGACCCCCATATTTAAATCTTTAGTGCCCCGGGGAGGTGGCGGTCCCCGGGGCGTGTGGGGGGGCGGGAGCCCCCCCACACAGGCAATTTTAATTTTAAAAAAGAAGCCCCGGGGGGTGGCGGTTCCCGGGGCTGCGGGAGAGCCGAGAGCCCTCCTGCACCATTTGTTTTTAAAGCCCTGGGGCTTGGGGGGGCCTTAGAGGCCCCCCACATATTATAAATTAACCCCGCATGCCCCCGGGACTTGGCCCACCCGGGGGCCAATTAACAACGAATCGCTTCGTTTTTTTTCTTTTATCGGCAGGATCCGCGCACCCAGCGCGTTTTTGCCGATTTTTAAAAAATAAATAAATATTTTTTTGGGCCCTGGGGGTCCTTGTAGGACCCCCTGAGCAGGCCTAGGGGGTCTGGGTGTTTCTACCCTGCCCCCTTTTTGCGCTTTGCGCACTTGTTTTTCTCTTTTCTTGTTCCTCGGTTCTACCGAGGAACAAGATGGCTGCCAACACTTCCCGGTTTGGAGTGTTGACAGCCAATTAGCTATGCAGCTCGTGATCGGGAGGGTGCGCGGACCCTACGCGGCCATAGATATATATGTGATTTTCCTTTTGATTTTCTCAGGAACTACTGAACGGAATTACACCATTTAACAAAAGGGTTCTTTCTGAACCAAGAACTACCTCTTTGCCAAATTTGGTGTAATTCCGTTCAGCAGTTCGGGCTGTAGCCGTGGCTAAAGTTTCCTATGGGAAAATGAATGGGGAAAACATGTTTTGGGACCCCCTTTTATCTCAGCCCCGCTTGACGAATCAAACCCGAGACTTTCAGGATAGGAGCCGACCGGAGCGGGCCATAAAGTTTGAAAATTTCGCGAAGATTCGTCAACCGACGCAAGAGTTATTTCAAATAGAATGTTGCGGATTTCCTATGGAAAATAGGTCCTAACTATAACTATCTACTGGCGACCGCCAGTAGATATATATATATATATATATATATATATATATATATATATATATATATATATATATATACTGAAGATAAATAAAGCTACTGTAACACACCCTGAAATACTGAAATATTGGATTCAAGCATTGCCAGGTCTGCACTCGGTTCAGACCATCCTCCACACAACACAAAATATGTAATGAACCCATTAATATTCTGAATATATGTATTTATTGTGGTAACCATTCTTGAATATCTAAGGGCTGCAACTGAGTGATAAATTTACTCGTACATCTACGACTCGAAGCAGGTGTTGTGTTTTCCACTAGTATATCGGGTTTTGGGGTGGTGCTAACAGTGTTTTGAATCGTCATAGTCTCATTTTTCCCTTTTCATCGAACACCGTAGAAGGTATTTAACGGATATTTGGATGTTTGAATTCCGAGTCGAAATTGAAAGATTATTGGGAAGTTCTTGAACACCTTTCAGGAATTTTTTACTCAATGAAATCTTCTGTAAATACTGAAATATTCATGCATCAACCACAAAGTGAGTTTCTCTTTTAGTCTGTGTTATATTTCTAGGAATTAAAGCGCGCTCGTACTACAGGGCTGCTGAATTGTTGCGAGTCGTGGCACTTTGTGCTGCGCAAGCCCCTTCTCGCGACCCCCGGTTTCCCTGTCATGTGAAGCAGAGTAATAAATGGGCTGTCACCTTTTATCTGGAACCTGAAATTGGAAGTGCATCTCTCAGTGATTAGCTACAGTGAGGTCAGTCGCTTCCTTTCCAGTTCATGAAACCTGACAAAGTATTTCCAAAGAAATTAAAGCCACTTTTATGTTTGACATTTACAGCAAGAATTCGATTTTTCAATAATCGAGGCGAAAATCATCTTTTCTTTTTTTAGAAAATCAATACACAACCCGATGGACCTCAGTAAAGCTGTTGTTCAATATATTTTTTCTTGGTATTTAGCAAATCCTACACGATTTTTGTTGTTGACAATAGTGTTTAACTGTTTGCATTTCCAATGGGTTTGTGGCTATTCACTTTATGGAAATGTTGGAGTTTTACTACAGTAAAGAGTTGGAGTAACTCCCCTTCCGAGGTTAGAAAGGGAACATATGCCCTCTAAATTGGAGTGCATTTCCCCATTGCGTAATTGTACTTTATTTACAATTCCGTTTTTTTACGGAATTTCTCATTGCGTAATTGTACACTGTGCACTATTACACATTGGGAATGGGGTCCTTGAGAATATGTCATACGACATTCCCCTTAATAAGCCTGTACCTGAGCTTGGTTCCCTTTCCAGGTATACTACTGGGAATGTTTGTGAAATACTAAAAAGTGAGGAGGTTCGTCCATACGGAGATGTAAATCTCTGCATCATAGCTGTACACTTATTTATAAACACTTTTTATGGCAGTGAGCTCTGCTTTTCAGATTCACTTTTCTTCCCATCCTTGTTCTGTCTCCACATTAACTATGTAACTTTTCTCCCCATTTTGTGTGAACCATCACCGTTATCCAAGGTGGCCTCCGTCATGATGATGTCTTGATTTTCAATATTCAGGTACCTTTTCTAGGGAAGGTTTTGTTAAAGTTGAATTCACAGTTGACAATGATGGCAGTGTGGGTAGAAAATAAATTTGCAAACAAATTATATTAATTTATGGAATTTTATATGAATCACATGTGCTCCGAATAAGCTCCAGCTGAAATTCACAAAAAAACTGGTTGCATTTCCTGTGAATTTATTGGCTCTTTTTATTTTAATGAAAGATCCATTCAATATGTTTACCTATATAGTTTTGTAAGAGAATGTTATTCTGTGTTTGTGTCCTAATTAGCAATTGCCCTTTACAGTCTTATCCTGGGCAAGTATGTAGTGGGTTGTATATCAGGCTAACATATTCAGAAATATCATCTGACATAAATTTAGAGCCTTAAATATTGTTTAAAGAAATATCGTCTCAGAAGGTGTGACTTTCTATTATTTACTCCAAAGGTAGATATTTTTGTAAATGATATATAGGGCTCAATATTTATGTCTGATTGTATTCTGGCTACGATATCCTGGTACCAAACCAGATAGGTGGAAGAATGTTTCAACTAAGGAGAGTATTCTTATTACTACTACTACCACATATAAAGAAACAAAGGGGCATATTATCAAGGGTCTTATCTCCGCTTTTTGGCTTTTAAAGCCAAAAAACCGGAGATAATCTTTTCGCTCTATTTGCAAGCCGGTGCTAACATGAATTAGCGCATGTTATCAGCCGTTTTGCCGACGCCTCGCTTTGCATCTCTAATGAGATGCAAAGTGGGCGTCACTGGGCATACCCCTGACGGACTACCTTGTAAATTATTGCTAAATGCACATCGCGATATTTACAAAATGGCCCTCAGGATTTTAGCAGACGTTAGTTTTTGGCGAAAACCGCGGTTTTTGCCGAAAACTAACGTCTGCTAAAATCCTGACTATTGTATGTTGACAATGGGAGGTGGATTGATGTGTTACGACCACAGGGTCGTATCATCAAGCATATCGCCGTTTTGCAGGGAACATCGTTGGAAAACCAGCGATGTTCCTTGCAAAACCGGCGATTTCCCCGCTATCGCTGGATTATATATCGCCCTTGAGTTATGCGTTGATGATAACGCGCTAACTCGGCAATTTAATTCTGCAATAGCCGGCGTTAGGGAAATCAGCGCTAGGCGCGCTGGGCGATAATTATCGCCCCTCGTTGTTGATATGCCCCAAAGTTTGAAAACCATGGGAATGTGGTAGTGAGAATGTTATTGAAGATTTAGAATAAACACATTTTGTATGGGAATGTCAAGGTTTATCAATTATCTAGGCTCTGATGAACAAAATGCATTTTGAGTGAATTGATACATCAAGACTTAGGAAGGGGGCGGCCTGGAGCGAATGGTGGCAGCAGCGTAGCAGCGGAGTTTCGGCACCCAAGTCTTAAATGGGAGCACTTATCCTGCTTTACCCCGGCCCCAACGAACAACTAGTGCAGAAGAACATCTAGGGGAATTCCAGACAAAAGCGAACCCCTGTACAAACCTGGGAAGGGGCGGCGAGCCTCAGAGAATAGGCGCTAATGAGGGGGACCGGAGAGCCAAGAGGGTGATGGTGGGGGGGGGGGTGGTCTGGCACCAAAGAAGATGGTGTGTGGTTGACGCCGCTCCGCGCCGAACTCCGATGAGGATCGTTGTCTTAACCGGTGGCAGCGTCTCGGCATCCAACCTGACCCGAAGGCTTTGTTGGCGAAGACACGCTGCTTCGCATGATGCCTTTATTACACCGCAGTAAGGAGCTGACACGACGTATTTCAATTTAACCGCTGCGGCGCGTCTCCGTGACTGGATTTGCGGCCGCCATTTTGTCTTTTTACAAAGCAGCCTAACGCCAACATCTCCACAGCTTCCTGCAAATAATTATTGGTACAACGAATAATATGCTCCTGGATTACTTTTCTTCTCTCAGCTGCATGTTACTTAGCAAATGTTTTTTTTTTTCCTTCTATTTGACATGTAAGCTGCCTTATCGGCGTTTGGGTCAGTCAATATACTATATATGAGCAAACTTCAACATAAAGCTACGCTTGAGGATTTCCATATTTTCAACTAGTCAAAAGTTTAATCTCTGTTTCCTACAACTGCTGTGTTGTGTAATTTTTCTTAACTTTTTTCTCCAAAAACTATTCTTTTGTTGCTGTGACATTCATGTCTAAGGGGGGAACCAAGTCTGTCAGGAGTGCTACCTATGCTACCTCATTGCGCCCTAAATCCTCCGCTTTGGCAACCTCAAACCCTTTTTCTAGATTACAAAGCGACATGGAGGACCCGTAGCAGATTATCTCCCCCCCCTCTCACGGGGGCGTCCATACCTACTTCTGCATCCACTTCTACCCCTGCTTCACATTCCTCTTTAACAAATGGGAAAAATACATCCAAGCTTACACCTCCCTCAGTGCTGTCATCTACTAAACGAATTAAAAAGGATCCTTCCTCACCGGCTATTTCTCCTCTGCCAACATCTTTGGACTTACTCTTAGATGAGATATGAGCTCTCAAGCCCTATATGGAGGAAACAAACTTACGTTTGCATGGCTTAGAGGATAAATGGTCTACGTTCAACAACAAAATTAATCTAATGGCACGTCAAATGGAATGTCTACAAACATCTTCTCAGTTCATTCATCCTATGAAGGTAGAGATATCTCAGCTTCAGAAACAAGTGGAAAACCTTGAAAATCGAAGCAGACGTAATAATCTGCGAATTTATGGTTTAGCTGAAGGATTGGAAAGCTCCAATCCTATTTCTTTCTTTCAGACCTTTCTTCCTCAGATCCTTGATTTTTCTGAATCACCGCAATTAAATATACAAAGAGCACATAGACTTGGTCATGCCCCTCAGACCTCAACGTCCCCACGCAAACCAAGAGGTGTAATTTTGTACTTTCTAGAATATACTGATTTGTTGAAAGTTTTACAGGCAGTTACGTTTAAATGCCGTGTATTAAATGCCGTGTATCCTGGCAGGGTTCTCCGTTATTATTCTCACAGGACTATGCTAAAGTCACAGCAGATAGAAGGAAAAGTATCTTAGCTTTGCGACCAGCACTACAAGAATTAAACGCCAGATTCGGTTTAATCCATCCTTGCCTCTTTAAAGTGACTTATAGAAATAAGACAACTACTTATGAGGACCCAGCCCTGCTGCAACGATTAATTGACAACTGTAAAGAAGAGACCATGGAGATTGCAAGATCATCATCTTGTACTTGATAATAATAATTTTTCTCTTTTATTATGTTAAACATTAACTATGCTGTTTTTATTTGTTTCTTCAACATGTTTTGAATAATTGTCACTTTTTCCTTATGTTTTTCCTTATCAGGTGCTGTTTCTCTGTTCCACCCATCGTTGTATAGTCCGCCTGGATTCTTCCCCTCCTCATTGCTTGTCCCGGAGTTTTGACAGGTTGTTCCATCTTCTCCTTGTGGCCTCAACACCCTCCACCCATGTTTGAGTCTTTGGTATGTTTCATTCTTTATTTTATCTGTTGTCTTTATCTAATTTCTTATCTTTCCATTCATCTCTCTCTTTCTTTCTTTCCTATCTTCCTCTTATTTTCTCTTACCACTTCTTATTTTACTTTTAACTCTTATCTCACTTCATTTCTGCCTGAAAGCTTTGCTTTCTATTATCCTATCTACTTCAAATTTTCCAATGACTATGCTGTAATTTTCTCTATTTCCTTTTTATTTTTTTGATAAATGACATTACGTGTTGTTTACTGGAATGTTAAAGGTTTGGGTGCGCCTATTAAAAGGCAAAGAGTTCTTACCCATTTGTCTAATCTTAAATCAGATATTGTATTTTTTCAAGAATCTCACATAGTTGCTTCAGAAGTTTTAAAACTTAAGCGTCAATGGGTAGGGAATGTTTTTTCTTCTCCAGGTACTGGCAAAAGAAACGGGGTTATGGTTCTTTGTCACAAAAAGCTTAATGTTTCTCTTCTATCTCAAAATTCAGATGATGAAGGGCGTTGGTTGATTGTGCATCTTAAAGTTAATAATATACGTATTTCTTTGTTTATTGTGTATGCTCCTACTAAACCCGACAATAATTTTGGGATGGCAATATCTACTCTATTGATGTCCATCTCTACACAATATGTAATTTTCGGTGGCGACTGTAATTTAGTCGTTGATCCATACATAGGCCGCACTTCCAAATTATCTTTTGTCCCTTCCCCAATGCACCAACACTTTGCCACCCTAATTACTCACAGAGCTCTAGTTGATTCCTGGAGATTATGTAATCCGCAATTACGTGAGTATACTTTTTTCTCACCTACTCACCTTTCTCAGTCTTGTATAGATTACTTATTTGTTTCTAAATCGTTATCACAACACATATTACAGGCAAACATTGGTTCCATATTAATTTCTGACCATGCTCCAGTTATTGTAGATTTAGAATTACTCCCTATTACTATGACCAGCAAAAGATGGCGTTTTAACACCTCTTTATTAATTGACCAGACCTTTACCTCCACTTTTAAAACTTTTATTACTGAATTCTTTACTCGTAACATTTTCTCAGTTACCTCTTTCCCTGTTGTGTGGGATGCCTTTAAAGCCTCAGCTAGAGATTTTATTATATCCTATGTTGCTAGAAAGAAGAGATGTAACTCCCAAAAGCACTTCAAATTCTTAAAAACATAAAATTATTAGAAACACTATAGCCACTAATTCTAAATCCTATCTTAATAATCTTATTGTAGAAAAATTTAAATATAATAAGCTATCTACAGAAAATGCTAATTCCTACCTTCTTAGAGGTAGTGCCCGTTATTATGGAGGCCAAAATAAAGCAGGCAAACTTCTTGCCTCATACCTTAAAATCAAGAAAGAACGTATGAATATATTTAATATATTACATAAATCCAATAAAAACGCCCAATCACTTTCAGCTATTTCTCTTGATGCAGAAAAAGCTTTCGACCGTATGGACTGGTCTTTTATTTTTCATACACTTTCTACGTTTGGCTTCGGTCCTAAGTTTATTTCTTACATATCTTTATTATACACGTCACCCAAAGCTTTTATTTTTGCTAATGGTTCTATTTCAACTCTTTTCCCCTTGCAAGAGTAGTTCGTCAAGGATCTCCTCTCTCTCCACTTCTTTTCATTCTTGCATTAGATCCTTTTCTTGCTAAAATTAAACAAAACAAAAAAAATTACGATTTTCAACATGGCAAAACTGATATCAAGTTGAGTGTCTATGCAGATGATATTTTATTATACCTATCTAATCCAGAATCTTCTCTCCCAACATTCACTGCGGACGTTAATGCTTTTTCCTTACTTTGTGGTTATAAATTGAATCATGATAAATGCGAGATCCTTCCTTTAATTGTTTTCTGTTTTAAACATGATTTCACTTCTACCAATTTTACATGGAATTCCCCAAAAATTAAGGGCCTCATTTATGAAAAGTGACGCATCGCTTCGTGAAAACAGCGATGCGTCACTTTTCATTGCGCCCTCCTTGCGACATGCTGGATGCGTCATATTTACAGTATGACGCATCATGTCGCAGGAGTTACAGATACGTCAGTATTTCTGACGTATCTGTAGGCGTAGAATAACGCATTGCTGGAGTGTGTCACAAAAGTGACGCAACTCCAGCAATGGGTCATTTCACATCAGCAAGTCCCATTTCAAATGTGCCTGCGTCAGTCTTACACCTGCTGTGAGGCAGGCGTAAGATATTGATGCATTTGCGTCCTACAAGTGGCGCAGTGAAATCTATGAGATTTCACTGCGCCACTTGTAGGACGCAAATGCATCAATATCACTTCTACGAGGCTTACTTGCGTCAGAACGCCAACCCTGCATACATTATACCTGGCGCAGGTATAATGTGGCGCAGGGGTTTACAAAGTGACGCATCTACCTAGATGCGTCACTTTGTAAATATGACGCAACATGGCGCATTTTTTACGCCGCTGGTGCGTCACAAAAAGTGACGCACCGGTGGCGCAAAAGGGACGCAAGGGCTCATAAATAAGCCCCTAAGTATTTAGGACTTTGGTTTGCTCCATCTATAAAGCATACTTTATCTTTAAATATGACTCAAGTTCTATCCACACTATCTAACTCCATTTCTAAATGGCACCCTCTGTATCTATCTTGGTGGGGTCGGCTTGACACTATTAAAATTATGTTTGCCCCTGTTGTTTTTTATACTATTTCTGCCATTCCTCTCACTATTCCCTCATACTTCTTCAAAAGAATTTATTCTGTCTTATCTTCCTTTTTATGGAATACAAAGAAACCACTTATGTCCCTAGTCAGACTTAAACGCAGTAAACCATATGGGGGTGAAATTGTCCCAATTTTCAATCTTATCATAATGCCTTTCTCCTTAAACAACTTTCAGAGGGGCATATTATCAAGCGGCAGCGATAATTATCGCTGGCCGCTCTTAGCGTGAGGATTTTTATCGCCGGCTATCGCTGGAAATTATCGCCATGCTAGCGCTGTATTAACAACGCATAGCGCAATGGCGATAATTATTCCAGCGATAGCGGTGTTTTCCATGGAACATCGCTGGTTTTCCAGCGATTTTCCATGGAAAACGGCGATATCCTTGATGATAGGGCCTGTGGTCTTAGCCACACAATCCACCCCCCATGTTAGGTATGTCTTAGTCAGGAATTTAACAGACGTTAAATTCCTGCATTAAGGCATACTTAACACGATTTCAAATATCGCTACCCTCCTTGATAATATCGCGAAGCTGCCTTCGCGATATTATCCCATGTTGTTTTCACAGCCATGCCTCCTTTGCATCTCATTATATATGCGAGGCGAGGCGTGTGAAAAACGGGCCCTAAATCAAGGAATCACGCGCTAGCGTGTCCTTGATGATAATGCGATAAAATTATCGCCGCTTTTCGCCCGAAAACGGACGCTAAAGCGGCGATAATATGCCCCTAAATGTTTACATCAAGTTTTGGATCTCTCCCCACTCTGGAAGGACATTGAACTCTCTTTTGTCTCTCCCTTTTCATTCCAAGATTCTCTTTCATTCACTCATAAGACACACTACTTTTCCTCACCTATACATAAAACTGCCCACAAGCTCTTTCATTCAATACTTATCCCACACCTTTCAGACAGTGACCGATTTCTTAAATCTTCAATCTGGCATAACCATTTTATAATAATCAACGATAAATCTATTTATTGGAAGACTTAGCGGGATAAGGGTTTGCTTTGGGTTCATCAACTTTATTCAAATGATACATTTCTTACCTTTCCTGAAGCACAATTACTTTATAAGTTACCCAAATCATATTCTAATAAATTTAAGATCTTACTTCAAATCATTTCCTCTTCCTTGTCTTCATTATCTTCGACTTCTCTCTCTTTACTATCTCAAAGCAATAGCCTCCCTTTATTAAGTGCCCAATCATGTGCCTCATCTATTTACAAGTTCCTCAATAAACTTCCAAATCACAGAAATAAGAATAACATTGAACTTCATTGGGAGCAAGATTTCCATAACTCGTGGCCCACTGAGTTTTGGAATAAGTTGTGGTTAAAAATTCGTAAGACTTCAAGATCGGCTAGTACTACTCAAACTCTTTTCTTTCTATACAATCGACTTATAATTACTCCAACCACATTACATAAATTTAAGTCTACAGTCACCCCAAATTGTTGGTCATGTAATGCTTCGAATGCTGATTTGTTTCATATGCTTTTTTCTTGTCCCTGTACTCATCAGTTCTGGTTGAAGGTATGGTCTCAAAATAATGTCATTTTTCATACCCATTTTCCATTTTCTCCTATGAACATTTTTCTAGGCACACTTTCCGACTACTGGCAATACCTTACATGTAACACTACCATTGTAGATTTATTAATTGCAGTTGCATTCCAGCAAATAACAAAAAATTGGAAACAATCCATACAACTTTCTTTTCAAGCTTGGTGGTACAGTGTCTGGTATAATCACCAACTTGATCGTGCATACATTTCTCCTTTATCTCTACTCCTTAAAAGAGAACATATGTGGTCCCCTATAACTATTTTCTTCGGGGCATATTATCAAGCGGCAGCGATAATTATCGCTGGCCGCTCTTAGCGTGAGGATTCTTATCGCTGGCTATCGCTGGAAATTATCGCCATGCTAGTGCTGTATTAACAACGCATAGCGCAATGGCGATAATTATTCCAGCGATAGCGGTAGTTCTCCATGGAACATCGCTGGTTTTCCAGCGATGTTCCATGGAAAACGGCGATATCCTTGATGATAGGGCCTGTGGTCTTAGCCACACAATCCACCCCCCATGTTAGGTATGCCTTAGTCAGGAATTTAACAGACGTTAACGCGATTTCAAATATCGCTACCCCTCCTTGATAATATCGCGAAGCTGCCTTCGCGATATTATCCCATGTTGTTTTCACAGCCACGCCTCCTTTGCATCTCATTATCGATGCCCGAAAACGGATGCTAAAGCGGCGATCATTTTATCGCGGCCCCTTGATAATATGCCCCTTAGATGCTTCTGCCCGAAAGTTTACCCTTCATCGCCCTTTATTGGAAGAGGTTCCCAAACCACCATGAATTGTCTTATATTTTACATTTTGTTTCTATTTTTTTTTCTTCTAAATTCCATATTACAGTCATTACTTTTCACAATATTTATATTTTTAATATATCTTATGCTCTCCTGCTCCTTTATTATTAGCATCATATTATTATAACATTATTTCCCTTTTGATTTTCTCCCTCTTTAGATTTGTTTTAACCTTTCCCATATATGCAACCCTTTCGATTTCCCTGATTTTTATTGTATTACTAGTTAATCCATTGATAATAATTGCATTTAAGCTTTAATTGACTGTATATGCTCTGTTGCATTTTTACTTCAATAAAGTTCTTCTTTTAAACTTAAAAAGATGGTGATGGCGGGTCCAGGCCGCTCATTCGTTCCTCAGCAGTAAGTACCAGTGCTGAAGTGGTGGTGGTGGGAGTCGAACATGGCTGAGAAGTGGTGGGAACCTGCCTGGCGTGGCTGAGTGGAGCGGCGTGGGTGGTCACCAGCAACCCCAGGAGTAGGAAAGCATGAGCCCGTGGCCCGGCTGTGGACTGTATGGCTGGAGCAGTGGAGGCTGCAGACAGTGGTGAGGGGACCCCCCCTTACGTCCCACAAATGGATAGGAGAGGGGGGAGCAACAGCAGCAATGTGCAGGATCCCAGGAGGGATTCCGGCGGAATAGGGTTCTCCTCCCCATCAACGACCACAAGTTCATGCTGGTGGCCCAAGGAAGCAATTGAGAGACACCTTATCCACAGCAGCCGGCCCACCTAACATACACTGTGCGGGGGCGCCGAGACGCCACTTGGATCCCTGCAGGGAGACACTAGAGGAGTGGTTCTCAACCTTTTGACTTCTTGGGACCCCAAATTAATCCTTACTGGAACCAGGGGACCCCCGAATCATTATTGGAATCTGGGGACCCCCCACTGAGTCAAGACTGCTAGCCGAGGGCCCCAGACTAAGAATTGTCATTGATTTGAACCTCAAAACAATACAGGAAAAAACATTCAAACAAATACATACATTATGACACATTTTATTTTATTCGCAAACACATGTAAATTTAAAAATCTACATTTTAATTTTAATATGAAGGTTGGAGCTTTTCTAAATTCAATTGAGGCCACTCATCATCCATACTAATTTCTTTTTAATGCGCTTGCACTGCTCCCACAAATCAATATGTGGATACTAATTTAATTTTTAGTCTCCTATTTCAAATTCCTTCGCATTTACAATACATTTAAAAAAAATTAATTGTACATTTAGCTTCTTTATTTATATACACTCTATTAATCTGTTAATATTATTTAATTTTCTAAGTAGTCACAGACACCCTATGGAGACTTTGCAGACCACCAGGTCTCCCCGGACCACAGGTTGGGAACCACTGCGCTAGAGAGTAGCCAGAATGAGGACAGAGCTATGCCAGTGGGATAGGGGTGCACATGTCTGAGGGGCAGAGACACCCCAACAAAAGCCTGATGGAGATACCCCACCAAACGAACAGGGACACACCACGTACTCAAGGGAACGCTTACCCTTCCACCCCACGATTTCACACAGAAGGGGGAAATGAAGGACAGGCCCCCTCAGAAAAGCTGCAATGGTGCACAATAAACTATTCAAACTTCCGTAGACCGAGGATGTGGTACGCCAGGCTGAGACGATCTTCCCACAACTGGTTGAATCCCCAGACCAGGGACTGGAAGCACATACAGTGACCATCCTGGCAGATATAAGGGACCAAAAAACCAAAAGAAGGGAGTGAAGAGGTAATGCTCAAAAGAGCGTTGGAGGTGGATACATCCTCCTGTAGTCAATGTATAAGAAACAAAAGGATCCACCCTCAGACTGATGTACGACCGTGTCCTCCCAGACTACGCGTGTTTCCTACAGTGGTGGAAAGCACACATCTTTGTTAAAATACCCCTCACACACCAAAAGGACCCTTGGTGTCATGCTTCATCATAGGGGTCTTCCCGCCCCGCTGCGGGACGGGGCGTGCTACGACCTACGGCTACGCGGGAGCACTGTTCTTGAAAAACAAGACTATGTGTAGTGTAGGAATGTGAGTGGAAGGGTCAGGAGTGAGTGAAAGAGTGATATTTGAATTAAAAAATACCTGGCTCTAGGGTCTAAAAACTTTAATATTCCTTTGAGCTGGTATTGTTTAAAGTGGGGAATAGGTTGGAGGTACAATGCTATGATGAGCAGTCCCTCCTATGTCGTCAACATGTTTCGAAGCCCTCCCCTGGCTTCTTCATCAGGACCAAAAGGATCCCTTCTACACTCACGATATAATACAAAGAAATGTCAAAAAAGTATCAAAAAATTGTGGATGTACATGTAGTCACTGCTACGTGGTGCTGCCAAATTGTAGCAATTACGCTTAGGGAGACTGCAAGACAGGCACACACACCCTCTAAATCCTTTCCTTGTATGCTAGTACCCGGGTGTAAATGGAGCAGGAGCCCGCGGCACTACATCTCCCAGCAGGCAGTGGGGCGCTACAGAAATAAGCGTCATAAGTAACTCGGCCCCTATTTAAGCACCTCCTCTTCCTGGGAAAAGTGCTTGACAATCTTGAACCTGGGCTTCGAAGTAGGCGGATGGTGTTTTCCCCGCTGGATACTTGTCAGAAGGTCTGCGGCGTCTCTCCGTCTTCACGAGGATTTCCAGAGCTGTGAGCTCTCGGCTGGGTGCTGTTCCTTGTCCCGTCTCCTTGGCCCGGCCTCCCGATACGGGGAGAAAGTCAGGTAACAAAGGGAGGAGCGCCAGAGCGCTTCCCTCCCTACCGCGACTTTGTTTTTTCCTTTTTTTTGGCATTACGCTGTGAATTCGAACAGCGCACACCGCTCGGCACAGTTCTGCGGTCAAGGAACCGTGACTGGGTGCCGGAGCGCTTTCATCTCTACCGCGACTTTGTTTTCCTTTTTGAGGGCATTTACGCTGTGAATACAAACAGCGCACACCGCTCGGCACAGTTCTACGGTCAAGAAACCGTGACTGGGTGCTGGGTATTCCTATTTCTCGCTCATTGACAGCTGTACTGCATTTCCGCGGTGTCGGATTGCCGTGGCTGTCTAAATGGTTAAACTCTCGCTGTGATTATTTCAAATAGTCGGGAGGTAGCTGCAGGGCTCCTGGTGAGAGTGTGCATAAAGTACAATACAAGTGAGCCTGTGTGTATTGATTTGTGGTGCTTCTCATACCTGTTTGTTTTCTCTTCACACTGTAGTTCTAAGGCCTAGAAGGGTGCCATTCTGACTCCTAGACCAGACCAGGGAGAAAACGAGGATATCTGCAGCACAGTTTGTTATTTTATCCCTTTCCCTTTTCCCCAGGGTGCTTCCTTCCGCAGCAGTGTTCTATTACTCTGTTGGGGGTTGCGTTCAGGAGAATTGGTAAAATCCTCAACTAGCCATCGTCCCCGCTGGCTGCTGCGAAAAGGTTAGTGGCGTAGTTCATTTTCTTGTGCTGCTGACAACCTGACAGATTGTCAAGCCCAAGTTGGACGCCCAGCCTGGACGATGGATACCAATGTGGTGTTGTCCTCGCTGTTGGAGAGCCTTACGGCTCTACAGCAGGAGGTACAAACCTCCCGCCTAGAAAATCAGGATCTTAAGAAGGAGATGGGAGGTAGCAGGCCTATCCCGCAGGGGTCAAGGGACCAGTTCCTACATAAGAGAAGGTACCTTGCCCCCTCCATTACATGCAATGCACTCTCCCTCCTCTGTCACACAAGGGGGTGGGTTTTTCTCAGCTACTCCTGCTCCCCCACCACCTACAGATTCCATCCCCACCGTCCATGTGATCCAAAACACTGGAATACCATTGGCACCTCCAGAACGTTTTTATGGTGATCCGAAGAAATTCGAGACTTTTTTTAATCAGTGTCGACTGCACTTCTTGTGCAAACCTGCAGTATTTCAGGATGAAGCAGCAAAGACAGCCTTCATGATGTCATACATGGGAGGGAATGCAGCCAGCTGGACCATACCACTTATGGAAAGAAATGATCCTGTCTTGCATAAATTTCCAGACATTTGTTTAGAAATGAGGAAACTATTCGATAGAAAATCTCATATGATGACTCTGGACAGGGAACTACTCACCCTGCGACAAGGGTCTCAGGATTTACTCACTTATATAACCTCGTTTAACCGACTGGTCGTAGAAACCGACTGGCCCCACGAAAAACGGACCACTCTCTTCTACGCGGGGAACTGAAGGACGTCCTTTCCCAGGTGGTACAGTTACCACCGACGTGTGAGGAAATTATAGACTTAACAGTCCAGTTAGATCATAGACTACAGGTAAGAAAAGGGGACAAAAACAGAGGGGATAACCGTTTCTTGTATACTAGATTAAAACCCTCAGGCGAAGAACATCCCAAACCCTCCGAAGGACCCGAACCTATGCAGATAGGGGGGATTCGGGGTCCCCTCACTACCGAAGAAAAGGAAAAAAGAAGAAAGATGAAACTATGTCTATACTGTGGAAAAGGAGGTCACTTCATCAGAGAATGTCGTGCTCGGGCACAGCTCCCAGGGAGAACCTCCATTCCACGGGTACAAGCAACAATAGGGCAAGGAGAACCGGCGGAAAACTGAAGAGCCTGAGTCAGGATGAGATCCCTGGTTCGGGCGAGCGACGTAAATCGATCTCGTCTGTGATTGCCAATACCCTACAACCAGCCGTGGCACACTTGAACGTTGGTATCTCTCTTTGGGTTACCAAGGAGAGTCTACTAGAGGTGGATGCCTTATTGGACTCCGGGGCGACTGGAAACTACATCGACCAGGAGTACGCTCTGAACATAGGTGTTTCCTGGGAATAGAAAGAAATCCCTGACAATGTGAAGGCAGTGGATGGAACTGCACTAACTTCTGGACCCGTTAAGTACCGCACTCTCCACCTTTTAATGATGTTCGGCACGGACCATTACGAATATATCCAGTTTGACCTTATTGACGCTCCCCAGTTCCGTCTCATCCTAGGCCTGCCATGGCTGACTTTGCATGATCCTGATGTTCGTTGGGCGGCCCGCACAGTTACCATGGATTCCGACTACTGTAGAAAACATTGCACCAAGTTGACAACCCATCCAGGAAGGAACGAAGGCTCACCAGCAATTTATTTGGCAACAGCATGTGCACAAGACCGGTATTGCTGTTCTACCTCCTTGCCCGACGTGTACAGAGAATACAAACCTCTCTTCGATAAACAAAAGGCGACCCGGTTACCACCCCACAGAGTGTACGATTGTCGCATCGAGCTGATGCCAGGAGCGGACATACCATGTAGCAGAGTGTATGCACTGACCGAACCAGAAACACAATACCTGAAAGCATACCTTGAAGAGAATCTAGCATCTGGGTTCATCAAGCATTCCTCTTCACCGGCTTCGTCCCCTCTTTTCTTTATCCAGAAGAAAGATTGTGACGAATTAAGAACGTGCATCGATTATAGAGCGATTAACCGTGTGACCATAAAAAACCGCTACCCATTACCACTGATTCCTGTGCTCCTGGACCAACTAAAAGGGGCTCGGTATTTCACAAAACTTGACCTCAGAGGCGCCTACCATCTGGTACGAGTAAAAGACGGCGACGAGTGGAAGACCGCATTCCGGACGAAGTTCGGACTCTTTGAGTACAGGGTGATGCCTTTTGGGCTCTGCAACGCCCCAGCGGTCTTCCAATACTTCATGGACGAGGTACTACGCGGATTTCTGGAGACCTTCTGTGTAGTCTATATAGACGATATTCTAATCTATTCGTCTACTCTCCAGGAACATGAGACTCACGTAAAGGCAGTCTTGGACAGACTCCAACAGCACTCGTTGTATGCCAAGATAGAGAAATGCCTTTTCCATGTCCAGGAAGTTGCCTTTTTGGGTTACGTCATCAATGCTCAAGGTTTCAATATGGACACAGGCAAGGTCGATGCGATTACTCAGTGGAAGACCCCGCAGAACATCAAATCGGTACAAAGCTTTCTGGGATTTGCCAACTATTATCGGCGGTTTATAAAAGATTTCTCGAAGATTATACATCCCATCTCCAGTTTGCTAAGAAAAAACGTTCCTTTCATTTGGGGAGAAGAGGCTGCCCGATCTTTTCAAGTATTAAAAGACAGATACACTCAGGCTCCCATCCTGCGCCATCCTGATCCGCAACTCCCTTTTGTCGTCGAAACGGATGCCTCTCAATACGCCCTAGGAGGTGTATTGTCTCAACGACACCCCGAAACAGGACAGTTACACCCTGTGGCCTATTACTCAAAAAAACTCACCCCCAGTGAAGCAAACTACACCATATCCGACAAAGAGTTATTGACTATAAAAAGGGCTTGTGAGGAATGGCGACATTATCTTCTAGGAGCACTTCACACAGTGGAGATCTATACAGACCATAGAAACTTGTTGTTCTTGAAAACCGCTAAGGCCCTTACACCACGTCAGTTGCGATGGACTCTTTTTTTTCCGATTATGACTTTATCATCAAATACCGGCCAGGACCACAAAACGGGAAAGCGGATGCCCTTTCCCGTATGGAAGAACCAGAAAATGAGGTGTTAACAGAGAAACCAGAACCACCTTTGATACTAACTGAAACAGCCTTCCGGAACCAATCCATTGTACTACTCACCTCACAAGATTTTCTGGAGGACGTCAGAGTGTCCTTGGCTGACATTGACGTTCATGCCTGGATTCAGGAGCATCCGGATCATCGAGCAGAAATTGAGAATTTATTATACCATTATCACACATTATATGTACCAAACACCTTATTACAACAACAGGTACTAAATTGGGCTCATGATTCGCATCTGGGAGGACACATGGGAATATACAAGACCATTGCCTGTATTGAGCGTTCATTTTGGTGGCCCTCTTTGAGAAAGGATACCAAGGAGTACCTTAAGAATTGTTCCGTGTGTGCGCAGGGAAAAGCCTGTCACACTAAACCTACAGGTCTACTACGGACTCTACCTACGCCTCCTCGACCCTGGCACACCGTATCAATGGATTTCATAGTGGAAATGCCCCCCTGCGACAGATACACCGTCATTTTGGTGGTAGTAGACCACCTGACTAAGATGGGACACTTCATTCCTTTGGAACGCTTACCTACGTCCTCGGAACTAGCCTTGGTGTTTCTTCAACACGTGGTCAGAGCACACGGAATACCCAACGTTCTTATCACAGACAGGGGAGCTCAGTTTACTTCCCGTTTTTGGAGAGCGTTATGCAAAACCATGGACATCGAGAGCAGGCTCTCCTCCAGTTACCATCCGCAAACGGATGGTAAAACGGAACGCCTAAATCAGACATTAGAACAATACCTTCGTTGTTTTACCTTGCAAAACACCATGAACTGGTCCACACTGTTATGGATGGCAGAGTTTGCCTATAACAACGCTGAACATTCCACGCTTGGGTGTTCTCCCTTCTATTGTCTCTACGGCCACCATCCTAACATGCTCTCATTCGAATGGCCCATCGAATCCAAGCTTCCGAGCATCCATGAACATCATGCTCATCTCCGGGCTGTGTTACTCGATGCCAAACAACATCTTGAAACAGCACAGTCGGCACAGAAACGCTTCGCTGACAGGAAAAGAATGAAGGAACCCGTTTATCAGGTGGGGGATAAGGTATGGCTATCCACAAAGAACTTACATCTTAAGAGCATAAACAAGTTAAAACCAAGATACGTAGGCCCCTATAGTATCGAGGAGGTCATCAACCCTGTAGCCATGAGATTATCCCTGCCCCGTTCTTGGCATATTCACCCTGTCTTTCATGTATCCTTGCTCCAGTTATGTCCTACCAGTATGAGATTACCAGATCGACCCCTCCCTTTGGAGATTGACGGGCAGGAAGAGTACAAAGTACAGGAAATCCTGGATTCCCGACTAGTAAGGGGGCGGATTCAATATCTAGTGGATTGGAAGGAGTTCGGGGTTGAAGACAGAACTTGGGAACCCGAACAAAATCTCCATTGCCCAGACTTGGTGGAACAGTTCCATGCAACTCATCCAGGGAAACCCGGACGACCGCCGAGTCTGCGATGCTTGAGAGGGGGTACTGTAGCGATTACGCTTAGGGAGACCGCAAGACAGGCACACACACCCTCTAAATCCTTTCCTTGTATGCTAGTACCTGGGTGTAAATGGAGCAGGAGCCCGCGGCACTACATCTCCCAGCAGGCAGTGGGGCGCTACAGAAATAAGCGTCATAAGTAACTTGGCCCCTATTTAAGCACCTCCTCTTCCTGGGAAAAGTGCTTGACAATCTTGAACCTGGGCTTCGAAGTAGGCGGATGGTGTTTTCCCCGCTGGATACTTGTCAGAAGGTCTGCGGCGTCTCTCCGTCTTCACGAGGATTTCCAGAGCTGTGAGCTCTCGGCTGGGTGCTGTTCCTTGTCCCGTCTCCTTGGCCCGGCCTCCCGATACGGGGAGAAAGTCAGGTAACAAAGGGAGGAGCGCCGGAGCGCTTCCCTCCCTACCGCGTCTTTGTTTTTTCCTTTTTTTTGGCATTACGCTGTGAATTCGAACAGCGCACTATGCTCGGCACAGTTCTGCGGTCAAGGAACCGTGACTGGGTGCCGGAGCGCTTTCATCTCTACCGCGACTTTGTTTTCCTTTTTGAGGGCATTTACGCTGTGAATACAAACAGCGCACACCGCTCTGCACAGTTCTACGGTCAGGAAACCGTGACTGGGTGCTGGGTATTCCTATTTCTCGCTCATTGACAGCTGTACTGCATTTCCGCGGTGTCGGATTGCCGTGGCTGTCTAAATGGTTAAACTCTCGCTGTGATTATTTCAAATAGTCTGGAGGTAGCTGCAGGGCTCCTGGTGAGAGTGTGCATAAAGTACAATACAAGTGAGCCTGTGTGTATTGATTTGTGGTGCTTCTCATACCTGTTTGTTTTCTCTTCACACTGTAGTTCTAAGGCCTAGAAGGGTGCCATTCTGACTCCTAGACCAGACCAGGGAGAAAACGAGGATATCTGCAGCACAGTTTGTTATTTTATCCCTTTCCCTTTTCCCCAGGGTGCTTCCTTCCGCAGCAGTGTTCTATTACTCTGTTGGGGGTTGCATTCAGGAGAATTGGTAAAATCCTCAACTAGCCATCGTCCCCGCTGGCCGCTGCGAAAAGGTTAGTGGCGTAGTTCATTTTCTTGTGCTGCTGACAACCTGACACAAATAAACATGCACAATATACAATACCCCAATAGGTATACTACTTTATGAAAATCTGGAAGAAAAAACACAGCATTTAAAAGCATGACATACACATCATCCATCGTGATAGGTGGTGACCTGTAAGGAAGGTGATATATTGTGATATATTTTCCTTATCCTTATCAGTGATGCTAAGCCGGTGCCGTGTCCTGCTGGTAGATGAAATAGACAATACAAAGACAAACACACACTGAACATAAATCACACACTCTATGTCAAAGGACCGGAAATTGCGAGTCCAAGTTGATTAATATGGCCTATGATAATTCGCATTATTCAGATTAGCTTTTGCACCAAGAGAGAGAAAAAAATGATAATGAGGTAATGCACGTACTTGTTCTTAGAGGAGATATTACCCCATGAGCCTTAAAACGGGTGGGAAGGGTGCCTATAGTCACACACTGCGAATGAAAAAAATGAAGGGTAACGCTGCTAGTTATAATGTTCTGGCGATCGTGCTATGGTCATATTGTATCCTACAGGTGCTAAGCGGCTATGCCGTACTCACAACTCCAATGTCACTGCCTCTCCTCGATCCAGCCTCCCCGCGGCTCCGTGGAATGATGAGCCTGCGGGGGGAGGGTCCTTAAGTAGTGCGGTTAATTGGTAGAATTGCCGCCAAGATGATGATTAGTTAGGATACAGTGCTAGACTGCTAAAAAAAAACCCGGGCGTAGTTCCGACAAACTACTTCCTGTCTGAGTTGTTGCCTGGCTACGGGGCTAGGAAACGTGTGTCTTCCGTTGGATCGGCTCCCCATTGACGACTAGACCGCTAACTTCATTAAAGGAAGGGAAGAAAAAAACTACTTCCGGTTTTACCAGTGAAGGGAAAAGAAGCTGCACTCCGTATTATATGGCTTCGGGTGTACATATGAGATATAGAAAATATATAAAAACCCGGTGTGGTGCTTGAAAAGATAATATATCAATATAAAGATGTAGAATTACATCTATATACCAAGGGGGCCACACTAGATGTGGTTCGAATGACGTTAGGAAGATTTATAGAAAAACAATGTCCGTAAAAGTCATTCTGCCCACATCACGTAATATTGACAGTCGCCAATGCTGCGCGGAATCCAAAATCACGTGTCCTTTTTCTCAAAAATAGTAATTGGGGAAAAGAATAATAAACGTCCCATGATAAGTATATAGTGACGCAGGAAAGGGAAAGTATAGGCCAAGACTTAGAAGGGTCTCCAAAATAAAGTAGCCAATCTGTTTTGATGGGAAGGCAGACGCTAATTACGGCAAAGAGATTGCCGGTGCACGCCGAGACAAAATTGGTAGCCATGGGCACCATTACTCAGCAAAAACCTGTAAAACTGACAGACAAGGGTTTCAAAAATTGAGATGGGTTCAAGTAAATTGACCTCAGGGTATTTCGTCGTTCAGACCCTCGATGTGTGTCCCCAAACGGAACACCCACCGTTGTTCTTTTTCAAAGAGGCCATTCTCGCCATTCAATTGTTCAATGACGGTCCATTGTAAATCATCCATAGTGTGCTGGGTAGTCAGATAGTGGGTCGCCATCTTGGTTGTGCTCTTCTTGCAACGTACGTTGCTCCTGTGTTCTCCAATGCGAATCTTGACTGGTCTTGTCGTCATGCCTATGTACTCCAGACCACATGGGCAGGTGACCATGTACACAACGTTCTTGCTGTTACAGTTTGTGAACCTCTTCTGTTCCCATTCGGTGCCATTCCTGAATTTTATATGCCTACTCTTCCTTGTGAGGTGGCATGTACTGCAGTTGCCACAGGGGTGGTGGCCCTGCACAGATGGAAGACGTAGACTCTCAGTAGTCCTTGGTGGTCCTGCTCGTGGTTGCATGTGGACTAACATGTCCTTCAAATTCCTTCCCCTCTTGTGTGCAAACATAGGTTTCGGGAGTTTTTGGTTGCAGCAATTGAGGAGTCTCCAGTGTTTATTTACAATTTTTGATACCTGGTTAGAGTTGGTATTAAACGTGGTGACACATATCGGTCTCTCTTTCTGTTCTTCGGGTACCTTGTCCTCCAGTGCTGGTCCCGTGCTTCTGTACGTAGCCACTGATCATTTTCATTGTTGCTAAAGAACTAAACCGCCAAGTATTGTCATTGCATAGGCACCATTCTAAATCGCAAGCACAAATGGCACCTTTTGCAATCTCAAACAAAAGAAGAATACACGGGTTGACATGGATAGTTAAGAAAGGAACAACACCATCACACAGTTCGGACAAGTCCAGTCTTACACCATCTGCATTGCATCTAAATGCACTGCTAGGTAAAAGAAAATATTAAAAAATGATAAAGAGGGGTATGGCACAATGAAAAGCAGGACTACCCCTGCTCCATTATCTGCCATAAAGGTTACTTTCCTGATGTCAGGAAAAGTTTGATTGCTTCTTCATAAACAACCAATGAAAATTTGAGAAGCAATGTTAGTGGGCCAGCACTGCCAGGAAAAGCATCAGTTGCAGCCTTCCAGCAGGACAGCCAATGGTTCACAGACGGAAATGGCCACATATACACTAGGCTGTATCAAGTAAAATAAAGTTAAAATACAATAATTAACTATAAAATATACATAAACAAAAAACACTACATATTTTTAATCCATTAGGAATCCTCGAATTGACACCTTGGCTGGGTACCTGAACAGAAACTGAATTCCTCCAAACTCATCTATAGTAATAGTAGCATTTGTTATTTAAAGAAAGCAACACACCAAAATTGAAAATGACTGAACTGTATAAAATTCAAGTTACTATTGTCGAAAAATATCACAGACTAGACAGAAAACCAAATGAACCAAGCTTAAATATCAACAAAACTCTCATTAAATGACTTCAGCACAATAGCAGTTTCACTTGAAGTGGTCCTCATACATAAAGAAATTCTTTGTGAGTGCCAGTGACACACACTCCATAACCACATTGCGTGGTGTTTGATATTCCCATGTAGTGGTAAATAGGACCGCCTCAATTATGGTCAATGTCTCATCATGAGGGAGACTCGTATATAGACTCTCCACGTCCAGTCCTATGAGAAGGTGTTTATCAGGGTCAAAATGTATGCCTTGAAGGAGCTGTAGGACTGCCTTGGTGTCTTTCAAATAGGTTTCAGGCCGAAGATTACAGAGTTGGTGGGTTTTAGTTATTAATTCATGAGTGTCTACAGCATGCTTCTGGCATGAAGCACCATTTTATCTAAGTCTCTTTTCTAAAGTGGGTTTTGCCTTGTGTATTAGGAGGGGAATAGCTCAGTGAGTGTACTTTGTAAGAGAGCGAAGGTCTGAGGATGTAGATGAGGCTAGCAGAACTTTTCACTGCAGGAGACAAGCTGCTGGCTAGTGTGCTAGGGAAGTAAAGGTCTGTCTTGAAAAACTTGTGAATAGTGCTTTTTTCTTTTTTGTTCCTGGTGATGAAGGCGGTAGGCTGGTGGTAGTGATAGAATGGTGGTCTAGCTGATCCTCTGGTGGTATGCAGTCAAACAGCATTAGCTTAAAGTAGCATTCCGGGGAATCATGAGGGCTTTTGTTGGCTCATTTGAGTTTGCTGTGTGGTTCATCGAGGACTCTGCAGTCTTTTTGCTCTGATTAGGGTCAAAACAGTTCTATTGACCCAGGTGTTGCTCATTTTTTTATGAATTTGGAAATGAGCAGTGTCACATCTGAAATAACCCTCTTGGATATTAGAGGTATTTGATGTGGTGAGTCATTTCTAAAATGTTAATCTCCATTCTTCCAGGTTACTTGTGAAGAACAAGAAGCCGGTCTTGGGTATTCAGTTTGTACTGTTATGAGTTCCACAACAAGTAAGGTGTTTGCAAACGTTAACCTTTACTCAGCGTTTTAGGACATTATTGTTGGTGAATGGATGATGGAATAACTTTCTAAACTAGCTCTCTATAGCGAGTCAGCTGAGTCTCAGGTTGATTTCTTAGGTATTTGGATTCTAGTGTCTTTGGATAGTTGATTAAAATGAATCCCAAGTTTGATCAGTGTACAAGGATTCCCAGGGTGATCTTGCTGGTGTGTGTGACACACTTTCTCTAGTTATATATTAGACTTCAAGTGAAACTGCTATTGTGCTGAAGTCATTTAATGAGAGTTTTGTTGATATTTAAGCTTGGTTCATTTGGTTTTCTGTCTAGTCTGTGATATTTTTCGACAATAGTAACTTGAATTTTATACAGTTCAGTCATTTTCAATTTTGGTGTGTTGCTTTCTTTAAATAACAAATGCTACTATTACTATAGATGAGTTTGGAGGAATTCAGTTTCTGTTCAGGTACCCAGCCAAGGTGTCAATTCGAGGATTCCTAATGGATTAAAAATATGTAGTGTTTTTTGTTTATGTATATTTTATAGTTAATTATTGTATTTTAACTTTATTTTACTTGATACAGCCTAGTGTATATGTGGCCATTTCCGTCTGTGAACCATTGGCTGTCCTGCTGGAAGGCTGCAACTGATGCTTTTCCTGGCAGTGCTGGCCCACTAACATTGCTTCTCAAATTTTCATTGGTTGTTTATGAAGAAGCAATCAAACTTTTCCTGACATCAGGAAAGTAACCTTTATGGCAGATAATGGAGCAGGGGTAGTCCTGCTTTTCATTGTGCCATACCCCTCTTTATCATTTTTTAATATTTTCTTTTACCTAGCAGTGCATTTAGATGCAATGCAGATGGTGTAAGACTGGACTTGTCCGAACTGTGTGATGGTGTTGTTCCTTTCTTAACTATCCATGTCAACCCGTGTATTCTTCTTTTGTTTGAGATTGCAAAAGGTGCCATTTGTGCTTGTGATTTAGAATGGTGCCTATGCAATGACAATACTTGGCGGTTTAGTTCTTTAGCAACAATGAAAATGATCAGTGGTTTGATATACATTAGGTTTAAATATCTTTATAAATGTATGTAACAAGAAAAGCGTTTTGCCTACATCCATTGGCCTGCAAGGTTCAATGAACAATGAAACAACATAGTAGCTCAATTATTTTCCCAAACATCAACCTCTGCCCATCCGCACCCCCTCTGTGGACTACAAGGGACGACATCTTGGTAAAGTTGAGAGCCAGTGTGTGCAGAGTTGTCTGGCTTCATGGTTGTTATGTGCCCTCTATGGGGTCAGACAGCAAGAGACGCAGAACTCTCAGATGCCAGGGGCAATGTAGGTGCCTGTATTCCCTTGAAAGGATCATAATCAGAGGAGCCTAGTCTGTGTTATACATTATTTGTTTGTGAAAGGATCATAATCAGAGGAGCCTGGTCTGTGTTATACATTATTTGTTTGTGGTCTGTGACCAGTGCAATCTTTTCTGTTGCAAGGATTTCCCACAGTCTGTTCAGTCAGTTTCTCGAAAGGGTGATGAGTAACATTTCTATCTGTTTACCTCTTTGGTATTTATAGGACTTGCCTCTGTTATACTGCATGGTCAACACCACTACTCCCGGTTCTCTGGGAATCTCCGTCAGTACTTCATTCCAGAATCTGTGGAGTTTGGGGCAGGACCAAAAAAGATGTAGTAGGGTGTCAGTAGTGTCAGAGTGTTTTTATAAACGCAAATTAATGCAATTCACTTGTATAAATATTATGTAGGCTTAAAAGGAGAAGCCACATTTAAAAAAAAAAAGGCAAATGGGAGTAATAGGCTGCTCTGGCCATGTTAAGATAGAAATGCTGCTGAATGCATTTTTATTTTGCATTGTTTTACTGAACTTAGGTCAACATTCTTAGTAATGCGAAGACGTGAAGACTTCAATGATAAAATTTGTTGAACCAAAATGATTTAAAAGAAAAGGATAGTTTGCAACCTTTCCATAGACATATCTTTCATGAAATACAATAGTGTGCTAAATAATGTAGCTACATTTTACTTAAATGTTTGTTCATGAATGAGATTTGTAAGTTAGAATATGTGAGAAAGGGGTGATTTCACTTGTGAAATGACAGACCTAACTGTGAACTGTTTTGATTCACATATAATAAACCCCTATGAACCAAAACAGGACTTGTACAATGTTGTCCATAATATTACACTAAACACTCAATATCTGTAAGTCCTTGTTTTGAAACAGCTTAGACTATGGAAGCTTTCCGTTCCCATGAAGACATTGTATGCTGATTGGTGGAGAAGATGGACAACTACAACATTTGTTTTAGTTGTAAATATCAAAATGTTATATTAGTGCGTGTTCCTAGACTAAAGTACGGCAGATTCCCACCCTTTCACCAGTGAGCTTCTTTTCCGCAGCCACACAGACCCAGGCTCTCTATGCTCTGAAGCTTTGTGCTCCAAGCAGACCTATCCAAGCTTTTTGCTGAGCTATATGCTTCTCATTTCCCCTTACCAGAATCTATGCTATAATTTTGAGATTCCACAGAATTCTTTGAACTTCTCTTCATGAGAAGTTCTATTTGAATTGCTTTAAGCTTTATGCTTTCACCTCTCGATTTAGAACTCTTTATGGGTTCAAGATAATTTTCTCGTCTTAATATTTAGTATAGGGATTTTACTTATATGGAACACTGTTTATGCTTTATGTTCTATATTATATTGAAAAGAATTCAATTGATGATTAATAAAGAAATACCTACTAAACATTGGACTAAACCCTTTAAACTCGCATCAAAATCTCATCGACTCCCAAGAATTGATTATTTAACTGTGATGCGTAATTTGAATTCTGATTTGCAACTTCTGATTAATTTTTTACCAATGGCCAAAATCCGGAGCCCAAGGGCCCAGTAAGAGCAGAGACTTTATTTTCAGGTATTCTGAGGCAAAGATTGTAATGGCCCGATTCCGATCTCGTTCGGAAAGCATTCCGACTGAATCGGTTCTGGAATGCTTTCCGGACGGCTTGGATCGGGAGAGTCCGACCAACCGAGTACGATGCATCCGAATGCTTCCGGATACGATTCGGTCGGACTCCCATTGACTTTAATGGGAGCCTGTGTTCCGCACAAGAACACAGGCTCCCATTGAAGAAAGGGGTGGCTTGGGAAAATCGTGCACCCTGTGGCGGGCACCCCATGGTACCTGCCACACTGTGCATGGTTGGGAAGAGGGGACCCATGGGTACCCCACAGGCCCGATTCGGAGGACCCCAGGTGAAGGGGGGCCTTCTACAGGCCCTCAAAGACAGATTCCGACAGCAATTTTGTTTCGGGCAAACCGAATCAGAACGGCTGTCCGACTCGGTCATCGCAATAGCTCGCTTGGAAACCGTGTTAATACAGCTGTACGATTCGGCTCCGGAAGGCTTGACCTGTCCGAATGCGTTTCCGAACTGATTCGGACAGCCCTAATGGTTTCCGGGCATCGTAATCGGTTGTTCGGAACTGTGTACGATTCGGTCGGAAACCCGAATCCGATTCGGAGCCCTTTCTAACGACATCGTAATCGACCCTAAAGTCGTAAACCAAATATTTATTAAGGTCCTTGCTTCACCAAAGCTGGTAGCAGAGGACGGTTTACATAGTGGGAAAGAGGAGCTGCAATGTTTAAAAAGTGTTCGAGATAGATCAAAGCCCACTGCCCATATTGCCCAAAGTCCTGGGTTTGGAGATTGACGGAGTGTGGTTTTTCTGAGACGGTTGCAGGTGCTGAATTGAAGTTGTGAGCATTAATATGGTTATTCCCTTCCAATTTGTGTTGGTTAATGTGATTTGTGATTTGTATATGCATTGATGGGTTGAATTGAATTAATGAGCTTGTGATTGTTGATATTCATGTGCTTTTGTCGAAGAAGATAAAGTCTGAGAAGTATTCTAAGATCCCTGCGATAGAGAAATTAACAAAGAGTTGATTTTGGTATTCTTGTCTGCTAATGATTTGAAGTGCAGATCGTGAGACGTCATCGACTGCACAATTGAAATAGAGACCGTAACAGATTGTTGTGATTGTACTAATAAGGATCAGTGTTAGTGAAACCTGATGTGCAAAGATGACACTGCATTGATTAGGTGATTTCCCGCTGATCAAGATTTCATTGGTGTGCGTCGAACTCATTTGAATTGAGAAAAGTCAGACGGTGTAAAAAGCTACAAATTCCAGCTGTTCAATCGTTCTATTTGATTTATTTAGAAGAAGCAGACAACAACAGTTATTTTATTTTTCATAGAATTGTAGCATTGAAGGTTTGTGTGTACGAAGAAATTGTACAGGAAAATGCGTTGCTGCAAGGAGAAGGTTTTGACGTCATTTTGTGCTGCGTTGGTATTGGACAGTTGCTATGAAATGCCACGCTGAGATTGATTGAGCTGTGTGAAGAGTTGCGCTGCTATTGGTTGGTTAGCTTACAGAGTCGTGCTGAGATTGGGAAAAGGGCTTACTGAAATCAGACTTATATGGAACAGAATCAAAAAATTGAAGGTTTATATTTTGTGTTTTGCCATTTGTTGAATAAAATTTGAAATCTTAAAGTTTTACAAAGCAATTAAAGATATAATAAGAGGTGATGTAACTATTGCTATTCAGGAAGGTGAAAAGGCACCGCCTGAGGGTACGCCTGCATACCACATGATGATTGAGGATGGGTTACACACGTGTATGGTTTCGCCAATGGTGCAGGATCACTGGGAAGGAGGGTGCAATGAGTTTTCCAAGATGGGGAACATTCAAATTTAGAAATATTGACAGATTGAGAGATACACTATGTGAGATGAAGCCACCTCCTAGAACGACACAATTTGAAGCCTTAAGTGCTTGGGAGGAAATGGCTCGAGATAGAGAGAGAGAGAGAAATACCAGAGATGAACTAAGCGAGCTGTGAAAAGCTTTGCAGATGCTGTACGGGATGAAAAATAACATAGGTGGAGAAAGGCAGTAGTGGATGGAACTAGATTATATTCTGCTATTACAAATGAGAAATAAGAAAAACCTGAAAAACCGAGAAAGGATAAAGCCAAAGGGTAAAAAGAGACAAAGGAAGAGATAAAATCTGATACTGATACTGATTCAGGAGATCACATTTTGAACGAATTATTGGCTACACGTCCACCTTTTTATGTGGGTGCTGTGACTGATACTGAAAGAACGACAACTAGTGATGTGACTGTGGCTATAGTCCCTGTTGTTTAAAATGCATATCAAATTGATAGACCATTGCCAATGACCCAACCTGTTGTAGCACAACCTGTAGTGACACAGCCTGTTATGAGACAGCCTGTTACACAAGCAGGCATAACAAATAACATACCAGCTCAAGTAGGGACTGTTCAGACGGTAATGCCTACAGGTGTTACTGCTTCCATGGTGACCCCACCAGCACCTGTTAATAGGGTGATTACAGCACAGCCAGGTTCCCCTTGAAAACCTACCCGCTACTGGTGCGCTGACAAGTTTCTGATCCCCAAGGGTGAGGGCCTTTGCTCTCAGGAGGCCGTAAATAAAGCCTTCTCAGGGCAGAGGGTGTTTACACCCCTGCGCATAGTATGACCTGCAGATTAGCATTCCGAGGCAGGGGAGCTTCAAAGAGCCCATTGCCTTTGAAATGCAAATCTGGCTTCTCTCACAGGAGAGGAAGCCGACCCCGTTTGTCCTGAGCCCTTTGGAGGGAAAATTAGCTAGTCAGATAGGAGTGTCCACCCTCAGGCCAGTACCACGCCTAAGGTGGGCTACCTGAAGTGGAGGCGACTTTTCAGAGTTAGCCATCATGGTGATGGCAAAGGTAGGAACTCTGGGACAGGGTTATACCCACTTCCCTCAGGAAGTGGTCATATAGGGGGCGTAGTGACCCCAGGGTTAGATAGCTCATTGGCTCCTACCCTACACTCACCTAAAACCCCTAATCCAGTATTTAGGGGAGCCCCTGGGACCAGAAAATCCGATCTTGATGACCTATGAAGAAGGACACTGAAGAGCTGCAAAAGCAGAAGACTGAAGAAAAGCAACTGACTTGGCACCAGCCCTGCTGTCTGCTGTTCCCCATCGAACCTGCACCAAAACGTCTCGTTCTGCAGCTGTCATGCCTCCAAAGCCTGGGAGGACTGCCTGCCTTCAATAAAGATTTGAGACTCCTGTGGAGCCGTGGAACTGCTCTCCTGCATCCTGCAGGCACCCCCCGGAAGAACCGTATGGACTCTGGAACCGCCAAAACCCGATGCCGCCAAGCACCACTGCACCCAAGCCCCGAGCCTCAGTTGAAGAGGGTCAATGGTGTCAGCATGCTCCCCAAGTCCAAGCCCTCAAGAGACAGAGTCCATCTTGGTTTTGCCCCTCATGAACTCTGCAACCTCTGTTTGCAGGTCCCCCTCAACCACTAGTGCTCCTGGATGAAGTAACCTGACACCTCAAAGACCCTCTGCACCCAGCCCCCCCGCCCAAAGACAAGAGGACCGCCAGTGTTCCCACGTTCCCTAGCATCGCAAGACTTGACTCCTCTGGTTGGTTCAGCCTGACTGGTCTCCCAATCCAAACCTGCAGCTGGTTTTCCCGCTGACCGATCCCCATTGACTAACATTGGGCACCTGACGCTCTATTGCACCCCTGCACCCAGCCACCCTAGTGCTGCTGGAGGTGACCTGCTGGTGCTGCCTTGGATCTTGTCCAATACTCACCTTAAGTCCAGGAGATTGGTCTCATAAGTCGCTTTACTGTACCTGAATGGGTACTTGTTTTTCCTTCCATAGGGTAACATTACAGCTTCTGAAAAATGCACTGCCCACTCATTAAACACGAATAAAATTCTCTTGAAAAATGTACTTACCTGATCGTATTCTGGTACCTAAATATATATAAAGATATGTTATTTTTATAAATTGGTGTGGATCTCTTTAATGAGTCATGTGCGTCATTTATTGACTATTGTGTGTATTTGCAGATGCCTACCACTCCTCTCTGATAAGCCTGAGGCTGCTCGACCACACAACCTCCTTGAAGAGCACCTAATGATTGCTAGAGCAAGCCCCTGTCCACTCATAAGGGAACCTTTGGACTCTGCACTATATACCTAATTTTGGTATATCATATAAAGAGCCAGCTTCCTACACAGGCCAGACGGATCTTGAACTTACTGATATGGGATTCTTTATTTCACAGTTTGTGCTCAGTTTAAGACCAGAGATTAGTCAGTACGTACAGCAGAATGTGATTTGTTGGCAGACTAAGGGCCTGATTATGAGTTTGGCTGTACCACGATCGCCGTCGCAATGGCATCGGAAATCACCGCCGCTGAGTTGGCGGTCCGACCGCCATATTACGATTCATGTACTCCCATAGATGAAAGACTGCCATAGAACCACCGCCAGTAAATCACGACTGCATCGCCGGCGGGATAGGCCAATGCATCTGTCGGAGGGCAGACCGCCAGTTTCCCTGCCCACCCAATTACAATGTGCCTTGCCGCTGAAATGACTGTGGCAGTTAAGCCTCCACACCTGAGCTGGCGGAAAGGGAAGGATATAAGGCACAAACTCACCTTTACTCACTTTCACACGTCCCGTCTTGCCATGGAGCCAGTCCTCAATGTCCATCCTCTGCTGCTTGATGATGACCAACTCCGTCGTGGACGTAACCGACGGCAAGGCATATACCTACCCGTTCACATTGACTCCTCAGCAAATAGTTGGTTCAGCATGGAAATGCAACAGTGTATGGGGTCCCTGGCCCAAACTTGTCATGTGGCACCTGTTCCCTATAAATCGGAATGTATGATCCAAGTACTGCTCCATGATGCCCTCTTTGGGCAGGTCACTGACACTGCACAGGCCCACATCACCAATTTTAACATGTGTATAAAAGTAAGAATCTGGATGCTGATATGTGCATTGATTGATGCAACATGACAGCACCTTCCCATCAATATCCCAGCTATTCATCTCAGTGACACCCTCACATTTACCACTTGCTAGGTCCTATTGTCATATCAAAGAGACTTCTGGATAGATGTGTCATGAAACTTAAATACATCCTCTCTGCTAAATATCTGTATTGGACTCTCACACATCACCCACATAAAAAGTAAATGTGATGCCAATGGGATGCCAAATAATCAGTGTGAGAAGCTTGCAAAGGTCACAATGTAAACACTCCCTGCAGAATTGTCCTGCCTCTACTAGGGGGAACCCTGAAAGGCTGGATCCTTTGGCCCCAGTCCACTTTGCACATGCCTCAAAACATCTATGTGCACTGGACCTGTGGCTTGAATATATTATGGACAATCAATAGCACAACCAAGAACCATGCATATGTGGGGTGTGTAAGTGCAAGTCCAGAAAGCAAACACAGCAGTAACAGCATTTGTCACACACATGTATACAGAAGGTGTAAGCTAATCACACTAAAAAGGACACATGTCCATATAAAAGTGTAAAAAGGTATGACTGTTCACCACCCAGCATGTATGGATAAGCAAATAACTAACTTGTGCACATCAAACACATATCCAGTCTACATCATAGGGAGAACTACAAGCTAAATGATGTTCACTTTGCCCAAGACAAGCAGAAATACTTACCATATGATATCTCACCCAATGCAATGTTATCCCCATTTAGAATTTATCCCAAATATCCATGCTTGGAACAGTTACCCTTCTCTTGTGTAACTCTATCACTGGTTCCAATGTCAGATTATACAAACCCCTTCAAACGGATCAGCAATCAGGGTGAAACAAACACAACTGTAGTCACATCCCAAAGTATACAACAACATCAAATAGTTAGAAACGTAATGGCAGGACTAATGTGTTCTAAACCAAACAAATGTTTAATTTCTCCAAAATAACCTGATAGAGTAAACCAAAGGCCAATGTCCTCATTCTGTGGTCCAGCACACTGCTGTGCAATTAAATTTTCCCTTCATGACACTGCCAGGGAACCTTCTCACAAAGAGGCATCAATTGATCTTACTTGGGAGTGGAACGTTTGGGTTTGGAAGGGGTGTCCTTGGATTGTGAAGGTGGGACTTAGGATGAGGAAGGGGTGGACTGAAGTTTAGGTGGGGGGTTGGGAGTCAGAAGGGGTGGAGCGACATTTGGAAGGGGGACGCTGGGAAGTGGATTGGGTTGGTGGGTCACAAATAGGGGTGTATTCGGTGGTGGAATCGGTGGTATTGGCTGTGGTAGGAGGAGGAAGCTTCTTTGAAGGGGTGGTAGGAGGTTTGGTAGTGGTGAGGGCAAGGAAAAAGGAAAGGTCTTCTGTTAGGAACTTGGGAGGGAGTATGGGAAGGAGTGGGCACTTGGAGGGAGAGGAAGCGACTTTGAGTGATGGGCTTGGGTCTGTTGGAGGTGCAAGTGCATTTTTGTCAGGTGTTTTTTTAGGTGTGTAGAGTGTGGGTGGTGTGTCTATGGATGTTGCTGCAGTGGACGGGCTGGGTCCGGGTGTCGTGAATGGTGATGTTGTGCTGACTGTGGGTGTGTCTATAGATGAGTTGTTGGGTGCGCATGTGAGTATGGGTGTGTCTGTGGTGGGTGGGGGTACGATGGTGTGTGTTTTGTGTGTGCATGCATGTATAGGGTCCCCTGTCCTGTGTGGGGTGTGATGGCTGAGTGGTGGGAGTGGGGGCTACATGTGTGGAAACTGATTTTAAGCAGTAACTGACCTGTCACGAAGATTTATGTTACTTGTAGGCAGACTCCTTCTGCCATCTTTTGGGAGGTGCCCGGCTCCTGCTTTAGGTAGTTCTTGGTGGCTATCAGCATTATTGTTAGAAGGCCTGATGCCCTTTTTATGTTTATTTTAATTGTTTTCAACTTTCTCACGTTTCTTTTAGTTTTAATTTGCTTTACTAGTAGAGACTGTCTCGCAGTGGAGCCTGTAGACAAGTCTCAGGGGTTGGAAGACCCAAGTTCTGCTTTTTGTTTTCCCCCCTGTTTTCCGGCTTCGTGTTGCAGAGTGCACAAGTCACGCCCACGGACATGCCTTGTGCCCATGACGGGCCATTTAACTGCATCAATAGCTCATCTGCACAACTACATGTGCGGAAACTGATTCATAAGCGGTTACTGTCATGTCACGAAGATTTTTGTTCCTTGTAGGCAGACTCCTTCTGCCATCTTTTGGGAGGTGCCTGGCTCCCACGTTAGGTAGTTCTTGGTGGCTATCAGCACCATCGTTAGAAGAGTTGATTCCCTTTTTATCCTTATTTTAATAGTTTTTAACTTTCTCACATTTCTTTTAGTTTTAATTTGCTTTACTAGTAGAGACTGTCTTGCAGGGGATCCTGCAGACGAGTCTCAGGGGGTGCTAGACCTCAGTTCTGCTTTTTGTTTTCCCTTCTGTTTTCCGGCTTCACACTGCAGTGCGCATTAGCCACGACCACGGACACATCTCCTGCACATGATGGGCCATTTAACTGCACCAATAGTGTGTCTGTGCAGCGGTTGTGATGCTGGCGCACCTTAGCCTGTCTGCGCCTGTCCACGCACGGACCCCGCCAAGCGCCAGTCCCCCTGGCCCTTTTAAACCAGACTCATGGCCATTTATTAGGCATTCCAGGGATGTGCTCTTAGCACTTGGCTCCACTGGTAAGTGCTCAGCTCCCATGCTTCTAGATACAGACAGTTCCTCTTTCAAACTAAACGGTACTTTCCCCACCTGTGGTTTACTCCCAGGATCTCCAACTCCCACTAAGGGCCATCCTACTAATGCTTCTACAACCTTCCAGTCGCCTCACCCCATTTGTAACACTCACCTAACTTGTGTGCTTCTAAATGCTAGGTCCTTGGCTAAGCATAGCATAGATTTTCACCTTTTTATAGAATTTCACGATTTTTCCTTAGCTTTTATCACAGAAACCTGGGCAGACGCAGCATCCGATCCCCATATTCCTGAAGCTATCCCAAAGGGCTATGATTTTTTTGGCTTGACAAACCAGTCAAAAGAGGTGGTGGCCTGGCAGTAATTTATAAATTTAGGTTAGTAGTTCGCTGTGACCCCCTACCAGCTCCTCACTGAGAGGCCCTCTTCTTCAATATCTTGGTTTATAAATTGCAATTTTTCAAAAGGTACTCTTGTGTACCGGCCCTCGTGCCACTCTTTAAAGATTTTAGTAGCCTATTAGAGGCCAATATTCTCTGTAATAACTACGCAGTGCTTGGTGACTTTAATTTTCACCTAGAGGCCTTAGAAGATCCAGATACTTTTGCTTTTCTTCTGACTATGTCCACCTTGGGCTTTGTACAATTGGTTACTGGTCCCACTCACTCAGCAGGACACACATTAGATGGTATTTTTACTAATATTCCCTCTAAACGCTTCATAAGCTCCCTTCCAATAGCATGGCATCATGTTCTACCTCTCCATGCAGACAACCTAGCCTCCTGTCTACAAGACACTTACCCCATCCTTTCTGATGATCCTGACACAGCCGTTGCACAACATACTCATTGGCTAGAGTCAGCCTCTTTATTATCTTTGGCCCCTTGAAACTCGGCCAATTCCAAAAGAAATTAGGCTTCCACTCCATGGTTTACAGCAGATCTGAGATCTCTTAAGAAGAGCTGCAGAAGGCAAGAAAAAAATGGCACAAGGGATATAACGAGGCTGAAAAGGTCAAGTATAATACCTGCCTGGCCATTTACAAAACCAAAATCTTTACAACAAAGACTGCCTATTTTACCCAGAAAATGGAATCAGCCAAGAATTCATATATGGAACTCTTCCTAACAATTACTAAACTTACAACGAACCAGACACAAAATCCATCAATTCCAGTCAGTCCTTTTGCACTGAGGTTGCCAGATATTTCTTTAACAAAGTTGAAAAAATCTTTAACAACTTTGCCTTCAGACAGATTTTATCTCGTGGGTACCAGACACCTCCTAACCTTACCTTAGCTGATTCCAGCTTTGCGGCCTTCACTTCTCCGACCATTGACACCATTGTTAGACTGGTCAAAGATGCAAGATCCGGCTCCCCCGGCGACTCCTGCCCACGCAGAAACGCTTCCCTTGTTGCAGATACCATTGCCCTGGTCTTAACAAATATCTTCCAGCTCGTATTTGATTCCGACTCCTTTCCAACTGGGTGGAAGAAGGTCTCAGTTCGTCCTCTCCTTAAAAAATCTTCTCTGGACTCTACTGATCCAAATAATTATCATCCGATATCTTGTTTTGCCCTGCCGGTCAAGATTATCGAAAAAGTAATGAACTCTCAACTCACTAACTTCATTCAATTCAACAACCTTTTAGACGCCACTCAATTTGGTTTCCGTTCTAACCATAGTACGGAAACTGCTCTAATCAAGGTCACAGAAGAAATTAGAATGACCTTAGATGTCAGAGGTAAAGCGGCCTTGATTCTATTAGATTTGTCAGCGGTGTTTGATATCGTTCATCACAACAAATTGTTATACCGCCTGACTGATATTGGTATCACTGGCTCTGCCTTGGACCTTCATAGCTCATTTTTATTATCACGAGAACAATCGGTCCGATTGGACTACTACGTCTCTCTGTCATTCTCTCTTCCTTGCAGGGTTCCACAGGGGTCCGGATCAGCCCCACATTGTTCAATATTTATGTTACCCCTCTGTCTGAGCTAGTTAAATAATTTGGCTTTGCCATTACCTCCTATGCGGATAAAACACAAATCGTCATCTCCCTTGGCAAGGAGGGGCCCAACCAAGGTACCAGCTTTTCTAGATGAATGCAGGCTGTTGGTAATTGGATGTCTGACAAATGGCTCCAGTTAAATTCAGATAAAACTGAGGTCCTACTTTTTGGGTGCCAATTCTTCATTCTGGACTCAGGCCTGGTGGCCCCAAGAGCTTGGCCCCCTCCCCACACCAGTCAGTAAAGCCGAAAATCTGGGTGTCTTGATAAATTATAAACTCTCCCTCACTGATCAAACCAACACGGTCTCTTCCAAAGATTTCTATACTTTGAAGATGATAAAAAGCTTCTTCCTTTCATTCCATCACATCTTCAAAAATCATTAGTTGCCTCTCTTGCAATTTCCAGACTTGACTATTGCAATGCACTTTACCTCAATGCTGATCAACACGTGATTAACAAGCTACAAATGCTACACAATACCGCAGCCAGTCTTCTCCTCAACATTCCAAAACACCAATCGATGTCCAAACATTTGAGGAAACTTCATTGGTTGCCGATCAACACCAGAATTACTTTCAAGGATCTCTGTATTACTTTCAAGGCCCTACATGATCAAGGGCTCACCTTTTTGAAGAACAGCTTTAACTGGTACATTCACTATAGGCCTCTAAGGTCTTCCACAGCCAAATCTGTGGTTGTGCCTAAATACAAACTTGTGTCGTGGGGAGGCCGCAGCTTTGTGCTGGGTGCCTCCACTATCTGGAACAAGTTTCCCCTCCACATTACATCACCCACAAATCTTCTAGTTTTCAGAAAAGCTCTTAAAACCTGGTTATTCAATTCTGTGTAGGTATTTAATTCTCAGCAGGTTTTCTTTTTACATTCACAGTACACAGCTCCAAGACACCTACGGATATTCGAGCACTTAACAAGTTCATGTAACATATCAGGGGGGGGGGTGTTGTGTTTTCAGTGGTGGTTACGATGGTGGTAAGGGTGCCTGTGAGTGTGGTGGTGGAAGCGGTGTCTGTATGTTTGGATGTGTGTTTGCCTTTTTTTGTGATGTTTGTGCTTGTGTGTGGATGTGCTGCTTTGGTCTGTATGGATGGGTGTGTGCAAATGTGTGCATGTGCTTTGGGCAGGTTTGGGAATAGGGTATCAGGATGGGTAAGAGGCAGGGGGACGAAAACAAGTTTGGGGGGAAGGAAGGCTGCGGTCAGTGAGGAGGCCAGACCCTGAAAAGATCTTTGTAAGGCAGACATAGAACTGTGAATGGCTTCCAGGTAGGCTACCATGTGCTGTAGATGACTGCCTTGCACCCGGATGGCATTCAGCAGTGCAGTCTGACCCACAGAGATGTTCCTCAGGAGGTCAATAGCTTCCTCACTCAGTGCAGTGGTGGGGACAGGAGCAGAGGCTGAGTGCCTGGAGCGAAGGAGACTGGTCCCCTCTTCGGGGACTGGGCATGGACAACTGGGTAGGGAGCAACTAAGGGGGGGAGCTGGAACCTGAAGTGGCAGACAAGGAAGATGGTGGTAGATTTCCTGTGGGGTCCGCCACCACTCTGGAGTATCCACTGGAGAATGACTCTGATGAACTTGAGCTTGCCTCCTCTGTGGCACTCCACACACCCTCTCGGCCACTGGCTTCCTCTGTGTCGGAAGTACCATAACCGGTACCACTGTTGCCAGCTGCTTCCCTGCCAATGTTGGCCCTCTCTCCTTCACTTGCGTGAGGTGATGCTGCAATGTAAATTGAAATCAGTTTATTGCACCTGACCATGAGATGTTAGCACTAAACATTTCAAAGGTGCACAGATTACACCAGCTACAAGTTTCACAACATTAGTCTGAACACATGAATGCATGGAGCATAAACTGTAAACAGATGCTCACATTGATGTCATTCCCACTCACAGCTACAAGTTCATGAGTAAAGTTTACTCCACGTCATCCAGATGTATCTACTGGTATTGGCCCCCACCTACTAAACTTTGGGCCATGTTGGGTACAAATTGAAAGGGGACAAAACATACTAATGGCCAGTCTCCACACAAGGCCCTGAATTCATCAAATGTGCGCATATCTAATGACACATCCTTATGTACTGTTTGTCAAGCTGTACAGCTATGTTGCAGCAATATGCAGTAGCAGACATCAGGTCACAAGAAAATGATGAAGTCACACTATTGGAACATCACATCCCTTCAGTCCTCATGTATCCACTGTCACATTAGTCGAAAGTAAGGTGATCTGAAGTAGCTTTGCAATCTTTTACATGTATCACTGAAAAAGCAGAGTGCACATATGTATGACCAAATATTTGGGTGATCAGTGAACAACTGCCCACAGCATAAGTTGTCACATTGCCCTAAGGCCATTCCCATTCTATCTTTAGACAGTCTGACGCCTCCATTTATACTTACCATTTGGAAAAGACAATTACCATTCAAGGCTCATGTGTCACAGTGACTATCTGTGACATCAACATGTAGTGTAAGTTTGTTCCCAGGGTGTTAGCATATTACAGTACCCATTTGTATTGATTACCACAATTGGCTTGGAATACTGAGGGAAGACTTCAACATAATCTCCGTTTGAACCTGCAATTGCTCTCCCTCATGTATTTGACCACTTATTTAATAAACCTGCAAACATGAACATGTGCACCTCACTTTACTGATTAATTCCAGAGTTATACCTTGTAAAATCAGAAATTGGCACATTGGTGAAAGTCTACCTATCCTGTCATTCATTGCTTCACCATTCGGGCATTCCCATATAAGGGTGAGTAATGGATCAGGGAATGTGTCACACACTCACCAATGTGTACACAGTCCTGGCTGTGTAAGTAACGCAATTAACTCACTAAATAATCTCAATGGCCTACACACACATATGTCTGATTGACTGTCTGAAGACATCTACCTAAGAATGCAGTTACATTATGTAGAACACAAGATTGCTGATGACATAACTACAGGAACAGGTTCACAGGCCAACATATAGGCACTATTACTGATTGCACCAGTGATGTAGCAACACTTATGTTATCGTACATACCCAACTTGCCAATGGGAAGTGTTGCCCAGTCACTGCATCAAAGGTGTATGTCATACTATGTCACATGTGATAGTCCTACCATCACATGACACACAGTAGTGAGTGACCATCACTCATTGCACAATGTAAGCAATTGGCCTGTTGGGGGCAATGGTCAGCCAGGTTATTCAACAACATTAGATGAATCATCACTTGAGTCAGCCATGTGACAGCCCATGTCAGGTTCATGGATAGGCGACTGGTCACTGTTGTGTAGCAGGTTGATACAGACAATAGGCAAAGGACATCATTACTCACCTTCCATCAGACCTACACATTTGTGTACTCCTCTTGTGCACTTGAATTTAGGTCTGCCTCAGATCAGATGGTAACGTACATGTTTGTGAGCTGAAATAAACATTTTATGACCACTTGTGCAAACCTGGTCATGACTTACCCTCTTGTCGCTGCTGTTTTGCCCTCAACTGCCCATCAAGCCTGCGATAGGCCACTGCAAGTATGCGGGCCATTAGGGGGGTCAGGGTGCGGCGTGCGCCCCGCACACATTAGGACAGCCCCAGCTGGACCTCCATGATCTTCCGGGTCCAGCATCTCAGGTCCTCCCACCTCTTGCATAAAGAACACATAAGAGGGTCCCTGAAAAATCACAATTTGAGGGGGAAGCAACCAGGGGAAAAAACAGTAAGAATAAACACAGACACTCCCCTCTAAATATCCTTCGTGATCGGTAATGTATCCAAAATAATATGTCCCACAGAACAAGTAATTTAAATCATTTATTATCAAAAAATATATATAGCATTATTTTTGTTGAGGTATTTTTGATATATATCCTTATAAAATTACATATTCTGACATACAACAATTCACAACATTATACATAAATCAGAGAGGAGCCCCAAAATATACACAGAAAAAATCATACAATGAATGCACATGTCTCCACAGTGACAGAATCGACAAAAACATGTAGTGAAACAATACTACAATAGATTACACTGAACATACTAACAACACTAAATACAATATGTAAACACCACAAAGAAAATGCGCCTGCAGTGGTCAGAAGGCCATCTGTAATTCGTATGCTGTGTCCATATATCATAATACACCAGGGCTCAGTACAATATAAAACACAAGTTGTCTCAGGATTCCTAGTATGTGCCACAAGGTCTCTGAAACAGATAAAGGCACAGTGGCTATAATGCTCGTGACTAATCTATTGTAGTATTGTTTCACTATATGTTTTTGTCGATATATATATATATATATTTTTTGATAATAAATGATTTAAATTACTTGTTCTGTGGGACATATTATTTTGGATACATTACCGATCACGAAGGATATTTAGAGGGGGAGTGTCTGTGTTTATAGTCCCACCTCTTGCGGCAATTGATGCTATGCCACCTGGAGACCCTCAGGGTCAGCACCTTCTTTGAAATGGCCTTCCAGATGTCACGCTTCTGATGGGTGTTGACCTGCATAGATACAAGGGAGGAAGCAAACATTTTGTAACTGAAAGTTAATGTACATCAGTTTTGATGTTACTCAAGTGTATCACATCTGCCACAAGCTGACACCAATAGTGAGCGCACAACATGTGTATATTACACATGCTGACATATACAAACACCCCAATACACACTGTAATAATCTGACAAAACCTTGTGGCCTTTAGAAGGCTACACAACTTTAGGCAAAATTGTACACCCATGTAAGGGCATAAACATTGACTTTAGAGACTGGTATCAGGGTATGGCATAAAGACTTTCACTTATCCCACTATGACTGACCTGCCATGTGTGTCAGTGAGACAATGCTCACTGGGCTGGTGTGGACATGTCTACGCCTTGATGCTACACAATACTACAATTTATTGAGTATGTGTGCCATGTACTAGCCTCACAGGACACCTTTTGTAATATGTGAGACTGTCACAGTGATGCCATCAACATACTATAGTAAGTCCTCCATGGCCTGGTTGAATGCATGGTAGCTGCTGATTCACCTACCCAACATCTCCTCTTAACTAAGCAATGATCTGAACTGTGAGTGTGTGAAATGTTTAATTGGGCCTGTGCTGTGCCAGCATCAATTGTTGCATAATGCTAACAGATCACTGGTAGTAATGATCCTGTGTTTGTAAAATTACACACTTTGAACACAATTTGCACTGGAAAGGAATCTCAGGTCAAGGGGTTACTTCACTCACCATGAATAAGTTTGTCCATGTAAGACCAAGCAGGTGTAGTGTTGGAGTGGGAACAACTCAATTTGTCATCACACATTAAAAAAAAGGACTACAGGGACATAGCTCTTGCAATCAGTTGTATTGCCACAGATACCCATCCCCAGCCTGGGACATGCTTCTGACTGGCCACAGCTCATTGTCAGTCCTTGCTCATGCGCATGCAGATGTCTCATGTCCAGCACATTACCAACATACCCCAATCACAAAGGTCAGCCTGTGGGTAGCCAATAAACAAACTCAGGGGCATATTAGCAAGGGCGTTATCGCCGCTTTAGCGGCACTTTTTGCCGATAAAGTGGCGATATTTTTATCGCCCTATTAGCAAGCTGTCGCTAACAGCTGTTAGCGACAGCTTAATGGCGATAGCGGCCGTTTTGTTGCCGCTTTGCATGTCAGCGATAATTATCGCTAATGACATGCAAAGTAGGCGTACCCAACTAAAAGCAACTGAAAACAGTCGCAAACACAACTTCCCCCTATTATCAATGCCTGCGAAGCGATAAGAAAAGTCGCGCTAACCGCGATTAGCGCTGGAATTTAACACCTGATAAAAACTTGACTTAACCATCTTGTCAATGGGAGGTGGATTGTAAGGTTAAGTCCTCACCTGCCTATTAGCAAGCTTTCCATTAGCGCAGTGAATTTATCGCTGGATTTCTCACGCTATTGCTGGGTTTCGCCGCTATCGCTGGATTTTTTATCGCCTCGGAGATAAGCGTTGATAATAACGCGTTATCTCCGCAATGAAATCCAGCGATAGCCGGCGATAAAAAAACAGCGCTAAGCGCGCTTTGCGATAATTATCGCAAATCCTTGGTAATATGCCCTCCAGTCCTGAGTGGAACCCTGAAGGTGTCTGTGATATATTGCTACCTCCCAGACAACCTCTTTGAGAGCCCAAATGTAGGCTGAGTGATATGTGTGGCTAGATACATTGCTGACATCATCCTCATCTGCTCTTGACAGAGTACATACAGTCCTCATGATGCTAAGGATATGCAGGTTTTCATATTTGGCATTTTCAGTGTTGTAACAGTATCACAGGGACCTTTAAATGTATGAATGCATAGATGGCTACATACACCCAACATGGACTCCAGGCCTTTTCATATTTTCCCCAAACAATGTGGATGTCACATCCACACTATATAGTGCTCAATAATCACTAACATGATTGTCCTATGGCGTGAGCTACAAATGATATAAAACCATATACACGTTTAATGTGAATCAGGGGCACAATGTAGCCTGTGGACATGGCAAAGTTTGAGTTACACAGAGTTATATAAGTTGTCAGTAACTCACCTGTTCCTCTGTCGAGCCATAGAGCTTGCCATATGGGGAGAGGACCTTGTCCACTAGCATTTCCAGTTCTTCTGCAGAAAAGGCAGTGGACCTCTCCACTTTTTGGCCTGCCATGAGTGCTCCAATAGGTGGCAAACAGCAGCTGAAGTGGAGGGGGTGTTGGTGGCAGCAGTGTCTGTAGGCAAGTTAGCTATTTTTGAAACTGCAGTGTACATGTACACGACGTATGTGGTAATCAACAGAGACAGACACATCCATTGGCCCATTACTGTCACAGTCACCAACATTAGCCTATGGCTGTGTCCGTTGTGGGGTGAACCGCCCATTGTGTGTACAACTTCTTCCAGCGGCGTCACAGTAAGATTGTCCCAAGAGTGAGGCCAGGCAGCCGCCATGTGAATGGTTGAAAGTAGTGGATTTTTTAATTTAAATGCGTCACCACCACTCATATGAAGGGGTTACATGTTGACACTGGAAGTAATCCATAGCTATGTAATTTCCTTGAAACTCAGCCTCTGTGTTGTGTATTACTGGGCATTATCGCTACATTACTGCGGTGCAATGTATACCACCATTGACAGTATTTTGCCACAAAATTACCCCCCCACCAAAAAAGTTGCAAATATCACATTTGTGAGGCAATATTTGCACATCAGTGCTACAAACACATGTAAAGTGCACAATGGGGATTATTGATGGATGTTGGGCAGGAGACTACTAACATGTTACATATGTATATATTAAATACTTCACCAGTTCTGTTGTGTCACATGATTTATGAAATTGCACATATGTTACTGTGACTATTATACTGATATGTTGTCGCTTCACACATAGGTACTCTGGAAGAGGCAGGAGAAGGCAGCCTCCAGTGTACTGCCCATTTCCATACCGACATACCATGGAAGAAAGGGATGTAATTAAAAGGTTTTGCCTGAATAGGCAAACCATACTGGATTTATGTCATCAGTTGGAGCCTGTTCTCCTGCCTCACAACACAAATCCAACATGTATCCCACCAATAGTGAAACTAATGGCAGCACTGCATTTTTTTGCCACCGGTATATTCCAGTACACAGTGGCAATATTTGGTGGTATGTCACAATCAATGTTCAGTGGTGTGCTAGAAGTAGTCCTTTCTTTTTTGAAGAAACACATTGACAGCAAGATCTAGTTCCCCAGACGTGAGGATTTGGCAAATGTGAAGGAAAAGTTTTATGTAATTGCTTGCATGCCACATGTGATTGGATCCATTGATTGCACCCATTTAGCTTTGATACCACCACATCACAGGGTACAAGCTTACCGTAACAGGAATCACTTCCACTCAATCAGCGTGCAAGTTGTCTGCCCAGCGGATTTGTACATCTCAAACGTCTGTGCCCGGTTCCCAGGTTTTGCCCATGATTCCTTTGTACTGTGGAACAGCACCATACCCCAGCTGATGTCACAGCTCGTACCAGAGAGGGCCTGGCTTGTTAGTAAGTATGAATTTTCCTAACTCTGTATGGGTAATGTCAAGTATTATCATCTCAAACTGCGTGACTCATTGTTGCACTTATGTATGACTTCCATCTAGGCGACTCAGTGTATCCCAACTGACCATGGTTGTTGACACTGCTGAGGAATCCAACAACGTCAGTAGAAGTCTGTTACGATGAGGTCCATTGAAGAAGACAGTGGCGAATGGTGTGGGCTTTTAGACTTCTGAAGGCCAGATTTAGATGTCTGGACAAGACAGGTGGAGCCCTCCTCTATTCACTTGGAAATTATGCCAAATCGCTGTGCCCTGCTGCATGCTTCACAACATCGACCTGCGACAGAATATCCCCTACATCGCAGAGGATGGAGTCCACGTCGAGCCACCCGGTGATGACCATGAAATGCCAAATGAAGATGACAGTGATGAAGAAGATTGAGGGGACTTGCGTCAGGTTTCATCAACAGCTTCTTCCCCTGAGAGTAAGTATTTCTTGACCTTACATTACTGTGTGTGTTACAGCATCTCTTGTGATGGTGAGATAAGTATGTTAAGCTAAAATGAAAGGAAAGGCAAGCTTGGGGAACTAGTAGACATAGGTATATTTAAAACAAGGTTTTGACACATGGGACTTTAGTTTCTGTAGTATTGTTTATCTCAGATTTTTGGCTAAGACTGTGTTCTCCAGATACTGTCTATGCAAATTATTGTATATGTATGGTTTGTAATGTACTATTTATGTAATGTTCTGTTGTAGGTACCTTCATCTTGCCAACTTCATTTGGATATTTTATTATTGTGACATCTGCGTGCCTATGTTGCTGTTTGGAAGTAAAAGGGTGACAGGCTTGTTCCTGGGACTGACACACACAGACTTTGGCTGTACATATCCTGTACCAAGACAGCTTGAACAGTGATTGGGTGGGAGATCTGAGGAATCCATTGGACTTGCTTCTTGTGTGTTGGACTTAATGCAATATGTATGCCATCATAAACACCAACCACATGTGGTAGTGGAGCCTATACATGCAAAGCTTTCTTCACATTGCTTAAATCCTCATTGTGGGTAACGTGTATGTAGCTGTTGATGTGTTTCATCATTGTGGGACATACCTCTAGTGGCAAACTATTGACATTCGGTGGTGACATTCCATCAGATAGTGGAACAGTATATTGGAATGATGGCTTGATATCAAAAGTGTAGTACTACCATATGTTTGCCTATTGGTGTAATTGATGTGGGATTCCTTTTGTGAGGTAGGTTATATGGCTCCAGCTGATTACATTGATCAATGCTACATGGCCTATTCAATTGTAATTGGTCAGATGCATCCCTTCCTTCCATGTAGGTGTGGTCTGGGAATTTAAATGTGTTCACTAGCACAGACTATTTGTGTAATGTTTGATATGGTTTGTAACTGACATCATGACAGCCCATTATTTTGTAGATGGATTAAAGATGGTATTTGACAACACATTAGTTGTATGTTTTGTTGAGACATGGTTGTTAACCCGAGCTAAACATTGTGCACATGCAAAATATCCTTTCTTACACAAGCAAAAGTTGTGGAATTGTTAAATTCAGATGGGAGTACAAATGTGGTGTTCTAGATTTGAAACATGCTGCAGCAGTCAATGAGTTTCAGACTAATGCGTTTATTTAAGTGAGCAAGGAGAAATAAATATTGTGGAAAAATAAAAATAAGGGAAACCAAAAAGTGGAGGAGTCAGCCATGGGAGATGAAACCATAGTTGTAGATGCTAAATTGCTTGGAGTCCAATGTCCAAGATACTACTGCCATCAGAAAGGGCAATGGGCCCAGAAATAGTCCATAAAGTGAATGTGTGTCACACGCTGGGAGAAATTAGGTCTGACGTTTCTTGCTAGTGGTGGCACTGGTCTTGCCATCTGAACAGACTGGAAATTTGCGTGGACGTCCCGGCTTGCCAGTAGAGTGGGGTTATCCACAGGTGCAGGGCCTGGGGTGTCTGCTATTGGTTCTTCCTCTTGCAGTGCATCCCTTCCAGTGGCTGCAGCAGATGTTGAGGGGCCTTATGGTGGGGCACCACAGGAAGAGGTGGATGGTGGTGGAAAAGCCCTGGCCAGAATTGTGTTAATGTCCAGCAGCACCCCAATGAGGGATCCCATGTTGGAGTTGTGGGCTGCCAACTCGATGTGTTTGTCCCTTTGCACCTGCTTCATCTACCTGATTTTTGTGAGTATCTAGTCCAACTTGTCTTGGGAATGATGGTATGCTCCCAAGACCTGGTGGATGTTAGACTGGGTGTGTGTGGCCCCAGTGGCCTCACTCCGCTGGCCCACACATACTCTCCCACGACCCCTACTCTCATGAACCTGTGCTCTTTGCACAGGTTGTCACATCCCACTGAATCCTGGCTCTTCTGTTGCAGGGGTGGTGACAGTGACATCAGTAGCCAGGACTTAGGTGCAAATGATGGGTAACACTGTGGTAGGTACACAGGTTGGGGGGACTACTAGTGGCTGAGTTGTTGCGGCTGGGAGGAGGTGTTGTGGGCCTAGTGACACTCACTGTTGCCATGTGCCCAGCCGGACCAGATGGACCAGCACCGTCATCCACGTAAAGATTTCCAGGGCTGTCCTCATCACTGTCTGCTTGCTCCTGGGTTGCAGTGTGGGGGTCATATTTGCAAGGAAGTGGTGGAGCGCGCTTTTGCCTCCTTGGCTTAATGCTGCGCTCCGCCACTTCTGAAACTCAGGGCTGCACCATATTCACAACAATATGGTGCAGCCCTGCATTTTCCTCTGCACTGGTGCTAATTTAGCTGTCTAGCACCAACGCAGGCACCCTTGCCCCATAGTGCAAGGGTGTCTGCGTTGCAGGGGAAGATTGTTTATGTGCAGGAAGGTGTGCCTTCCTGATTTGATTTTATTTTTGTTTTTTATATAGCGCTCGAATGCCCGGAGGCGTTTTGGCGCTGCTGCTGTCTAATGCGGTGCTGACAGGAGATTGGTTGCTGCTGATTACAAGCCCTTGAACAGCCAAGTTTTTATTGACTTCTGAAAAGCCAGGAAGTCGGAGCATTTCTTATAGCCATTGGTAGGATGTTTCACAGTGTAGCTGCTTTCAATAGAAAGCTCCTGCCACCCCAGGTAGTATGCTTTGTTCTTGGAAGGGATAATAGCATTGCGTCTGAGGATCTGCGCTTTCTGCCTGGGGAGTACCAGGCAAATTTTGCACAAAAATGACGAGGTGTCAGAAGAATTGGGCTGTCTCTTCTTTCAATCCCATTCCCCTTCCCCCCTCTGGACCAAGCTGTCTACCAAGCGTAATATCTGGAGACGTTTGCTCTGAGGTGGGCATTGGGAAAATATCGACATTCTACTCCCACGCTGATCTAGTGGCTCTCCCTGACAGCACCAGGTGTGTTGTATTTGTGGCCATCCAATGGCCACTGTTCAGTTGGTTTTCCTGAGCGCGAACTGCAACGTTTTTCTTCCGTTGGAGAACCGCCGCAAGGGGCCCGCCAATATTAATGTATTTTTGTAATTTACTTGGCAGCAAAAAGCTGCCCTGACGGCATCAGCGTACTAATCACCAGCATTGCAGTCTGCTTCATTGCTGGCGGGGAGCACTCAGTCATGGTGGTCTGCCGCTCAACCTCCATGCATCATAATAGGGCTGCCGGAACACTGCCGACTCAACAGTGAGTTTGGACTGCAGCAGTTTGGTGGTAAGACCACCAAACTCGTAACCGGGCCCTACGTCATTAGATGAGGTCCTGTAGTATGCAAAGTACTGTAGTGATGAAAAAGAGATGAAGCACAGAAAAATTGAAGATAAATTCATTTTGGCACAGACAAAGTATGCACAGAAAGGTTTTCAAAATCAGTCTTTTGCAGGAAATATTGGTGCAATGCAGAATGTCGGTTTCCAGAATGAGATGCAGGGTGTTGGTCACCAAGGTGTGCATGGAGGTATGGTCGGTGTCCAGGGAAGGGATTGAGGAGTTCAAGTTGATCCCGGTACAGGTGTAGACATTCCAACGTTGAAGAAAATGACTCAATGTCATCTTTGTAACAAAATCGGGCATTGGAAACGTGAGTGTAGACTTAATCCAGATAGAATGAATGTTGTTAATCAAATGCAAGGAGGAAATCAGGTTCAAATACAAAACACTCCTGTACAGCAAATGAAAGTGCCCATGCAGACACAGATTCCAAAGAAGCCAGTCCCACAAGCCCCTATGGCTCAACAGAACATGGGTAATACAAAAATGAATTTTGATCAAATGCCCAGAGTAAACAGAAACACATTCCAGACTCAGAACCAAAATGCATATCAGCAATTCCCTATGATTGAGAATGAGGATTTTGATGCAAATTTGGCACAATAATGGAGCCTGAGGGGTGAGGCAGATTGCATGCTTGGCGTAGGCTTAGAGGTAGAGCAGAGGACCATTTGTAGATGAGGTAATTGGCCACCAAGTGTTGTTTCTTATCGACACCGGCGCTCCCGTTCCACTGTTAGAACAGCGGAAGTCCCAGACCTATCACTCTCGGAAAAGAAGATCCAAGTTGTAGGAGTCACAAACAAGCAAGATACAAATCTTATTTCAAGTAAAGTGCCTATAAAGATAGGTTCATTTGAAGAAAACTACAAGTTTGTTGTTTGTGATTCGAGTCCTGTGAACCTAATAGGACGTGATTTTTTTTGCAAGTTAAATTGCACAACTCACTGTACCCCTAGAGGAGTTGAGTTCCATACACCAGATGAGGACATAGAGTTTAAATTGACACAACAAAATGCTGTAGTGCTTTACCCATTGAGAACAGTTGTAGAGTTGCCCCTGGATTTAAGAGACTGTAAATCCAGAAGTGTGGGATTTCACAGTAAAAACATCTGACTCATTAAAGGTGTAGAACCAGTCCATATCACAGTCAAACCCAATACGATTTTTCCAAGAACACCACCTTATCACATGACACCAGAGATACTAGGTGGAATAACACCATTAATTAATGTTACAAAAGGGATTTTGAGAGAAATAGTTGGGAGTCTGTGCATCTCCCAATTATGGGATTTCAGAATCCAAATGGAAAATTCAGACTAGTTCAAGATTTGAGAAAAATTAATAAAACTGTAATCCCCTGTTGTCCTGTGGTACCAAATCCAGCCACCATATTAAACCAGATTCCTGTCGTGGACCCTTGTCATGCTTTCTCCTCGATCCCCTTACATGAAGGCAGCCAGTTTCTGTTCTCATGCGTGTTTCAAGTGAAAGTTTTAGTATGGTGTCGAGTCCCACAAGGGTATACTGAGAGTCCATCAATTTTCAACCAAATACCAAAGAAGAGTCTAGAGACATTGCAAATGCCCTGTACTTCAGTTCTTGTTCAGTACATTGACAACCTACTTGTGACTTCAGAATAAAGAGAAGCCTGTAAACAAAATATGATTGTACTTTTAAATCATCTTGCTGAAAATGGACATAAAGTGTTCCTGGGTAAATTGCAATACTGTCAAAAAGAAGTCAAATATCTGGGACATATCGTTGAAAAAGGAAAGAGAAAAGTGTCACAAGAGAGAGTGGAGGCAATTTTAAGATTGGGCCTTCTTAAAACGCAGAAAGATGTCAGGTTGTTTTTGGGGATGGTTGGCTACTGTAGACAGTGCATACCCAACTTTTCCTTGGTGGCAATGCCTTTGCTAAGTGTGATGCACAGAGATGTGCCTGATACGCTTCCATGGGACAACAAGTACATGAAAGCTTTCCTAGAGCTGAGAGAAAGTCTCTGTCATGCCTCAGTACTAGGAATGCCAGGTTTTACCTAGAGATTTTCTTTGTTTTGCAGTGAGAGGGAGGGCTGCACTCTCTCAGTGCTTACACAAAGGCACAGTGAAGCAAAAAGGCCCATGGCCTATTTTTCGGTTACTCGTGATCCCGTAGCTGCAGGGCTGCCTGGTTGTCAGAAATTGGTTGCAGCCATGAGTCTCAGCCTTGAGAGGTGTGAACGAATAGTGATGGGATATCCATTTATTGTTATGGTTCCCCATTCAGTAGAGATCGTACCAGTTACCAGAACTAAAACCCAATACTTGACCAACTTAAGGGTGACCAGATATGAGAAACAAATTCTGACTTCCGATAATGTACAATTGAAAAGGTGGCAGGTTTTGAATCCCAGTACTTTTGTTAGAATAGAAAAAGTCATATCCGCGCATTATTCTATGTATGTTAGCATTCGGGGTGCCATTTTCTATGAAGGTGCCATTTTGAATCATGATCGAAACTAATCCTTTGCCATTTCTGAGAAACGGCCTCTACTAGGTTTCGTTTCTCCAAGGTTGGGTTTTGCTTCACTAATGAATAGACTGTTCTTATTAGTGCATACCTTTCCCTTTACATATGGGCCTTCTCCCACTTGTCTGAAGACGGGCCCGCCTGCAGTGGCCCTGGACTCTGCAACTTTGTAAGATATGAGTACTGAGATTGTTTTTTTCCTTTTGTTCGCATTGCTCTACAGCACCTGCCTGGAAAATTCCACTATGGGCGTGTTCTAGCCCAGTTACGAAATGTACTAAATGTATATCTATGCTTGTGGGCTTTAGTCCCTCTGCAGCACTCCTTAGAGACTGGGCAGACCGGGCTCCACTCTGAGTGTACCATAAATGAACAGATATTGGTTTTTATTCTCTACTGTCTGACCGACTCTTCATTTGGTGTGGAAGGCTGAGAGGTGGTCGTGAGTGACCCGAGTGACCCTAATCGGGTCACTTCCTTCACTTTGATGCCCCTTCCTGAAAACTCTGACAAGTTTGAACTTGAGTGCCTAGCTGTCACAGAGTTATGCACTAAGTCGAGACCAGGCATAAAAGATGATTCTTTAATAAGACCCTATTATGTACTGTTTGTGGATGGCTCATGCTTGAGAACAAATGATGGTTTCCTAACAGCACACACACAAAGAAGCTACCCTGAATGAAAGAAAGTTCATTCGGAATGTGACCAGGAGTTACAAGGTACTAGGTGGGGGTACCGAGCATCTCAAAAAATGTGAAGGACATTTTTTGATTTTTTTTTTAGATGCCCCGTACCCCCACCTAGTACCTTGTAACTCCCGGTCACATTCTGAATTACCTTTCTTTCATTCAGGGTAGCTTCTTTGTGTGTGCATTATTGGTTGGAGGCCAGCTCACCCTGAATACCCTGCAGCCTCTAGTTCCCTCCCTTCAGAAACCCCAGGGTGTTGTGTGTTTACACGGTTTCCTAACAGCAGCATATACTGTCCGTACAAGCCAAGAAATTGTTGAAGCTTCCTGGCTTCAAAGTGTAAACTCAGTACAGGTTGCAGAATTGATTGCCCTTACCAGAGCATGCCACTTAACAGCCCAAATGACTGTATATACAGATAGTCAGTATGGCTTTGGTGTTGTCCATGACTTTGGGCAGTTATGGTCACAAAGAGGATTTATGACATCATCTGGTTCAACTATATGGAATGGTAACCATGTTAAAAGGTTGCTGGATGCCTTTACAACTGCCCACTGAAGTTGCTATGGTTAAGTGTGCAGCTCACTGGAGTGACAACTGCTATATCAAAGTTGGCAATAGATACGCTGACGAAATAGCATGTTATTATGCCATAGTGGCCTGCACATTGAACAGAACATTCACAGGTGAATCTCAGGAAGACACTGTCTTTTCATTGTTGATGTCTATAGCTGACACATGGGAGGAACTCAAGAGTTTGTTAGAAAATGTCACTGAGGCAGAACAGCAGGGTTGGATTAGAGCAGGATGAGGGAAAAATATATATGACATTTGGATTTCCGCAGATGGGAGACCAGTGTTACCAGACAGTTTGTTACCACACATGTCACAACACTTCCATGGTCCTACTCATTTAGGGAGAGATGCGATGGTCAGGTCATTTAGACAGAACTGGTTTGACCCCAGGTTCTGGATGTTTGCAGAGGATCTATGCCACTGTTCTGTAACATGTCAACAGATGAAAGTAGGGAAACGAACAACAGTTACACTGAGACACATGGGGAGATTGGGCTATCCTTTCAACAGGATGCAAAAGGATTTTATCGAGATGCCTGTTTTTAATGGGCTGAGATATGTCCTGGTTATGGTGTGCGTTTTCTCCCGATTGGTGTAAGCCTGCCTAACATGGAGAAATGACAGTCTCACTGTAGCTAAATTGCTTTACAGAGAACTAGTCCCACGGTACGGGATTCCGGTTTCCCTTGAGTCAGATAGAGGAACTCATTTTAATAATGAGATCTTTAAGATGTTGTGTGCAGCATTACAATTTGAACATAAGCTTCATTGTAGCTATCGACTGCAAGCTTCTGGAATTGTAGAGCAGTTGAACTGGATCATAAAGTCTCGATTGGCAAACGTCTGTGCATCCACTTCACTGAAATGGCCTGATGCGTTGCCTTTGGTGTTGATGAGTCTTTAAAGTACACCTGGCAGGAAGACGGGGTTATCCCCACATGAAATTTTGATCAGAAGAGCAATGAGACTGCCTGCTGTACCTGCAAATGCACTTGTGAACGTAACAGATGACATGGTACTCAACTACTTCAAAGGATTGGCTGATATGGTGCATTCTGTTTCTCAACAGGTTGAAGCTGTCACTGCAAATCCGCATCAAGATCAGTGTCACGACTTGAACCCAGGTGACTGGGTATTCATAAAGAAGCATGTGAGAAAGTCCTGTCTGGAGTCAAGGTGGAAAGGCCCCTACTAGGTGATTCTAATCACTAATACTGCTGTTAAGTGCGCCACAGTGCCGAACTGGGTGCATGCCTTGCATACCCTGAGAACAAGAGATTCATACGAAGAAATAGTGTTCCATGAGCCAGAACCTAGAACACTGGTGAATGTACGACTGCATTTGACACAGCAGCAAGGAAGAAGGGGTAAAGAATCGCAGGCAGGTTGTTAGAAATGGGGGTCTCTAGTTGGGAGAGGTAGGTACTTTTGTCCAAATAGGGACCCTTGCTTCTATTCAGGGTAAGGGGGATACACACTTTAGATGACCCCTGCTCACCCCCTGGGTAGCTTGCCACAAGCTGACAGACTTATCCCAAAGGCAATGTGTATTACTGTGTTTTTGTACTCAAAACACACAGTAATACAGTGATAACACCACAAATAGACACCACACCAGTTTAGAAAAATAAAGTATCTTTATCTAAACTCAACAAGACCAAAATGACAAAACATCCACCATACATGTAATATGAATATGACTTTAAAAAGGTTTCAAGCAACTGGGTCCATAGAAAACTGTGGATGCACGATTTCTCACAAAGTACCTGTAGATGCGTCAAAATTCACAAGGCCAAACAGTTGCAGAGATGGGAAGCGTCGAGATACAAAGAGATGCGTCAGTTCCTGAGATCATGGGGAGGCGATGCGATAGTTCTGCTGCACGCAGGAGAAGTGATGCGTCGAATCCGGTCTGTAGGGGGAAGTGATGCATCGACTCCAATATGGTTCTGGTCCGCGGGTGATGCGTCGGGAAAACTTGCCGCACAGGTACGATACGTGGAAATCCGGGATGCGTCTGCAATCGATGTGGCGCCATCAAGCGGCGCTGTGTTGGTTTCTTCAGCCACGATTCCTCGATGTGTCAGTTCTTGCAGCGGTGACAGGCTCTGCGTCAGTTTCGGCAGCGGCACGGCGATGCGTCTTATCGCACAGCAGTGCTGCATCAGAAAACAGCCACAAGAAGAGCGATGCGTCAATTTTCTTTCTTAGTTCTTTAGGTTTCTTCTAGCTTCCAGCAGCAAGCACAACCTCCAGAGGCCCAAAACTGCAACAGGCACCTCCTGGCAGGTCAGAACTCTCAGCAACAGAGTTCAGGGGAGCTGGGGCTGAAGCCTTTGTGTCACTGAGACTTTAGAACAGGAGGCCAGCACACACAGGCCCTTGGAGATCTTCTTCAAGCAAAGTTCCAGTCTTTGTCCTTTCCTTGTCAGAAAGAGCAACTGCTGGCTAACCCCACACAGCACACAGCAAAAGGGGCAGTACTCCTCCTCACAGCTCTTCAGCTCTTCTCCTTGGCAAAGGTTCCTCTTGAGTCCAGAAGTAATCTAAAGATCTGAGGTTTTATGTCTAATACTTATAGCCCAAAATGTCTTTGCTCTCTTTGTGCAAGGGTCTCTGAGCCCAGTCCAAACCAGTTCTGTCCTCACTGGTCCAGTATGACCACAGGGGGTGGAGACAGCATTGTGCAAGGGAGACAGGCCCTATTCAGGTGCAAGGAAATCTCCTCCCACTACTCTAAATTCAGTCAAGGTCTATTAAGCTCAGCTTTGAGTCATCTAGGAAGGGCCAGGCACACCTCAACCCCCTCCCCCCAGTGGCTGTCTACAATGAATGCACATCCCCAGCCCTTGTCACTCCAAAACCAGACAGTCAATACACAAACAGGCTGATGCACACAGAATGGTTAAACAAGAAAATGCCTACTTTCTAAAAGTCTCAGAGGGTATTATTTTTCAGACAATTTGTAAGGGAGCACAAGTAATTGCTACGGGCACAGAATTGGAAACAGGGAGACAATCATTTGCAAAGACAAAGATAGACTTTTGTATATATTTCATCATATATGCAAAGGCAAGAAAAGCACTGTATTACATTAAATGACATGTAACCTGTGTTATACTGTGCACAAGTGCTCGTGAAATAGTGAACGGCGCAAGTGACACATGAGGAAGTATGTACAGCGGACAAGGGGCGCAAACAAAAACAAATTATATACAAGGTGTATTTGTAGTAGTGCCCATACAGTAAATGCAAATAAATACAAGGTGATTTGAATGGGAAAACACAAGAAAGGTGACGTCAATTTTGCTGTAAATAGTCGACGGCATTTCGGCGTATATGAAATGTTAGGCCATCATCAGGACCAGGTTACAGGTAGTTACAAAACAGTGCTGTGGGGGAGAATAAAAACAATCAATTGTGGACCAAGGTAGTGGATAACACGAGAAAAGGAAAGGCCATGATGTCAAAGAAGTGAGCCAAAGCCGGAGGTCTATGACAGATAAGACGCAGCAGTTGAACCAATTAGGCATGAGCTGGGGATGCATTAACAGAAGGAATACCGCGTGTCTAAGCTCAAAGAGAAGAGGAGAAAAAGTGAAAGGTGGCGGCGAGGGGTGGGGATAGGAATGTGACCCGAGAGGGTCACATGGGTGCTGCAATGAGTGTCGCTATGACTGGAAATTAGCGGTCGGCGGTGCTGGAAGGCGGAAAAACTTACTGTCAGCGAACGAATCGCGGCAGAGGTGAGGTGGTCTCAAGCGGAAGGCTGGAGAGATCCGACTGTGGGCAAAAGGAACGGAGTAAGGAATTGGGCAGCGCGGACAGTGGAAAGCACTGTAGGAGTGGCTGGGCAAGGTTGACACTTACTCATTATACACCGGAGGGGAGCCCCTAGGATGAAGTGGGTCCAGGTGGGCAGATGCGGTGGTCAAAACAGCTGTTTTGAAGGGAGGCGTTGAGGCGAGTCCAACTGCAACGAGGAGTCAAGGGGAGAGGAAGTTAACGAGAGCACATCAATTAACCCAGGGAAGTGGATAGGAGGAGGACGGCGCAGGAACTTACTAGATTGGATCGAGGTGCGTTCTGTTCGGGGATCTGATTACTGCGGGCCGAGGTGGGTGCATGGAGTAAATCTCTAGGTTAGAAAAGGTGTTCAGGTGGCGTGAGTCCGGCTGGTCCAGGTGGACCGGAGGCGAGAGAATTTTAAAGCCGGCTGTCAACAGTCACGTGTTAGTGTGAGACGCGAGCACGTCAGAAGGACTAGAGCGGGGGCATGGTGCAAAAGGAAGTGAGGAGATTTAAAGCGTAGAAATAGGCAGAGACAGAGTAATGACTCGGGCAAATTGTAGGAACACACATGGCTAATCAATTTATGAATACAGACTGAATTTGTGAAGGTACATTTGGAAAAAAATGATTTACTGTGATATTGATTAAGGACAAGCATGTTTATGCAGGATATGAATACAGACTAAATTATAAAGGTACATTTGGAAGAAAACGATTTACTGTGAAAATTGTGTGCTAATAATGGAAGGAATAAAAACAAGCTGAATTGTAAACACAATGCTACATTTGTGAGCAACACTTATTGTAGGCGACAATTGAAGGCCACCGGTAATGTGGTTGCATATGAAGCCGGCAATTCTTCATGAATCTGCACAGATCATATGGTGCAGTAAACAGATTAGTAAGGTCTGCATACGTAGAATTTGGGGACATGTATTAAAAGGAGGAAATTATATACAAGTTATATAAAGGATTCGACCTCTGACGAATATATTCAGAGAATTCTAAGTGGACCTTCCCTTCTCTCCTCCACACCCACCCCTCCTTCAGCGGCAGCTAGCTCGTCCTGCATTCTTTTGAACAGGCTTGAAAAACTAAAAAAAAAGAAAATCCGAATTAGTCTCCACGCACGCATGCTAACAGAGTACATAAAATCCAACATTATCCCTCTAGGACTACAAATCCGTAATACCCCCGCTATTTTTACTCGGGATCCCAAATTCAGATCTGGTTTCAGCCACCTGGCCACTACTTGTTCAAGACACTGGATGGTCCTTGGCATCGACACAGCCATTGAACACAGCCGCAAGGAACTCGAGAAAATAGCAGAACTCGAAAAACTTACCCTGGAGGACAGTACCTTAGCAGATGCTAAAAGTCTTCTTGACAAAATCAACACAACTATCTCCAACTTTGATACCTTTGAATAAAACAAAAAGATTAACAAAATCTAGAGAGACAACAAAAACTACGACAACTAAAAAACATACCAGTACCTTCGAGATGATTTTTACGATACGCCCTACCAACCACCCAGACAACAAAGGAATTGGGGTAGATTCCGCAACAGCCAACAAGTAACTTTCTCTGACTCCTCTAACACCTCAGCTGAAGACTCAAGCCCTGGTGACGGCCCTAGCACTTCAAGACCACAGAGACCACAACGACTCCTCCCGGCCGGTTTTTTAGATACAAACCGGGGCCGAGGCAGGGGCCGCTCGAGGGGCAATACCAATACCAATACTCAGGAGAGCGCCAGACCTGCCGCAAATGTTACCAATGGGGCCCCAATAACGTATGGATCTACCACCACCACTGCCAACACTTCGCATTCCCTCCCCATTTTCAACCTCTCTCAACATGAACTTTCACCCCAAGAAATTACCCTTTTGAGTAAAGGACTTTCCTTTGTCCCTACTGACAGAAGCAATTTTTTCGAATTACAAGAAAATCTCTTACAATTTTTCAAGAGAATTAGACTCAAACAATTCTTTGGGGATATACCACCACGTGATCATACTGGTCGATCACCTTTCCAACCACCCTCCACATTCCATCCATCATCCGCCCTTATGCCCCCTGAAATCCTCACCTTTGAGAGACGAGTCTTACATGAGGTCAAAACCATCCAGGCTGAACATAAATTTGTGCCTTACAATCTGACCTTTAATGAAAAACAGGCACTTAACAATCTCACATCCAACAAGGATATAGTCATAAAACCGGCCGACAAGGTTGGGGGCATCGTCATCATGGACCAAGAAAAATACAACGCCGAAATATTAAGACAACTAGGCAACGCAAATCACTATCTGGCTCTACCACAGGATCCCTTACCTGAAATAAGAGCAAAGACCCAAGAAGTCACTGAACTAGCTCAATACCAGGGCATCATCACGGATAAAGAAGCGATTTTCCTTAACAACAGCCACCCACGTACACCTGTGATATATATCCTTCCCAAAATACACAAAGATGCACACAATACTCCTGGCAGACCCATAGTCTCTGGATGCGGCTCCATCCTTGAGCCAATTGGCAAATACATAGATGCTATAATTAAGGAATTTGTCCCGCTTACAGACAACTACGTCCGTGACAGCATGGACCTTATCAGCCTCATAGAGGACACCCCATTTACCGCAGGGACTGACTTGATGGTCGGCCAGGATAATGAGTCGCTTTGCATGAACATCCCTCACAAAGAAGGCCTCTCAGTCATAAAATAACTACTTGATTCAAGACCACTTCCTACACATATTCCAACTGAGTTTGTCATGGCCCTGCTCGAAATTGCCCTAGACAAATACTATTTCCTCTATACAGACACATACTACTTACAGATCAAGGGAGTTTTGCTGGGGGCATTCTTTGTCCCTAACTTTGCCATACTCTACGTACATAACCTGGAAAAAACCAAAATCTTGACCCCCTTCAATCCCTTTAAAACGAATATCTCATTCTGGCGTCGCTATATAGACGACATTCTGTTAATCTGGAGAGGAGCCAAAGAAACCCTACTACAGTTCCTTGACTGGCTTCATATCTGTCAACCACACCTGAAATTCACGGCTGATCCCAAGGAGAACAACCTTCTTTTTTGAGACCTCTCATTACAGGTCGAAGAAGGCAAAATAGGCACAGCCCTGTTTAGAAAACCCACAGAGCGCAACACTCTCCTATTATACTCCAGTTTCCATCCACAGGGTCTGCGTGATGGTTTGCCCTTCGGACAATTCCTCCGCATTCGCCGCAACTGCAAATGGAGGAAGGATTTCTTCCGTGAAGCAGCTGTACTCGCGGAAAAACTCATCGCACGTGGCTACCCCAAAAGATTGGTGACCAGAGCCCGCAAACGAGCCTGGTATAACCACAGGGAAACCTTGCTTACACCCAAAGAGAAAAAGAAGAATACTCGCATCCCCTTCGTCTCCACCTTCTCCCCTACCAGCAACAAAATCTCAAAAATCATTAAAAGAAAATGAAATACTCTGACCACCATGGACATCTTTCAGGAAAGCCCCTTGTTCTCCTACCGCAGGGGGCGGAATCTCGCAAACCACCTGGTACATTCCATAACATGGCGTAAAGGAACTCACAGAGAAGAATCCATCACATGTGCCTGGGGCTTGCCACCCACCATAGGCCACTACAAATGTCAGAGATGTGTTGCATGTTCCACATCGCTCAACACCAAAGAATTTCAATTCTATGAACGTACTTACCCACTGAAAAGCTTCACCAATTGTAGATCGTGAAATGTTATCTATGCCATACGTTGCCCATGCAAACTCTTCTACATAGGACAAACAACCCAAATGATAAAGGACCGGATAATCCAACACAGAAGCCGAATCAGATGCGGAACACCAAACGCCCCCCTAGTACTACACTTCCAAGAACTAGGCCACAAAGAGACTGACTTCACTTGGCAAGTCATAGACCAGCCTACCCTACCACTTAGGGGTGGTAACCTGCAGCAATTTCTCAACAGGTGAGAGTGCCGTTGGATAGCTCGATGTAACACTGTTGAACGAGGCTTGAACACTTTAGATGAGTGGAATAACACCCTGGTTTGTTAACATGCCAAGCTAACACAATCTCCTCTTCCATCAATCATCGCAATGTATGATACTAGATTTTTCCAATCCTTCATATAACTTGTATATAATTTCCCCTGTTTAATACGTGTCCCCAAATTATACATACGCAGACCTTACTAATCTGTTTACTGCACCATATGATCTGTGCAGATTCATGAACAATTGCCGGCCTCATATGCAACCACATTATCGGTGGCCTTCAATTGTAGCATACAATAAGTGTTGCTCAGTAATGTACCATTGTGTTTACAATTCAGCTTGTTTTTATTCCTTCCATTATTAGCATACAAGTTTCACAGTAAATCATTTTCTTCCAAATGTACCTTTATAATTTAGTCTGTATTCATATACTGCATAAACATGCTTGTCCTTAATCAATAATCACAGTAAATCCTTTTTTTCCAAATGTACACCTTCACAAATTCAGTCTGTATTCATAAATTAATTAGCCATGTGTGTTCGTACAATTTGCCCGAGTCATTACTCTGTCTCTGCCTATTTCTACGCTTTCATTCTCCTCACTTCCTTTTGCACCATGCCCCCGCTCTAGTCCTTCTGACATGCTCGCGTCTCACGCTAACACGTGACTGCCGACGGCTGGCTTTAAAATTCTCTCATCTCCGGTCCACCTGGACCAGCCGGACTCACGCCACCTGAACACCTTTTCTAACCCAGAGATTTACTCCATGTGCCCACCTCGGCCCGCAGTAATCGGATCCCCGAACAGAACGCACCTCGATCCAATCTAGTAAGTTCCCGCACCGTCCTCCTCATATCCACTTCCCTGGGTGAATTGATGTGCCCTCGTTAATTTCCTCTCCCCTTGACTCCTCGTTGCAGTTAGACGAGCCTTGACGCCTCCCTTCAAAACCGCTGTTTTGCCCACAGCATCTGCCCACCTGGACTCACTTCATCTTAGGGGCTCCCCTCCAGTGTATAATGAGTAAGTGTCAACCTTGCCCAGCCACTCCTACAGTGCTTTCTACAGTTCGCGCTGCCCAATTCCTTACTCCGTTCCTTCTCCCCACAGTCGGATCTCTACAGCCTTCCACTTGAGACCACCTCACCTCTGCCGCGATTCGTTCACTGACAGTAAGTTTTTCCGCCTCCCAGCGCCTCCCGACCGCTAATTTCCAGTCATAGCGACACTCATTGCAGCAGCCATGTGACCCTCTTGGGTCGCATTCCTATCCCCACCCCTCGCCTCCACCTTTCACTTCTTCTCCCCTTCTCTTTGAGCCTAGACACGTGGTATTCCTTCTGTTGATGCGTCCCCCAGCTCATGCCCAATTGGTTCAACTGCCGCGTCTTATCTGTCATAGACCTCCCGCTTTGGCTCACTTCTTTGCCATCATGGCCTTTCCTTTTCTCATGTTATCCACTACCTTGGTCCACAATTGAGTGTTTTTATTCTCCCCCACAGCACTGTTTTGTAACTACCTGTAACCTGGTCCTGATGATGGCCTAACATTTCATATAGGCCGAAATGCCGTTGACTATTTACAGCGAAACTTACGGCGCCTTTCTCGTGTTTGCCCATTCAAATCACCTTGTATTTATGTGCATTTACTGTATGGGCACTACTACGAATACACCTTGTATATAATTTGTTTTGTTTGCGCCCTTGTCCGCTGTACATACTTCCTCACATGTCACTTGCGCCGTTCACTATTTCAAGAGCACTTGTGCACAGTAGAACACAGGTTACATGTCATTTAATGTAATACAGTGCTTTTCTTGCCTTTGAATATATGATGAAATATATACAAAAGTCTATCTTTGTCTTTGCAAATTATTGTCTACCTGTTTTCCCTTCCGTGCCCGTAGCAATTACTTGTGCTCCTTTGGAAACTGTCTGATAAATAATACCCTCTGAGACACTGTTGTTTGTTACACACCTTTGCCCTGGTCTCTACCGGGTTTATGGGCTACCTCCTGTAGTTTGTTACTGTATACTTCCTAAAAGTGGCATTTTCAAACACACAATTTAAAAACCATCTTTACTAAAAGATGTGTTATTAAATTCTGAGTTCAGAGAGCCTAAACTTTATTTTTCCATCTTGTCCCAATGGGAAGTTATACTTGTAGGATGTTACAAAGCATTTCCAATTCTATCCTATGGGGCAAGATAGCCTTTCAGTAGTGAAAAACAAAATTGGCAGTATTTCCCTATCAGGACATGTCACACACACCAGTACATGTTCTACTTTTCACTTACACTGCACCCTGCCCAGCGGGGGTACCTTGGGCTATAATAGGGGTTATTTACATGTAAGAAAAGGGAAGGTTAGGGCCTGGCAATTGGTGCACTTTCCAAGTCGACATGGCAGTTAACAAACTGCGCACAGACACTGTACCTTTTCAGGGCTAATCATTTGGGTGGCACAATCAGTGCTGCAGGCCCACTAGTAGCATTTGATTTACAGGCCCTGGCACACTTCAGTGCACTTTACTAGGGACTTACCAGTAATCAAATATGCAAATTAGGGAGAACCAATTGTAATCACAATTTACACAGGGAGCACTTGCCCTTTGACACTGATCAGCGGTGGCAACCCGCCCAAAGCATCTAAGCCAGCAAAATGAAATCCAGCACAGCATCAAAAATACAGGAGGTAGAGGCAAAATGTCAGGGGAAACCACGCCAAAGATGCCAAGTGTAATACAGGTGAAGTAAATCAGTTTCCTGATATCGCGTAGAGTGGCATTGTAGTTCATGCGGAAGAAGGAAGAGTAAATAATGCAGTGACAGTGACAGCTGAGATACTTCCAGAGCAACAGGAAAATCAAGAAGAAGGCATCAGCAATATATCAAGACCAGAAAAAACTTTCAGTGATGAATGGCCAAGAGTTTGAGTGAAAGAAGCTGAGATAAAGTGTGTCAATTGGATCAATACTACCCACAATCACTGAAGCGAAAGAGTCAATTGGTATAAGCGACACCGAAAGTGCTCAAGTGCCAAGAAGATCCAAAAGATGGAGTACCTAGTCGAAGATATTCTGCACCTGAATGGACTTATTACATGAGCCAAGTGCTAAATGTTCCAATTTTAGATCTTCTTAACTGGAGCAGAGAATTAAGGAAGATTATACAAAGACTGTTGTAAATAAAGTTGAAAGAAACTAACTAAATTACAAAGCTAAAGAAGAAGAATAACAACTGCTTGTGAAATAAAAACAAAGACACTAACTTGCTGCTACACTCATCGGTTTAAGAGATGTGACTTTGGGTAAACATGTGTATTCTTACCAGAACTAGATGCAAAATTATTGTAGGAATTGCATTCTTTATAATGATATTAGTAGCTATAGAATTATTATTGCTCATATATTTTGCACCTGACAAGGAGAAATCTGTAGTTTCATTCACTTACATGACAGTTTCACGTGATGTAGATGAGGATGAGTTGAAAACCTAATTTGTAGACTATTTGAAAGAAGAATATTCAACTAATGTTTGTTCTAGGCTAGTAAAAGAGTATACACATGTTATGAATGCTAAGGATTCTTATGTGTTTGCACATTTGCCTTCCTTGGCTGAAGAGGAAGTGACATACCATCACATTTCTTTGTCTTATGCATTTACATGCAGCATATTGCTTAGTTTAGTTTATAGGCAGCAACATTTTGAATACTGTTATTTAAATTATGACATGATTCTTTCAAAAATACCTTTGAAGAAGAGCAGGAATTTAAACCCACAAGTGAAAGAAATGGACACTGCTCGGCATCATTTGAAACCGTACCTTCCTATTAACACTGTTAAGACTTATGAAAACAATTTAACCTACTTGATAAGACCATTAGATACGATATTCCTCATGATATTAGAAGAGAGAAGAGCACACATTGCACTTTGTAAGAATCCAAGTGAAGATTTTTTAAAGGATGCCTGGAAGAAGGGAGAAGATGAATTTAGAAAGATAATAACTTACCAAAACTTAAGGCTAAACAAGAAATGAAAAGGGACAGTATGTGTTTTCCCCAAAAAAATTCCGAATAGAAAGAGACATGTAGGGAATAGTAACTGTGAACGTACATTCGAATTATCAGGAGGAACATGGCAGATTTTACAAGGTGATGAACCAGCAATACCAGAGTTTATTTTTATCTGTGGACAAGAAGCACATTTCATACTACCAGCTGACTGTCAGGGTATTTGCTATTTAGGCTTTTTCTTTCCTAAGCGTATCATGTAACTAGCCTAAAGGCTTTAACAATGACACCTGCACACAGACATACTAGAAGTATAAATAAAGGAACTCAATTGGTGGGAGCCATATTTGGAGCTAATATACCAGCTGAATGATGAGAAAATTAGAAAGCTTTTAACAGTAGTGGACAAGCTTGCAACCAGTACATCTGGAGCTTTATTAGTCACAAACACTTAACTAGTGTCAGCTAGATTCATGGGTTTGCAGAATAGATATCCTTTAGACATTGTGCTTGCAGAGAGAGGCAGAGTCTGTAAGATTTTGAAGTCACAACATTTTTGCACCTACATACCTGACAAGAGTAAGAAAATCAAAGAGTACGCAGAGAACATTTCAGCCATCAAAAATGACCTGGAACCTTTAGAAACCACTAGTAAAGTTAAAAGCTGCACACAGAGAGTTTCTGCAATAGGCAATTGGATTACAACAGCAGGAGGAGGAATTCTCAAAGCCAAATGAGGACTTGTGTTAATCATTGTTGTTTGTTTCCTGTCTTCACTAGGAGTATATAAGGGTATTAAAATTTAACAACTAAAGAGAAGAAATACGGAAAGAAATAGGCAAATAAGAAAGGATTTAGAAATAAGTGACCACACTAACAAAAAAATATAACAAACTAAAGCAGAGGGAAAACTTAAAACAAAAAAGGAAAAGACTCAACTGAAGCCGAGAGCGAATTGTGAGTTGATCTGTGAATGTTGTGATGGTTGTAAACCATCAGAGGGGGGAGATTGCTACAGCATTTTTCATAAACGCTAATTAATGCAATTAACGTGTAGAAATAACGTGCGGCCTAAAATGAGAAGCCACATTTAAAACAAAAGGCAAATTGGGGCATTAGGCTTCCATTGCAAGCCATGTCAAGATAGAAATGCTTCTGAATGAAGTTTTCTTTTTAAGTTTTTTTACTGACCTCAGGTCAACATTCTTAGTAATGCAAAGATGGGAAGAGTTCAATGATAAAATGTGCTGAACCAACATGATTTAATGGAAAATTTCATATTTTTCATAGAATACAATAGTGTACTGAATAATGTAGTTACATTTTACTTAAATGTTTCTTCATGAATGAGATTTGTAAGCTAGACAATGTGCGAAAGTGATTATTTTATTTGTGGTCATGGGTGTGGAATGACAGACCTAACCATGAACTGTTTTGCCTTGCATATTTTAAACCAGTGCGAACCAAACCATGACATGTACAATGTTGTCAAAAATGTTACATTTAGCACTTAATATTTGTAACTCCTTGTTTCGAAACAGCTTGGATGGTAGAAGCTTTCTGTTCCCATTAAGACATCGTATGCTGATTGGTGGAGAAGATGGACGACTGCAACATTTGTTTTAGTTGTAGATATCAAAATTTTATATTGGTGCTTGTTCCTAGGCTAGAGTTCATCAGATTTCCACTCTCCACACCTGTGAGCTTCTTTTTTTTGCGCCCTCACAGACCCAGACTGTCTATGCTCTGAAGCTTTGTGCTCTGAGCAGACCTTTCCAAGCTTTTTGCTGAGATATATGCAGAGACCTATTCATTTTCCCTTGCCAGAATCTATGTTATAATTTTGAGACTCCACTGAATTTTCTGAACTTCTCTTCATGAGAAGTGCTAATTGAATTACTTAAAACTTTATGGGCCTGAATACGAGTCTGGCGGTCTTGCGACTGCCAGACTCACGTGGCCCAGGAGTGGCGGTCCACCGTGTTGCCAATTACGACTTTGTAAATCGTATTGGCGGTGGAACAGTCGTTCCCTGGCGGTGGCGCAGGAGCACCACAACGCATTATGCTGAGCAGGGACTGGCGCATTCCCGCTCAGCATATTTTGAGTTCCTGGACTGCCAGCCTTTTCATGGCAGAGCCCCGTCATGAAAAGGCTGGTGGTGCAGGAACAAAGGGGGCCCTACACGGCCCCCCAACATGTGCCCCCCTGTCTGTATTCCCCCCAGTTCCAGCACGGCATGGATGTCACCGTCCATGCTGTGCTGGAACTTTTTGGCCATTCCCATTGTGGTGCCCGTTTTCAAGGCACCCTCATGGGAAAGGCAAAAGGACCGCTGACCGTATTCCGGGCTGGCAGTCCACGCATGGGTTTGGCGCAGTGGAGCCGGCGTTGAGCTGGCACCGCTGCACCAAACTCGTAATCAGGCCCTATGCTTTCACCTCTCTATTTCAAACTCTTTATGGGTTCAAGATACTTTTATCGGCTTAATGTTTAGAATAGGGATTTTACTTATATGGAACGTGTTTTATGCATTATGTTCTATATTATATTGAAAAGAATCGATTAATGATTAATAAAGAAATACTTACTAAACATTTGAATAAAACCCTTTAAACGCACATCAAAATCTCATCATTTACTCCCAAGAATTGATTATTTAACTGTGATGCATCATTTGAATTTTGATTTGCAGCTTCTGATGAATTCTTTGCCTACGGCCAAGATCCGGAACCCAAGAGTCCAGTAGGAGAAGGGACTTTATTTTCAGGTATACCCAGTCATTAAACATTGATTATGCCAATTTTCAAATGTGGGTTAATCTGAGTTAGAGCAGATGGGTGTTTACGGAGTTGAGTAGGAACACCAATCTGTCTTTAGCACAACCTTCTCCCAGATTGCCAATGTGACTGGGTTAAGAATACAATCCCCAATGTCTTCGTTCCTTGCACAACCAGTGGACCTGCCACAAAGGAGTCGCTGTGATGTGGTAGTCAATTCAGCACCATTGTTTTGTAGTTTCCACATTGCCCCGGTTAGACCTGTTAGCCTTAGGGTGGTCTCCCCCCCCCAACTTTTTGCCTTCCTCTTCCATTTTTCCTGAACTAGTTTTTGCTGGTATTAGGACTCTGAGCACTTTACCACTGCTAACCAGTGCTAACGTGCATGTGTTCTCTCCTTTAAACCTGATAATATTAGCTTGTACCCAATTGGCATATTTAATTTTCTTATAAGACCCTAGTAAAGTGTACTACATGTGCCCAGGGCTTGTAAATTAAATGCTACTAGTTGGCCTGCAGTACTGATTGTGCCCGCCCTTTAAACATCGCTCAGGCCTGTCATTGCAGAGCCTATATGTGCTGTTTTAGACTGCCATTTTGACCTGGCAAAATAAACCTTTTACCAGGCCCAAACCTTCCTTTTTGATGCATAAAAGCCACCCCAAATGTAAACCATGGACCAGTGCTTACTTTTGTAAAAATATTAAGTGCTAGGGACCTTCTTGGAAAGCCATTGTAGCCTGCACCATGCATTGCCAAATGTCAGTACCAACATAACAGCTAACACCTAACCATCGCACGCCTACAAGTGTGACAAGTCAGACTTTTTCGTGCCACACAAAGCTATAGTAATGGCATGGGAGGCTGGTATTATTTATTTTCAATGTGATTTGGCTTAATAAACATGGTTGTTATGCTCATCTCACTATTAAACAGACAGTGCCACCATGTGTTGGATTGTCACTGACAATTAAGTGCCGGTGCCGAGCAACAGAAACTGCCAGCTCAAATTAAGCACTGCCCTGTACTGCCCAGATAGCAGGGTGAAATGTATTTAAAAAGCCGGACATGTATGTTTAAGTTTTACATGTCCTGGTTGTGAAAAACTCTTAAATTCATTTTTCATTACTGCAAGGTCTATATCTTGCATAGGATAACACTGGGGTTACCTTATTACATTTTTTAAATACGTGTAACTTCCAAATGGGAATATATAGCTGATTCAAGTTTGATGTCTCTGGAATCCTGATTTAAAATCCAAACTTATGGTGAAGTCGGATTTCAAATTACAATTCTGAAAATGCCACTTTTAGAAATTTGGCATTTTCTTCCCTTAGTCATTTGGTGCCTGCAGCCTGTCTCTAGTCACATGACTGGGTGCAGTTGGCAGTTGGGCTTTGTGTGTTCCTCCTAGACAGCCACGCACAATGGGAGCTTAGGTGTGACTGAGTGGGCTATCACTGGCAGGATGGGAGGGAGGAGCTGGGACCAGCTTCACTTACACCTGAATATGCTCTTTCCTGTCCCCACACAAATGGCTGCATACTCCCTGTAAATAGTCTGGAGCCAAGGCTGGCAGGGCAGAGCATCTGTGCGCTTTAGAGACATGCCTCCAGAAGCTTCTCTCCACTTCAATGGCACAATTTGGTATAAAAGAAGGTGCTCAGACACCACCCCTTCAGTACACTTCTGGACCCATGGATACTCTGCCAGGAAGAAGGACTGCCATGCTGCTGAAGAACTGCCACTCTTCTGGACTGATACTCTGCTTGACTCCTGTTTTGCTGACCTGCTAACTGCAGCCTCTTGGCTGGGTGAGAAGGACTTGACCTGCATCTCTTGAACACAGAACCCAGAGTGACTCCAAAGGCTAATTGGCTGGCCTCCTGATCTAAAGCATCAGGGACTTAACAAGCTTTCAACCATCTTGCACCTGCACCCGGACTCTGCCATCTGTGAATCTGCCCTATTAAGTGGTCCCACTCCAGTCCTGGACCCTTAGACGTAGGCCTATGGTGTTTGCCTGCAGAATCAATGGATCTTCTCTGCTGGGCAACACATTCCTGAGCAGAACTGGCGCATCTTCTCAGCTGAGTAGTGTATACCCAAACAGAACTGACACATCACCGCTGCTGCGTGGATTAGTGCAATTGCAGAAGACCCTCATCGCCTTCGCAGTCTGTGGAAAAAAGGCTTCATCCATGATGCAGCACATCTCCAGCCCAGGTCCTCGCATCTCTCGTCAATGGCAGCCTCAATGACACCAGACTCGGCATCGCAGCTTTGCAGCTCCTCAGAACCAACACATTGCCTGCTATACGCCGCATCCCCGATGCCAGGACTTTGCATCACAAGCCCCGTCAATGGGTTCCTCAATGTCAACGCAACAGGACTTCGCACTGCAGCCTCGATGCATCTCGGAACCGACGCATCCCTTCTGCTGCATGGCGGTTCTTTGACCCGTACCCGCACAACGCTCCGCAACCAGGATTTAAAGCCTAACTGGGCCTCTGTAGCCGGTCTGTCCTCCATCACCGTTGGCCTGAACTTGTGACTTTGTCTTGGTCCAGCGCGACCAGATATTCCTAATAGGCGCTTTGTGCTTTTTTGCACTATTTCTCACCATAACCTTTAAAATTCAATATCTCCAATTCTACTAATTGGATTTTTGTCATTTTGGTATTGTTCTATTTATTAAAACGTACTCTATTTTTCTAAACCTGCTGTAGGTTTCCTTTGAGTTCCTTGTGTGGTGTGTTTTCACTGTTATACTTTTTGAAGTGTTGCAAAAGTATGTTACACATTGCCTCTGAGACAAGCCTGACTGCTCTGTGCCAAACTACCAAGGGGGTGAGCACAAGTTAAATTGGTGTTTGCTTGTGCCTTTCCCTGACAAGAATTGTTTTTGCTGTTTGACCAGGGCTTACACCTCAGTCAACCAACAACCCAATTTCTTACAGACCCATTCCACCTTGTATCTTAAATGAACAGCTCAATACTAAAAGAAAATATGAGGTATTGTCACTTTGCCTTGCTTGGTTACACTGTATAACGATTTAATTGCTATCCTTGGGGTTTTCTCCTGCCAAATGAATTAAGTAATCGCAGCTTGCATCTGTTTCAAAACCATAGTGGGGGCTGCCAATGGAATGGTTTGAAATACATATAGTATTCCTGGAAGGATATTCTTTTAGAAAGCTGCTTCCCTGATGAACCATGAGACCTATTGCATTTGCCAGGACTGCAGCTCTTTTATGATGTCGGTCAGTAGCTGTGCATAGTACAGGTTCACTACCTAGGACTTGGTGTGAGCTAAATTGATGCCCAAATATGTTGTTGACTGGACCACCCAGCTGAGTGGATTCAGCTTACTCAGCAAATTCGATTAGTGCGGATAGGGTGTAGGAGCGGACCTTCCGATTTGAGAACATTTATTTTAAACCCTGAGCTCTCTCTGTAGGCGTCCAGCTCTTCGTGCAGGGGGCATAGCGAGTTCACAGGGTTACCATAATGTCGTTGGCAAACACCATGAGCATATAACTATCTTCTCCTCATTCAACCCTCTTTATGTCTCTCTGCGGTCGTATGGCATTAGCCAAGGGTTCCAAAGTCAAGGCAAAGGACAGCGGTGGCAAAGGGCATCCTTGTCCAGTGCCTCTTCCAATCTCGATCGCCACTGCCACATCACCCAACACCTGCGGGCACTACACTGGCTCCCTGTCGAAAAGAGAATCACCTTCAAGCTTCTCACCCATGCCAACAAGGCCCTCCACAACACCAGCCCCGCCTACATGAACCACTGCCTCTCTTTCCACGCACCACAAAGATCCCTCCGCTCAGCCCAGCTCTCCCTCGCCACGATACCACGCATCAAGAAGGCCAGAACAGGAGGTCGCTCCTTCTCCTTCCTCGCGGCCAAAGCATGGAACACCCTCCCTCTCCACCTCTGCCAGACTCCAACTCTCTCCAAGTTCCTGTAGGACCTCAGGACCTGGCTCTTCGAACGAATCACCATGAACATCCGGCACCGAGAAGACTTGGAGCCGCGCGCTCCCCCACCCACCAGCGCCTTGAGACCCCTCCGGGTGAGTAGCTGCGCTTCACAACCCCTGATTGATTGATTGATTGATAGAGTTAGACTTTAACTTTGTTCACCATAATATAGTCTCTTGGGGGCAGTAACTTGTTAGTATCCAAGACCAAAATCTGTGGGCAAATCCCACTCTTATCGAAACCTGTCACTACAATGTGTGTACATTGCACCCTGTTGAATGCTATTTTAGCATTGAGTGATAGCAGGAGAGTATTGCTTTGCCTCTTGTGGCCTCTTTCGATAATATGCATTACTTATTTGCTAATATCCCCACTTTAGCGGCCGATTATGAAACCCGATTGATCAGGATTAACTAATGTGGGCATAAGGGGATTCAGGCATGCTGCACCTATACCGGTCAAAAATGTAATATCTAGGTTAAGGATGGAAATGGGTCTATAAGTTGTACATATATTCAGGTTCTTGCCTGGTTTAGGCAGGACTACTATTTTTGGGTCTTATTTCTCCCAACACCCCAAAGTAGTTGAATTATTTAGTCAAAATAGGTGCTTGTTTGGGGAATAACATTTCTGTAAAATGTAGCGGGTGTACCCATCTGGGTCCGGCTCTTTGCCAGTTTTGAGCCTGCCAATAACTGACGCAACCTCTTCTACCAAAATTGACTCGCCTAGTTGGCCTAGCAGGTCCCTATATGCTAATGGTTGGAGATTCGCCTCCACATATGCCTGTGCTTGGGATTGGAAAACTATCTTACTGATGTATAACATTTGGTAAAAAAGACCCAATGTTTTGACAATATCCCTATCTTCTGTCACAAGGTACTGATAACAGATACCCTTTCTCCATTAATTTTAGCTCTGAGATGTGAAGCCAGGAGTTTGCCAGATTTGTTGCTGATGGAAAAGTACTCTATCTCATGCCTAAAAAGGGGGATATTGTGCTTTGTGCATGTAAAGGACGTTAAGTTGGGCATAAGAGTACAGGCTGCCCCAGTTTCTAGGAGGAAATAAGAAGAATGTGTTCCCATTCCAAGTTACTAAGCTGAGATTCTATTTGATCCCTTTTATCCATCCTCAGTCTCTTCTTCTGTGCTGTCTCAGATATGAAAATTCCCCTAATGACCATCTTAAGGTCACCCCAAAGCATTGCTACAGGGGCTGCAGGGTTGTCATTACTCACAAGGTAGTCTGTGATCACTGTCTCAACTATATCTCTTGTTAGTGGGTCATGAAGTAAAAATGAGTTGCCCTGTCCAAGTGTGGGGGCTGTCAATCAATCAATCAGGGGTTTGTTAAAGCACGACTACTCACCCGTAAGGGTCTCAAGGCGCTAGGGGTGGGGGGGGGTGCAGGTTCCATTCCATCAAGGAGGGGGTCTGTCGAAGAGCCAGGTTTTGAGGTTTCTTGCGAAGATGGGGAGCGATGTTGTCTGTCTGAGGTGGAGCAGAAGGACGTTCCCTGCTTTGGCCGTGAGGAAGGAGAAGGAGCGGCCTCCCGATCTGGTCTTTCTGGTGCGGGGGACCATGGCGTAGGAGAGCTGGGCTGATCGTAGGGTCCTTTGAGGTGCGTGGAATTTGAGTCGGCTGTTCAGGTATACTGGTCCGGTGCCGTGGAGGGCCTTGTGTGCGTGGGTGAGCATCTTGAAGGTGATTCTCGCCTCGACGGGGAGCCAGTGGAGTGTGCGCAGGTGCAGGGAGATGTGGTAGTGTTTTGGCAGGTTGAGGACCAGTCTTGCGGCGGCGTTCTGGATGTTCTGTAGCTTGCGGGTGAGGTATTTGTTTATTCCGGCGTAGAGTGCGTTGCCGTAGTCGAGTCTGCTGGTGACCAGGCGTGAGTGACGGTCTTTCGGTGTTCGAGGGGATCCATTTGAAGGTCTTACGAAGGAGGCGGAGGGTGTGGAAGCAGGAAGATGAGACGGAGTTGATCTGGCGGTCCATTTTGAGCTCGGAGTCTAGGATGATTCCCAGGTTGCGTGCATGGTCCGTGGGGGTTGGCGGGTTTCTGAGGGCGGGGGGCCACCAGGTGTCGCTCCAGGCGTCTGGGCCCATGATGAGTACTTCTGTTTTGTTGGTGTTTAGTTGTAGGCAGCTGTTTTTCATCCATTTGGCGACGGCTTCCATGCCTTCTCGAAAGTTGCGTCTGGCGGAGTTGGGCTCGTTGGATAGGGAGCGGATGAGTTGAGTGTCGTCTGCGTATGACACGATGTTGAGTCCGTAGGTTCTGACGATGGGGGCGAGTGGAGCCATGTAGACGTTGAAGAGCGTCTGGCTGAGGGAGGAGCCCTGGGGCACTCCGCAGGTGGTAGGTGTGGGGTCCGAGAGGAAAGGGGGGAGTCTGACCCGCTGCGTCCTGCCGGAGAGGAAGGAGCGGATCCAGTCGAGGGCCTTGTCCTGGATTCCTGCATCGTAGAGTCTGCGTATTAGGGTGCGGTGGGAGACTGTGTCGAACGCCGCTGATAGGTCGAGGAGGATGAGGGCTACTGTTTCTCCTTTGTCCAGTAGGGTGCGGATGTCGTCTGTTGCGGCGAGGAGGGCGGTTTCCGTACTGTGGTTTTTTCTGAAGCCGGATTGGGAGGAGTCGAGGATGTTGTGTTCTTCAATGAATGTGGCGAGTTGGCTGTTGATGGCTTTCTCGATTACTTTCGCTGGGAACGGGAGCAAGGAGATGGGTCTGTAGTTTTTGAGGTTGGTGGGGTCCGCTGAGGGTTTCTTTAGGAGGGGGTTGACCTCAGCGTGTTTACAGTCGTCGGGGAACGAGGCGGTCACCAGGGAGCGGTTGATGGTGTGGCGGAGCATGGGTGCGATGGTGTCGGCGGCTCTGTTGAAGATGTGGTGGGGCAGGGGTACGTGGGGGCCCCTGAGTGGATTGACTTCATTGTCTTCAGTATGTCTTCGGTGGTGAGGGCTGTCCAGTTGACAATCGCTGGTTTCCGGGTGTTGGGGGTGGTTGGTGAGGGTTCAGTGTGTTGGTTGTTTTCGTCGAAGTTGTCGTAGATGCTCTTGATTTTGTGGTGGAAAAAGGTGCTGAGTTTGTCGCAGAGGTCTTGTGAGGGAGGGATGTCGGTAGACTCGCTGGTGGGTTGGGCGAACTCCTTGATGATGCTGAAGAGTTGTAGTGTCAAGCTCAGTGGTGCATGGTCCAAAAGTGCTATGGAGCCAACAGATGTGTATGAGATTTGGGCTAGTGTTCCAGGGTGTTTCAAAACATAGTTTAAACAAGTGTACTTCTTGTGAGCATCAGGGTAGTATGTATAGTCTCTTTGTAGGTCATGTTTCTCCCTCCAAATGTCCACGAGGCCCACCTCTGTCAACCATTCTTTAAGCTTCCTGTTGGCTGTTTGTTCCAGATTATGTAGTTGGTGGGACCTGTTGAGTTGTCAATCCATCACTACATTCAGATCTTCTCCAAGTACTATTGCCCCTATTGCAAACTCAAAGATCGCTGAGATTGCAGTCTAAAAGAAGCATTCCTGTCCTGTGTTGGGGGTGTATATTGATGTTATGGTTTGTGTTGCCTCCCAGTTGTATCATTAGCACTAGATATCTTCCCTCCTTATCCCTTAGTATCTTTTGTATTGAGAGAACAGGTGTGTCAGAAAGAATTTCTTTTTCATACTACCCCAGTCAGCTTTTAGTAAGTGTGCCTTGTGGAGGAGACAAATGTCTCTCTGGGAGTTCCTGAGAAGATTAATAACTGCCCTCCATTTGACTGGTGCATTAAGCCCTTTTACACTAAGACCAATTATTCGAACCATTATAGATCAAGAAAGAGTGCAGGGTCCATGCAAGGGATCTTTTCCTCCTATGAAGTACACATCTCTCCCTTCGCAAATGAGTACACTATTTTCGTTGTGTCTGTCTACATTTACTCTTTAAATAAGCAAAAGAGTCTTTGATCCCTACTGTCATGTCACCCCCTGTTTTGTGTATATTAAGGCTTTTATTCGTGCTTCCCTTTCCCCTTGAATCCACACTTCCCCTGTTTCCTCGCTCTCCACACTCCCCCTCAATCCCCTTGCTCAAATATCCCAGGTAACTCATGTTGAGATCAATTGATAAGATTGAGCGTCCCCAATGGCCCCCTCCCTTCCTTGTGGTCACTCTCCCAGTCAGGCTAGGGCAACTCACAACCATGTCCAACTAGCCACTGACATGCTCAGTGGCCTACAGATGCTCATCTATGTCATTGTGCATCATGCAGTCATGTAACTTCCTGGCTTCATCTAGTGCTTCTTTACTCACTCTTCCAATTTCTTTATTCATGGGTGTATGACCCCTTTTGGAGTTACATGCTGTTTGCCATTGTCTTCCTTGTGAGGATTTAGCATGATTTCTCCTATCTCTGTCATCCGAAGGTGGATCCATCTGCAGACCCAGGATTGAAAGAGTCTCCTCTGTATTTTTCACAAAGGTTTTGATGTCGCCCCACTTCAGTTTGAGGCAGAATGGATGCCTCCATTGGTAGCGGATGTTTCTTTTGCATAGGTGATCTGTCACCTGACGGAATTCTCTCCTGCTTTGCAAGGTCGCTGATGCTAAATCATGGAACAAGCTTGGTTTATGTCCATCATATTCCAAAGTGTCCTGAGACCTGATCAAGGGCATAATGTCCTCCTTTTCCTCAAAAAAGTGGACTCTAGTCAAGATTTTCAGTGGAGCTTTCATGCCTGAGGCCTGCCGTCAGAGCACTGTGAGTATGGTCTAGACATATTGGGGGCTTGCCCGTCCTGCCCCTGATATGGTGTCAGTATAATCACATGTGATACTGTTGAAAATATTTGAACAACATTTATACATTTAGAGAGAGGTCATATAATGATGATTGCTCATGCACATTAATTTTCATTCAATCTGTTAAATTATAACCACCGGGCTCAGCCTTTCTTCAAAATATATAATCTAATTCATTCCAACAATATTTTCTGTCACAGATATAAAACATTTTAAAACAGGATATGCTTGGTGCCATTGTGACAAATTAGGTTCTTGTGCAGTGCAAAAAATTGCTAAGTTCAAAGAGGGCAAAGAGGGCAATTTCCCAATGAGAATTTACAAAGTTTTGACAAAAACTTGGGTACAATCCATCTGTCAACAACCTAATGTAGTTGGGGGACTTACATTCACTATCTCCAAACTGGGAGCTAGTAGTCCAAGTGATATTCTGTGAAGCGTTGATGTTTTGACACCTTAATCAATGCATATGACTTGATACATCCACTGGGGTCTTCATCAGGACAAAACCAAAAAGCAAGCCTATCCTCCTTGACACAAAGGACCAAAAAGTCAACATGAGCCATTGCTTGTAGCCAAATGATAAATATTAAAGGAATTATCCTAAAGTAAGGCAATCTCTCATCAAAATTTCAGAGTACTAAGTGCCCCAAATGGTGACCTCATACAAGCCGTTTAATTGACCAGCTGAAAGACAATATGGAAAGTAAAAAGATGGTATCAATTTGTCCCTTCTTTTGACAACTGGGTGACTAATTAATTACCATATCAATCCAGAAAGTAATTAAAAAACATCAGAGATAGTGCCCATACCACTTACAGATGTATTGTTAATTCAGTTTAAATATCTGTGTACCATCAAATATATTGTGCTGTCTTTTAGAAACTGAATTAAAATACCACTTACATATTTTGCTCATATAATTTAAAACTGTGAATGATTGTTAACAAGGGCTCTCCTGAGATCATCCTGCGCTGAAAATATAGAATAAAAATGTAGGGAATGTTACTACCCACGTTCAGACACGAATTGGAAAAATAATTTCTGCTTTGAACCATACTCTATAACTCTCCTGAATGGTGTTGTGCAACCTATGTCGCAAACTAAACTGCAGGCCTCTGCTTATCTATCGGCTCAAATCACATCACCTACGCGGCAAGCTCATCCTGGTTAAATGAATAGGTGCAAGTGTGCTGCAGACGTGCACGCTGACAGAGAGGAGATACAAAGGGACTTATTTATGAGCCATTTGCGCCGCCGTTGCGTCACTTTTTGTGATGCTGCGGCAGCGTAAAAAATGCTCCATATTTACAAAGTGACGTATCTAAGCAGATGTGTCACTTTGTAAAGCCCTGCGCTACATTATACCTGTGTCAGGTATAATGTATGCATGGTGGGCATTCCCCCGCAATAAAGGCTCGCAGAAGTGGCGCAGTGAAATCTATGAGATGTCACTGCGACACTTCTAGGACGCCACTGTGTCAAATCCTTATGCCTGCCGCACAGCAGGCATAAGACTGACGCAGGCCCTATCACATGGGGCTTGCCCCATGTGAAAGGACACATTGCTGGCGTTGTGTCTGTTTTCAGACACACCCCAGAAATGCATCACTTTTGCGCCTACATATACGTCAGGAATACTGACGTATCTGTAATTCCTTGCGACATGGAGCGCCGTACAGTAAATACGGCGCATCCATGGTGTCGCAAACAGGGTGCACTGAAAAGTGTTGCATCGATGTTTTCACGCAGCGATGCAACACTTTTCATAAATAAGGCCCTTAATGTGCACAAAACCCCACTCACACTTGGACTTCCTATCACTGTATGATGTAGTTATCTTTATAAAAGAAAACAATGCATTTTCACTCTTTTTTTTAAATTTTCCAAGCCTTGTGGAAGAAGGGGGTATCTTAGAAGAAAAAAATATCATTTCAGCAGCCTTGCATAAACCACTGCCAATAAAGACATACGATGGTGCTCTCTTGCACATCCTTATTTCTGTTGGACAAATTGAGATTAAGGGCCTCATTTATAAGGCCCTTGCACCGCCGGAACGTCACTTTTTGTGATGTTCCGTGGCGCAGGAGCCTGCCCCATATTTACGAGGCAGCCCTAAGCCACTTTTTTTGGCTTAATGCTGCCTTGTAAATATTGTTTCCTTTAACACAGTTTTCTGCATTAATGGGGCGTGCAATGGGTGTTGCTGGGGGCGTTCCCAGCAACATCCATGGCTTTTTGACACAGCCCCAGATTTACGAGAAATCATAAATCTGAGGCAGCACCAAAAACATACGCCTCCCCAGGGGAGGCGTAAGGGAGGCACAACGAGGAGAAATATTTGTATTTCTCCTCGTTTTTCCTTTTTATATGTGTACTGCATTCTGCAGCACACATATAAAGAGGAAAAAGCATGTTGTGATTGTTTTTGTGCAGGAAGGTTTCCCTTACTGCACAAAAATAATCATCCCAGCAACGCAGGCACCCTTGCACCGTGGTGCAAGGGTGCCTGCGTTTGGGCACGGCAGCCCATTGTGCGCCTGCGGAGGGGAAAAGGGCAGGAATGCGCCCTATCAGATAGATACGGCGCATTACTGCCTTTTTCTTTTGCCGTAGGGCAGCGCAGCAGAAAGGCCTGCTGCGCTGCCCTATGGCAAAATTTCATAAATGAGGCCCAAAGTATCTTCCTCAAACAAGATTGCTGACAAGGTGTCACATACTCATGCTACAATTGTAGCAAAAAGAACCAATCCAGTCAAGGACGTGTAATACGGGTGTCGGTGTCCCGACTTATTTTACTTGAATATCAGCGCCCCACAAAGGGTTTTTTGGATACATAATCAAGTATATAAAAAATGTTTTTAAACTGTAACCAAAAAGATTCTATTTCACCATATCTTCGTCATTTTAGGTGGCTATGTACAACTCCAAAAAATGCATTAGTTAAAGCCAACCTCTATAATCATTATGGATGACTGTACAAAACGTAAAGAATTACAAAAAAATTACAATCAGAATGTATGTAATAGACATCCATGCGCAGACATATTGTGTCTCTCGATATTATAATCTAACAAAAGGTCGTATTTACTCCGAGTCTTCATTATGAGTTATTTGTGAAGTAGTCTCGCAATACAAAAACTCCGTACCCCGAGACAGTCTGTCGTGAAGCCTGCCCCTGGCCTATAACGGGGGCCGCAAACCAAAGTTGAAAAAATGTTTCATCCATTTGCAGATTTCAGAGGGTTGCAAATAGAGACACTTATTCATATTTAATAGAATGTCAGCTGCATCAATACGTACAAAATAGAAATTAAGTCACATTCCAAAGAAAATACACCATCCATGAATGGAATGTGCTACTTGTTTGTTAATTTTCTCAAACTCATTCAATCCGTTGCTTACTCTGTCAAGGACGTTTCCGTTTACACTCCCTCACAGGGCCAGCTTTAACACTGGTGGCGCCCTGTGCGACAATGTTTGTTGGCACCCCCCCCCCAATGACCACTTCTGCCACGGTTTCCCTCAGTAGCACCCTTTAACAGTACCCCTCAAGTCTCCATAACCGCTGTCTCTCAGATTCATTTAGTTTTATAGCACCTCTCATACCAGTGTAAGGTGTCAGAGCAATTTACATCACACACACATTGCACAGAGACAATCATATGTGTGTAAATCAGTGTATAGGAAATGCTACATCAGACAGGACTACAAGGTGTAGTGTAGTAGTGACATGTCATCGATACTGGTAGGCAATATCGTTTAAGAGTCCTTATTCTGGAAAAGCACAAATTCAGAATTTAAAACGTAACACCATTGTTAGGGGTTCTCTTTCATAATAAGAATTGTTTTCTACCCAAATGAACCCTTTTGGGAAGACTAGGATAATGAAAGACTGGGCAAAAAATCATATCGCTCTATCATATACCTTGCAGTTTGCATGCAGCTCTTTGCTGACAGTTAGTAGCTCAATGTTTTATATTAGGACTTTGACTTATTAACTACAAGTAACAAAACCAGCTCTCTGACAGAAGCAGTAACCCACTGACCTATTTACATTATATGCACTTTGTGATCTGCATGGCACACGTTCTTAGTAGCAGGCATTTTCACCCTCTGCACTACCTTAAAATGAGTCAAAACTTCCACTAGACAAACCTCCGGTCTCTTTCCAGGAAGATGATTAATCACCAGAGTTATCTTAACATTTTAATTGATGCCTGAAAATTGCTGGAGGCCAGGAACGCAGCAGCAGGTGCTTTAAAAATGTTAATATACTTTCAAAAATGACGCCCCCACCTCAAGTCAGCGCCCGGTGCGGTGGCACCGATCGCACTGCCCTAGAGCCGGCCCTGCTCCCTCACATTTAAGACTGAGCAAATGTCACTCCAAGATTTGATTTTCTCCAGGACCAACCATGATCCATCTAATATCTCGGCCTCTGTGCCCAGAGCATACAAAATGTTCAACCAACAGGGCACCTTGGGGCATATGTACAAGCCCCTATCGCCACAGGAACGTCACTTTTTGTGACGTTCCTGTGGCAATAGGAGCCTTGTCTTATGTACAAGGCAGCGTTAAGCCACTTAACGTGGCTTAACGCTGCCTTGTACATAAGGCACCCTTTCACACTATGGTTAGCGTAAAAGGGGTGTGCAGTGGGTGTTGGGATGGACGTTCTACCGCAATATCCATTGTATTTGACGCTGCCCCCTATGTACAAGGGTGGCGTACATAGGAGGCAGCGTCAAAATTAAGACCAGGAAAACCCTGGTCTTAAGTTGGCGAAACGAGGAGAAATGCGTTTTTGATTTTTCCATGTGTGCTGCCTTGTGCAGCACACATGGAAAAAGCAAAATGCCATGGTTTGTTTATGTACAGGAAGGTGTCCCTTCCTGTACATAAACAAACCTTTGAAAGAAATGCAATTCTGTCACTTTCATGTGTGCTGCATTAAGCAGCACACATGAAAGTGACAGAATTGCATTTTCGATTTTTATGTGCAGGAAGGGACACCTTCCTACACATAAACAATCCTCCTCTGCAAGCAGACACCCTTGCACTCGGATGCAAGGGTGCCTGCGTTGGTGCTAAGTTGTTAAACTTAGCGCCATCGCAGGGGGAAATGCAAGGCTGCACCACGTTCTTGTAAATATGGTGCAGCCATGCGTTTCTGATGTGGCGGAGCGTGTCGTTAAGCCAAGGAGGCTAACGACACGCTCCGCCACTTCATTGTACATATCCCCCCTTGAGGTTTCCACTAGGTTTTCCTACAATGCTGAAGGATCTGCTGTAAGACCCTTGCACCTGATCCTACTGTTATGTTGGATAACATACACCCTTTTTAGTTTCTGAGTGGTCTGCCGGGTATATAGTAAATTACATGGACACCATACAAAATAAATTACTTGAGTTACAATTGACACAACATATGGGCACAGTTCTGTTGTTTAAATTCTTTGGTATTTGATATGATGACATTAGCAGTGATTTTTCCTAATTTGAGATGCCCACCAGAGGGCAGCCCCATCAATTGACTATGGGTGAGGCCTATGTGGGTCTCATATCGCTGGCATCTACCAAGAGGTGTTTAATAATACGGCCACTCCTGAATGTAAACACTGGTGGATCAAGTGTATGGTTCCCTGCCTCTAAAACATGCTTGCTGATACTCTTTTCACATGGTGAACGACTGAGCAAACTATGGGGACAGATAGGATTTTTTTTTATTTTCATCATTTGATTTTGCTCCATAGGGCCTCGCATGGGAAGCACCAACCTCTCTTCATTGCCTGCTTCACAAAATGTTTAGAATAATCTTTGGACCAAATTATTACTCAGGATTCTGGCCTCGGTACAGATGTTTTCAGTTTAGATTCTCTGAGGTCATCTTTGAAAAATGGAAAGCAGTGGTCTGGGGAATCATTTTTCATAATGCATGGAAAGAGCTGAGAAAGATAGAAAGAGGGGATTAAGGAGATTTTTTTTTGCAATACCTTTAGAGAAATCCACCAATCGTTAGTGGGTTAACATATAAAAACATTTCCTTATACGCAGTGCGGCTGGAACAGGTAGTAAGTGAAGATGTCCTGCGTGGGAGAGTTCCTGGCTGTCTGGGAAAAGACCCAGTAGTGGCACGCCTCAACTTTCCTTTGAATCTATGCTTCCCGAAGCTACTCAAAAGCTAAGAGAATTACCCCCATGCTGATTATACAAAGGCAATAGTTGTCAAGAACTATTCAGAAGGAGGCAGCCTGCTGTGCTGTCTCTTCTCTGTGGCCTGCAAAGTGTGATAGGCCCAACGAGACACAGGGGTCTGCATGCACCTGGAAAAAACACTGCAAGATCAGTGTTGACTGACTTTTGACGGTGGTCCTGAAGAAAGTGAAGAAGTCTCTGTATTTGAAACTCTGGACTAGTAGCCAAGCATCAGTCTGTGAAAGATTGGGGTAAGTTGGAGCAAATAGACCCTTGCTACAATGAGTAAAGTGTTGATATTTGTAATCAGTATCATCATTCATCAGTCACTGTGTTTCTGGAAAGAAAGCATTTTCCTAAGGACTCTCTGGAAGCATTGCTTGTTTTGTATTGGAGCTAGGCAACCTTTATCTTCTGCTTCCATTCCCCTTCAGTGGAAACGGGCTTATTTTTTATATTGGTGAAAAAACGTACTGCTAAACCCAGCATGTAGAGTAATTTTTACCACATTTTTATTACCACCTCTGCCTGTCAAAATACTGGAAAAGGACATCAATAGTCAACATTAACACTTTGTTGAACATTACTATTTCCTTTCCTCCTATTAGTCGGACTTTCGCCTATTTTAAATAGGGCTCCCGGCTTTATGGTATTTATTTTTTTGACATTTCCGTCTGTATTTCTCCATATTTATTTTTTGCAAATTTTATCTGTATTTATCCATCATTTATTTTGGGTTTTGTGGAAAAATGAAACTGAAATTAGTATATTTCCACATTTATTTAACCAGTAAATATGCACTCATGCTTGAATGCCTACTAGGTTTCAATGCTGTAAACACCCCCAGAAGATAAATTAATGCACTTTTAAGAAAATATGCAAATTTCAGTATCAACCTTGTGCATATCTACTGCTGGTGTGGAGAAGTGTGGCTCAATGGTTAGAGCGGCAGACCCTGATGCAGAGATCTGGCCCGGGACCAGGGTTCAATTCCTGCCTCGGCGGGTCTTGGGCTAAAACTTCCTCGGACCTGATAATTCTCGCCTCAGTGCCTATTCTAATCATGGGTCCCACTCTGCAACTCTGGGCAATAGCTTGCTTAATCTCCACAACGGCCCCACCAGCGCTGGGATGCCTGGCTTCACCTTGGGGGTGCCCAGGAGTGGACATTTCACAGGGAAAAGCCAGGAAGGGTTCCACAGCGGTATGCGTTCAGCGCCAGGATGCCTCAGGGTAGCAGTGCGCTTTACAAGTACAAATTCATTTCATTTCATTTCATTAAAGCCAGTTTACTAAAATTCCTTTCTTTTTTAGCCCCCTTACCTATCAATCCACAAAGCTATTGGCCTGGCAGTCATGGCAGACAGTATTTAGAATTACTCAAAAAGTAACCCAATTTCCATTTTTATCCACATTTAAAAATAAATAAAGACAAGAAAATAAATGTTTTCTGTCTGTATTTATCTGTAAAAATCAGTAAAAACGAAAACAGGGAGCCTTAATTTTAATGCACTGAAACTACTTTAGTTTGAATCCTTGTAGACCTTCAGTGTTTGGTGGACCAGGGAGGCACTACTGCCCTGATCCTTTTTGACCCTTTGGCTGCCTTTGATCTTGTGGCCCACCATATCCTTCATTGACATATCTCAGAAATTTGGCTAAATTGTCCAGGCCTTAACTTGGCTTACATCACATCCAGCAGATCGCACGCACGCTGTCCATCTTCCCCCTTTTAGATCCTCTCCTGTAGAGTCCCACTGACCTCCTGAGTCAGTCTGACTCCATAAAATGTCTATGACACCCCTCTGGCCACTCCTCTGAGCTAATTTGGGTTTTAATTCATGACCAATGCTGATAACGCTCAAATTCTTCTATGTCTTAACCCTTATGGGCCAAGTTCCTTCTCCAACTTTACTTTTTGTTTATAGGGTTGATCATATGCATGAGGAATACTTTTCTTAATATCAGTAACAAAAAAACTGAAGTTCTAATTGGTTAGCAGAATAGTGGCCCAGGGACTTCCCTACTGTTGCTGTACCTGTATCTGAAGTCCACAACCTGGGATTCATTCTCGATCGTTCCTTCTCACTTAACTCAAAGATCCACAGTTTCTTCTACCTTCTGTTTCTTCCATTTGTAACTGCTTTGCAAAATCACTTCGGGGCATATTACCAAGGATTTGCGATAATTATAGCAAAGCGCGCTTAGCGTTGTTTTTTTTATCGCCGGCTATCGCTGGATTTCATTGCGGAGATAATGCGTTATTATCAACGCTTATCTCCAAGGCGATAAAAAATCCAGCGATAGCGGCGAAACCCAGCAATAGCGCGGGAAATCCAGCGATAATTTCACTGCGCTAATGAAAAGCTCGCTAATAGGCAGGTGAGGTCTTAACCTTACAATCCACCTCCCATTGACAAGATGGTTAAGTCAAGTTTTAGCAGGTGTTAAATTCCAGCGATAATCGCGGTTAGCGCGACTTTTTTTATCGCTTCGCGGGCATTGATAATAGAGGGAAGTTGTGTTTGCGACTGTTTGCAGTTGCTTTTAGTTGGGAACGCCTACTTTGCATGTCATTAGCGATAATTATCGCTGACATGCAAAGCGGCAACGTAAACAGCCGCTATCGCCATTAAGCTGTCGCTAACAGCTGTTAGCGACAGCTTGCTAATAGGGCGATAAAAATATCGCCGCTTTATCGGCAAAAGTGCTGCTAAAGTGGCGTTACTGCCCTTGGTAATATGCCCCTTCTTTCCTAATCCCACCAGTTAGACAAACTTTGATCCAGACTGTTATTCTTTCCTGCCTGCACTATTTCACTTCTCTTTAATTTGGACTTTCAATTTATTCTGTTGATCATCTTTCAAGAATATAGAATGTTTCAGCCCCTCAACTTCCATCTCCATTGCCATTTTCACCTTACTTCCTGTCTTGCCTTTTTCCTCTGCCTATCGGTCCCAAGCTTCATTGAATTAAAAACTTCGGGCATATTACCAAGGATTTGCGATAATTATTGCAAAGCGCGCTTAGCGCTGTTTTTTTTATCGCCGGCTATCGCTGGATTTCATCGCGGAGATAACCCGTTATTATCAACGCTTATCTCCAAGGCGATAAAAAATCCAGCGATAGCGGCGAAAGCCAGCAATAGCGCGAGAAATCCAGCGATAAATTCACTGCGCTAATGAAAAGCTTGCTAATAGGCAGGTGAGGTCTTAACCTTACAATCCACCTCCCATTGACAAGATGGTTAAGTCAAGTTTTTAGCAGGTGTTAAATTCCAGCGATAATCGCGGTTAGCGCGACTTTTTTTATCGCTTCGCGGGCATTGATAATAGAGGGAAGTTGTGTTTGCGACTGTTTGCAGTTGCTTTTAGTTGGGAACGCCTACTTTGCATGTCATTAGCGATAATTATCGCTGACATGCAAAGCGGCAACGAAACGGCCGCTATCGCCATTAAGCTGTCGCTAACAGCTGTTAGCGACAGCTTGCTAATAGGGCGATAAAAATATCGCCGCTTTATCGGCAAAAAGTGCTGCTAAAGTGGCGTTACTGCCCTTGGTAATATGCCCCTTCTTTCCTAATCCCACCAGTTAGACAAACTTTGATCCAGACTGTTATTCTTTCCTGCCTGCACTATTTCACTTCTTCTTTAATTTGGACTTTCAATTTATTCTGTTGATCATCTTTCAAGAATATAGAATGTTTCAGCCCCTCAACTTCCATCTCCATTGCCATTTTCACCTTACTTCCTGTCTTGCCTTTTTCCTCTGCCTATCGGTCCCAAGCTTCATTGAATTAAAAACTTCGGGCATATTACCAAGGATTTGCGATAATTATTGCAAAGCGCGCTTAGCGCTGTTTTTTATCGCCGGCTATCGCTGGATTTCATCGCGGAGATAACCCGTTATTATCAACGCTTATCTCCAAGGCGATAAAAAATCCAGCGATAGCGGCGAAAGCCAACAATAGCGCAGAAATCCAGCGATAAATTCACTGCGCTAATGAAAAGCTTGCTAATAGGCAGGTGAGGACTTAACCTTACAATCCACCTCCCATTGACAAGATGGTTAAGTCAAGTTTTTATCAGGTGTTAAATTCCAGCGATAATCGCGGTTAGCGCGACTTTTTTATATCGCTCGGCGGGCTTTGATAATAGGGGGAAGTTGTGTTTGCGACTGCTTGCAGTTGCTTTTAGTTGGGAACGCCTACTTTGCATGTCATTAGCGATAATTATCGCTGACATGCAAAGCGGCAACGAAACGGCCGCTATCGCCATTAAGCTGTCGCTAACGGCTGTTAGCGACAGCTTGCTAATAGGGCGATAAAAATATCGCCGCTTTATCAGCAAAAGGTGCCGCTAAAGTGGCGATACTGCCCTTGATAATATGCCCCTTCATTCGCTACTGTTGCTCTCTTTCCTTCAATTGTCTTCTGTCTTGTTGTCATTCCTAGAATTCTGCAAAATCGTTCTGGCGTCTGCTGTGTTTTCTACCTTGTGGCTAAGGCTCGGAATGCTTTCCAACTACACCTTCCATGCATGGACCATCACCTTGCTGTTCGTAAAGATTTAGGGCCATATTCTCAAGGAAGTGGCGGAGAGAGGCATTAGCCTTCTTGGCTTAACGCCTCTCTCGCCACTTCGAAAACGCGAGGCTGCACCATATTCTCAAGGATATGGTGCAGCCTCGCGTTTTCCCCTGCGATGGCGCTAAGTTTCACAACTTAGCGCCAACGCAGGCACCCTTGCACCAGAGTGCAAGGGTGTCTGCAAGCAGGGAGGTTTGTTTATGTACAGGAAGGTGTCCCTTCCTGCACATAAACAAACCTTAAATGCCAGTTTGTAACTTATATGTGTGCTGCTTCATGCAGCACACATGCAAGTTACAAAACGGCATTTCTAAAAAAAGGTTTGTTTATGTACAGGAAGGGACACCTTCCTGTACATAAACATACCATGGCATTTTGCTTTTTCCATGTGTGCTGCACAAGGCAGCACACATGAAAAAAGCAGAAACGAGGAGAAATAAAGCATTTCTCCTCGTTTTGCCACCTTAAGACCAGATTTTTCCTGGTCTTAAGTTTGGCGATACCTCCTATTTACGCTGCCCTTGTGAATAGGAGGTAGCGTCAAACTCAATGGGTGCTGCGGGGGAACGCCCACCGCAACACCCACTGCACGCCCTCTTCACGCTAAAAACAGCGTGAAGGGGGCCCTATTCACAAGGCAGCGTCAAGCCGCGTTAAGCCACTTAACGTGGCTTAACGCTGCCTTGTGAATAGGACTAAGCCCCTATCGCCACAACAACGTCACTGAAAGTGACGTTGTGGTGGCGATGGGGGCTTGAGAATATGCCCCTTAAAGTCCCATCTAGTTTCTGTGTCACAGCGAGATCCAGGAGTCGGCAGTCTGCATTAGCGCAAGAACACCCTGAGGGGTGAAAAGAGTGCTTTTACAAATTACTTAGGGCCATATTCTCAAGGAAGTGGCGGAGAGAGGCGTTAGCCTTCTTGGCTTAATGCCTCTCTCCGCCACTTCGAAAAAGCGAGGCTGCACCATATTCTCAAGGAGAATATGCCCCTTAGTATCTCATAGTTTTATTGCCAAACTAAATGCACGTATGCTTCTACTTTTTACAGCGAAACTGCTTTTGTGCACAAAACTTTCAAATTTGCTTTTAGAATGTCCTTTGACCACCCTACACTACTTACTTCTAAGCCATTTTAGTAGTTAAAGTAGTTTCCCTTTTCAAAAAAATGAGTTTGCAATTTGGAAGCGTTTAATTTCTTGACTGTAATGCTGAATTTGTACTGTGTTTCACAAAAATATGCATTTTCTCGGAAAGCAAACAAATGTTAGCCCGGCATGCCTTACAGAAATCTGATTTCATTTTTAGCCGCTTGATTGTTTAACTTTGTAGAAGCTCCTAAAACAGCAATGCATGTATATAAGGTTTCTAGTCACATATCTTTACATTTATATAGAAAGTTTAAGTTTTTCATTCATGTTGCTTATGAATATGTTTTCTTCCTTTTCACATGATCCAGTTGCATTCATTTGCTTTTCTACATATTCTGGGCCTCATTTACTACAAAATTTGCTGCCATGGGTCATGTTGCAAGGGTACCTGCATTGCGGGGATGATTATTTTTGTGCAGGAAGGGATACCTTCCTGCACAAAAACAATAATTGATGGCATGTTCCTCTTCCTATGCGTGCTGCAGAATGCAGCACGCATAGAAAGAGGAAAAAACTAGGAGAAATAAAAGTATTTCTCGTCATTGCGCCACCAATACGCCTCCCCTGGGGAGGTGTAGGATTCTGACGCATTCCAAGCTTTACAAAACATTGTAAATCTGGGAATGTGTCAGGTCCATGGATGTTACGTGGGAACACCCACAGCAACACGCATGGAACAATTCTTTCACGCAGAGTAATGCATGAAAGGGGCCCATATTTATAGGGTTGCTTTACCTGGCTTGTAAATATGGGCAGGCACAATGCGCTGCCGGTGCGTTAAAAAAAGGGACGCACCTGCGGCACAATGGGCTTGTAAATTAGACCCTCTGTGCTTATTATTCTCATTCAGTGAGATTCATTGCAATACAACGATTTTAACTTATCTAAAAAATAAAATGTTGTTAATCGAGATGCAGCGCTATACAATCACTAATTAATAAAAATAAATATCTGCACTTTTAGTTTATAAATGACTGACATTTCTCCTGTAAGGTGTCCTATACCACCTACTAACATTTCTTTGTGTCACAATCTGGCAAAACACAATATCAGATACTGGAAAATAGGCCTTAAAATTAAAAACGTTTCATAAGCTAGTCCTATGTTAGAACTTTGTATTACACTTTTTAAAAAAAATATCTTTATTGGCATTTGAAACAAAAATAGATGGTACAGCATTTTAGATATACTCCAAGACTTTCCAACTAGGGAGGCCATTCAGTCAGGCCATGAGAGGAATGAGAACAAGCCAAAGAAGAAAAATAAAAAAATAAAACCCTTACGCAAAATGTATACATACAGAGTCATATGCATCATAAAGATAATCATTTAAGATATTGTTGCCGCGTTTTGCTCCCTCATCTTGTATAACCTGTTTTCTTAATTGATGTCTCCATTGTCAACCAAACCTATTATGTGAACTAAACTACCCGCCCTCCCCTTACTCCAACCTCCCTCCCATCCATGTCTGTGTGTGTGTCCATCTACCTCCAATCTATCCCTGTGCATCAAGTCTTTCTAAGTCGTGTATTATCCTGTCTCACGTAGTAGTCACCCTAATAGTCCTTGTGACTGCGCAATCTCCATATTATTGGACTGGGAGCCAGCTGGTGTCTGATCCGACTGCATATCCATCAGCATTGCCCTCCAGGCCCGTAAGTCCTTGTCAACGTTTTCATCACGTCTGGTCCTCTGCTTTCGGACCGTCTCAGACGTAGCCCATTCATCCACATCCCGCACCCATTGCGACACTTTTGGTGGGTTGTGGCTCAGCAACGATATGGCTACACATCGTTTTGCCAAGACCAGTCCCAGAAGCAGACATTTCCTACTGAGTTTCTTATTTTTTGGGTGGGGCAGTAACCCTAGCAGAACTGTGCATATCTCTCGGGGTATCACCCACTCTGTCTCCCTCTGTAACGTAATCAAAACTTCGGACCAGTAAGGACATATGACCGAACAGGACCATGACATATGTATAAAGTCTGCGTCTGCCTCCCCACAGCGGAACATTGCCCCGAGCGGTCTGGATAAATCCTGTTTAGTCGTTTGGGAGTAAGGTATGTTTGATAGACAAAATTATATTGTATCAATTTAAAGTGGGTGTTCGAGCTCACTTGCTTCACTCTCTCATGAATTTTGCTCCAATCCTTAGATGATATCGGGTCACCCACTATTGTGTACCATCTTGTCTGTTCAGGGAGTGTCTGAACTATCTTGTCCTCCCGAATTGCCCGATATAGATGCGACACAAGTCTTCCGTCCTTGAGCCATATATAACAGGACCTGCAATACATTGGCAGCGGGAGGTTCCTCTGGAAATGAAGGCCACAGCTCCCTAGCCACCTGAGCTATTTTCTCATATTGCAGAAACTGCCCGGTGCCCAAACTAAAGGTGTCCATTGCATGTTCACGTGTAATATATTGTTCATTGTCGTACAAATCACCCATCGTTAGGCATCCTCTCTCCCGCCATCTACGTGCAGACAAAGAAGCCGAAATTCTAGAGACGTGTTGTACTACCCATAGGGGCATGTCCGGGGCATACGGCGCTCGTCGCAGCACTGTCTTGACCGTGAGTTTCCATATTTCTGCCACGTGTCGAATTATGTAGGGGCATGTCTGGGGTACGTTTGTCCCCATCATCAACAGTTCAGGCAGGGAGCAGTCACCAAACGTACCCGCCAGCAAACTCTTTTCCCAGTTTTCGGCTTCATCCAGCCAGTGCACGGCATGCTACAGCTGAGAAGCGATATAATAAAATTCCAGGCAGGGGACCTCCAGTACCCCGGTGTGCCACGTCCCCTGCAGAGTGGCCAGACTGACCCTTTTACGTTTGGCGCCCCACAGTAGGTCTACCAGCAGGCTATCTAGGGTTGCAAAAAATTATCGAGGTACTTTATAAAGGAAGTGTTGCATCGCGGAAGACATCTCGGTAGGATGATCATTTTTACTATGGCAATCCTTCCCATAAGGGACAAAGGTAATCCCTGCCAAAAACGCACCAAACCCTGTATTCCCTCGATTACTTTCTCTATGTTAATCGCCAGATATAGTTCAGCTGTCGTGGCCAGTTTGATCCCCAGGTACCTAGGTTTCGTCTCCACCCACAGGAGTCCCACCTCCGGCAGTGAGCTGTCTGAGCGTAAAGCCAGCCTTCCCATCGGGATCAATTTCAACTTCCTGGGGTTTATCTGCAGTCCAGGTATATTCCCGAACCTCCGAAGAACGTCCGACAATATCAGAATAACCTGGACGGGTTGTCAGAGTTACACCAGAGTATCATCCGCGTACAAGGATACCACGTGATTAGACGCTCCCAGTAGGATCCCAAATGCAGCCAGTTCCCCTCTCAGAGCCGCCGCCAGTGGCTCCATCGCTGTCGCAAAAAGGAGTGGCGATAGCGGGCATCCCTGTCTGGTGCCACGTTGCAGTGTGAAGGCTCTCGAGACCAACCTCCCCATTCGTATTCTGGCATGAGGAGCCGAGTAGAGTAACCGTACCCATTTTAGGAATTGCACTCCCATCCCCATTGTTTGCAGGACCTCCCAGATGTACATCCAGCCCACTGAATCAAACGCTTGCTCTATGTCTAATAGAGCCAGGGCTTAATCTTCCTGAACCAACGAGGGGGAGTGCCACACATGAGCATGCCTCCGTAGATTATGGGCCGTTCTACGTTTTGGGGATGAAGCCAGCTTGGTCAGGATGAATTAAGTGGTGCATATGTGGTGGAAGCCGAGCTGCCAGGATCCCACTGAAAATTTTTATATCTATATTTAAAAGGGAAATTGGTCTATACGAGCCCGGCAACCGGGCATCCCTGTCTGCCTTGGGTATCATGACTACCAGTGCTTCTCTCATCGAAGGTGGCAATACTTGCCTCTGAAGTGCTTCGTTGTTTACTTCCAGAAGGCGGTCAACCAAAATGGGCACAAACCTTTTATAAAACTCGGACGGTAAACCGTCACTCCCGGGGTTTTTAGATTGTTGTAGAGCTTGTATTGCTCCCAATATTTCCTCTTTAGATATTGGGACCTCCATCAGCTGACACGCCTCCTCTCCCAGTCGAGGTAAGCCCAGGGCGGCCATGAACTCAGTCATCGCCTCCGGATCCGGGGGAGGGCACGCCGCATACACCCCGGCTAGATGATCGGCCAGGATGTCCAGGATTTTCCCTTGGCTATATACCGTGTCCCCACCCTTAGACTGCATCTGCACTATGGGGGAAACAGGTTGCTCACTCTTAATCAGCTTGGCAAGCAGGGCCCCAGATCGATCCTCCTCCATATGCAGACGCTGTTGATACGCGGTATAATGAAACTTTTCAAGCCTGTATAATGCCGCCAGCATCTGTTCCCGTGCCGTCCGCCATTCATCCAAAAGATGGGGAGCCTTTGGGAGCGATGTCTCCAGCTCTGCTAGTTTCCCTTCCTGCACCTTAATGTCCCTTTCAAGCTGCTGGCAGACACCATAGGTAGTATTAATACAAATTCCCTGGATCACCACCTTCATCGCTTCCCACTCCACTGCTCTTGAGGACGCAGAACCCCAGTTCATTCCGAAATATCTAGAGAGTTTGTCTCCTATCGTGGCAGCAAAGGGTGGATCAGTGAGCGCCTCAGCCTGGAGCCTCTATGTCGATATCGCAGATCTCGGCCTCTCCGTGCTGAAAGATAACATCATAGGAGAGTGATCCGAGATGTGTCTCGGGAGGTATACTACTTCTCCCACCTTAGGGACCAGATCCGCAGATACAAAGAATTGGTCAAGCCTGCTAAATGTATCTGTCGCAGGAGTATGAAAAGAGAAAACTCTACTGTCTGGGTGCCTCAATCTCCACACATCCACCAGTCCCAACCCTTTCAGGGCGTCCCCTGGGCCCCGGTCATGCCTGGTTTAGTTTTTGCTCGGGTGGCTCCTGATCCATCGCTCCATCCAACACACAGTTGACATCCCCTAGCATAATAACCCCTCCCCCCAGATATGGACCCGCAGTGACCATCACTTCAGGGAAAAAAAACGGGGTATCTACATTAGAAACATATACATTAATAAAGCATATCTCTTGGCCATCAAGCCTGCCGTATAAGATCACATACCGCCCCTCAGAGTTACTCACATGGTGTAGATGCTGGAAAGGGGTCCCCAGGGTGACCCAGATGGGAGCCCCCTGAGCAAATCCCGAATATGAAGTGGCGTATAACTGTCCCCTTTAACTACGTCTGATATAAGGAAGTGTGTCGCTCCAAACGTGTGTTTCCTGGAGGCCTGCTACAGAGATTCTAAAATGTTGCAAATAGGCATACACCTTGCTTCGTTTTACGTGCATTGCCATATCCCGTACATTCCAGGTAAGCAGTTTCATCATGGGGGAAGCCATGGCAGTCCGTAGTCGACATTGTCCCTGAGTTCCCACCCATCCATCCCACATCGAGATTGGTCACACATCAATAAATTACATCCCAGACATGGATCCCGTGAACTCCCCCTAAACCATTGGATAACAAACAGAACTGATTGATTCTCCCATCCCCCCCACCCTCTGGGCAGTGAAACGGATCCATCCCTCCCCACATCGTAGAGAGCAAACAATCCCATCTCCCGCCCTAAACTTCCCCCCACAACTTTCACAAACAAAATACTTATCCACTGCCACATGAACCATATTTGTATTCTACTTGTTTCTAGATCTTTCAATAAGCAGTTGCCATGTCCCATTAAATAGGTGCCTTGCAAGTGGCCAGGTACTCGACAGGGTGCAAGGACGGAACCTCTAGTTCCCCGAATGGACCCCAGCCTCTATAGAGGGGCGTGGTCCTCCCCCCGTCGCAGGGTATACATACATTACTGTTCCCCACAGAAGAGTAAAGAAAGACACTCACATTTAGAATGGGTCCCCTCATCCCACTTATCTGATTGTTCTGGATAGTGAACCTTCATCTCCTCCACATAACTTGGGTTCAAGAAAGATTAGTATCAGGCACAATGTCCGACGAGGTCATATCTGAGTCCGATACTCCTTCCGCCACCTGTAAGGTGCCATCTGCACACACCCTGACCCTTCCAGAACCGCCAGTGTCCTTTTGTCGTTTCCCTCCAAACGGTCGCCGTGGTCTCGTAGCAGGATCCGCTGAGTCTGGTGCTTTCCTCGAGCTGGGTTGTGAGCTCCGACGATCGCCATGGTCCCCAATAGTGTCCAGCCAGTCAGAGGCCTCCGCCGCCGAGAAGAAAAACAAAGCCTTATCCTTGGGTTCAATCCGGAGTTTGGCCAGGAAAAGAAGAATATATTTCATCCCAGCTTCCCTCATTCTCTTTTTCACTGTCAGGAAGGTGCGTCGCTGATCCTGCTCCTGCTGAGTATAGTCAGAGTAAATTGCAATAGGGTAGCCCTCGTATTGCATGACCTCCTTTGTACGAGTAGCCTGCAGGATCACGTCCTGGTCACGATAGTTAAAGAGCCAAGCTATGATAGCCCTCGGCAGAGCTACGGGTCGCGGCGGGGGACCAGCGCCCTGTGGGCCCTCTCGATGTTGAAGAACTTGGACGTTCTCCCGGGTGCGAGTACCTTCGTGATCCTGTCCTTCAAAAATAGCTCTGCCGAAGGTCCCTCTGCCCGCTCCAGGAATCCCACGAATCGCAGGTTAATTCTCCTCGAGCGCCCTTCCTGGTCTTCGGCTCGTTCATCAAGTTTGATCGTTTTCCGTTAGAACTCCATGACCATTTCGCTAAGCGATTTAATCTCAGTCTGGAGTGTGTCCACATGCTGTTCTGTCGTGGTGACTCTGTCGGAGACCTTACGCAGGTCACATCAGAGCAGATTGACATCGATCGCCACTGCATCAATCCTGGTCACCATATCATCCCTAGTATTCTGAATAGTCGCCAGGATATCATTTAATGAAGGGCCCGTTGGTTTCCCGCCGACGCCCCCTCTGCAGTGTCATCCCCCTGTGGTTCCTGTTGGTTTGGTCCCTGAGGCAGGAGCTGTGCATAATTTAGGATTTTGTTAGACTGGGCCCGGTTGGTTTTGTCCTTGCCCATCCTGGCTCTCTTCTCTTAGGGGACTCCGGCGTCCGAGCAGCACAAAGAGCACCCCAGGTCTTTGTCGCCTCCTTCAGCTGTGATTATCGACCCTCGTGCAAAGTCAGCCCCGTATCCCCTCAGTTTCTGTGTATCTCATTGGCAGGGTTGCCCATCCTCTCAAATATGAAAGTGCACTCCAGGGATATCGATAGGATTAGACACCTTACGACGTCTGTCTTATCTCGCTCCGTGCGCCCAGATACCATCAAATGTCACTGAGGAGGGCTGGGGACAAAGCAGCATCAACACATCCTGGTCACAGGCAGATTTCAACCCTCGCCACGGTCCACGTCGCTGAGGCCCGCCCGCGCCTGGCCCTCCTCTCATCAGCACACAGATCTCAAATTATTCCATTCCGTGAGGGGGATCTCACTTCCCTGCTATCCCGTGCACAGGCGGGCCCACCTCCAATCACCTGGGCCGGGCCTTTGATCTCTCCCAGGCCTCCAGGAATCTTTGGCCTGTCTCACAGAGGGTAGTGGATTTATCGCCGGGCCCCCCTCTCCGGTCGCCATTCAGTATTGGCCCACACGTCACAGGACCCGCTCCAGGCAGCGACTCACCTCCTTTCGCCGCGGGCGGGTCCAATCACCACAAGCACCGCAGTTGGGCCTGCTCTTTTCCTCCCGGTGCACCGCTAGGCTGCAGCTCCACCAACGTACATTACAGGCCAGCCGCCACCCTGGAACAGAAGTACCTCGTGACGGCAGCGCTGCAGCGAGCCCGACCAGCACCGAGTTCCATACTGCCACTGCTCCAGCTGGGGACCCCCAGCCTCCGATGTTCTGCTCCCGAGCCCAGCCACGGTGGCGCCCGCGGCAGCCCAAAATGGCAGCTCCGTCCTTCGGTCATCAGGCTCTCGGTGTCCTCTCCACTTCATTACTGTGCCCAATTAGCATTTCCCGTGCCAGGTAATGTCTCCTGGCCGGGCCGATGTCTGTGGGGTCGGTGCTAATGTCGCACCGGAGGATTTTGCTGGATTTCCCCTGCGTTCCAGTGGGAGCACCGCAAAGAAGCGTCCTATGCGGCCATCTTGCCGGCCACGTGAGCTTTGTATTACACATATTCCTTACTTATGTCTAGGATACACATTGTATGGATTTCCTAGTACAATTGTGTTCTCCTCCCCATTTTCAATCTGTAGTAAAACAGCCCTAAACCCTTGTTGCTGGCATCTGTAAATACTTTTGTTTGCCTGTGTGTCCTGAAAGCATTTAAGTTAGGGGCACTCTGTAATTCACTTTTAATTGCATCAAACTCTTTCTCTTTATCACTCCAAACAAATTCGGTCCCTTTCCTGTACAGACTCTGCATTTTCAACGTTTTTCAAGACATTTTGTTTATAAATTTGCTATAGAATTTTGCCATGCCTAAAAAGGACCCTACCTCATTTTTGTTCTTGGGAGAATTCAGCTTTTATATGGATTCCACTAACTCAGAGTTAGGTTTAACCCCTTCCTGCGAGATGGCATGACCCAAATATGATCTCTCTTACTTGCAAAACAAACATTTTTCAGCATTAAAGGTCAACTCTGCTTCCTTCAGTTTATGCAACACAGCAAAGACTCTTCTATTATGTTCCTCCCAATTAGTGCCATAAATAAGCACATCATCCTGAAAGTATTGTACTTCCTTCTACCTTCCAAGTACTGAAACCATAAGTCTTTGGTATACTGATTCCATGGACACAAGACCAAAAGGCATTAATAAAAATATAAAGGTTTCAATTGGTGTTATAAAGGCAGTAAACTCTTGGGAATTGGGATGTAACTTGATCTGATGATAAACAGATGTGAGATCTAAGGTAGTAAACAATCTAGCATCGCAAATTGTGGATATTGTTTCTGAAATATTTGGCAATGGGAATTTGTCTACCATCACCTCTTTGTTTAATCCCCTTAAATCAACACATAGACGAATGACCCTTAATGGTTTCCTTGCCACCACTATTAGTGCCAGTCACTCTGTGGTTTCGACTAGGTTTATAGTGCCTTTAGACTCTAATCTCTCTAGCTCTTTGTGTGCATCTTGTTGTAGACTATGGGGAATTTTCCTGACCTTGCCTTAGCAGGGAAAATGTGTCCTTTATCCTCCACAGTGTTCATAAAATAGCCCCGTGATTGTTTTGCGCAAGACACTTGTCCTGCTTTCTCAAAGCCTGACCTTGTAAAATGGCAGCTTCATCTGCGCGCGAGCCACAAAGCGTCTACTTACTCCCCCCCCCTCAAATGCTGTCTGCACTACTTACTTAACCAAGAGACCAGACCTGAACTGGCATCCTCCACCGATTTACCGTCTTCGACATCTTGAACCTCTGGACTCCCACAGATGCCCAAATGAATCGGTGCCTTCTTTACTGTTGCGGCCTTCAGCAAGTTGATACTCCTATCATTTCTGCTTGCGCACCAGTCATGGTATTGATCGTGTTGAGGCTAGATAATCTGGACTCGCTCATCGCTAGTGAAGTATAGCAGGCACCACGCATGGTTTGAAGAGGTAAGACTGTTTATTCCTGCTCCATCCAAAGCCTACCATCAACTGTCCCCTACAATCAAATTGCTCTTAGTGTTCCAATTTTGATGGACCACATACCACAGTGGAGTTTTCTCTCCCATCTGTTCTCTGCTTCCGATAGGCTTCCTGATATTCTGTGCCTCTGTTCTGGGTATTAGATGGATGCTGATTCCTTTATCGCTGTCCTGCCAGCTGGGACTTAACGCTGGTGTCCTTTACCCCAAACAAACAGTTTAATTTATATCTAAAACAAATTTAATGTGGTTCTAAGGAAACACATGGGAAACCACTTTTCTTTTGTAGGACTTTTCTCCCCTTATTCGCTTTCTTTATATAGTGATCCTTTCCTTAATTCAGGTTAGCTCCCCTCTCATTATTTAGGGAAAAGAAAAAAAAATCACACCTCCTTGGGAACTTCCCTTCACTTTTTACCACCTGTCTTGCCATCCACCGCCCTCCACCCTTATACCCTCATACACACCTGTGCTAGCCACACTGAAGTCCACTGCAGCGGTTACAGGCCACAAAGAGTGCCCTCTGTCTATGTTTTGCTGGTGCCTCTCACCACATCTTTCGGCACCCTCCTTGTTTCTCCCTTGCTCCATGGGAGTCTTAATTTCTCTCCGTCTCCTAGCTCCTCCCCTATCCCCGCCTCATCTGCTTTCGCTTCTCATCCTTCTTCTCTGTTGTCCCAACTTGTTCCTTCCTGTAAAAATAATAGTCTTTTCTTTGTGTCTTTCCTTTTTATCACCACTTGGTCTTGTCCTTCTTCTCTGTTCATTGTTTCTTTATTTAGTTTTTCAGGCTCCAAGGCTGGCATGGACCAGAGGGGAAGTTCCAGTAAGTGTTCTACCTCTTTTCCTTCATCCCTTGGGATCCTTTTGTGACACTTGTCCTTCCAGACTAGTAGACTTGTGTTAAATGGGTGTTTTTAACAACATTTGTGTTTAGCAATCCAGTGCTTTCAACCTGTTGGTAGTTGAGTGGAGCAGCTATCAGAGACACCACAAAGTGATTTTGATATCACAGTCAAAATAATGCGTAAAGCACATCTGAAATAAATAGTCTACATGAATACAGATAATTGGAATCTATAAATGACCCACTAGTGTGAGAAAGTGCTTCTTTTTGTATATTCACCCCGATTTGTTTGAATGATATTGCTGGTTGTTGGACTCGCAGTGCTGATCAGTCCCCAGTGTATGTGCTCTGACTCCTGAAACATGACGTAATTGTCTAACTCCTACTTGACATATACAACCTTACAGGAATTCAATGGTGTATAGTGCAGTGCTACAGGAAGGCGTTTTTCAAGAGGAGGAGATAGGGCATGCCCTAGTACCCCTCAGCTGGGAGGTGGACCCAGAAGGCCTGCTCTACAGGATAGCCAGACCTTAGTGGTGGAAAGGATGCTCTCCCAGAAACAGTGTCTGCAAGGATAGATCTGTAGAGTAAGTAATGTACGTGAGGTGGAGGAGAGTCTGGCTGCCTTGTGGTCATGATCTCCTTGGAGTTTAGAAGGAGAATTGCCCATGGAAAGGTCCCTGCTTACCCATAGATTGCATTCTTGGCAGTGAGCTACCGCAGTTGGGAAGGAAAACAGTGGTACCTCCCACAGTGGGACAACCGGTGGGCCAGGGGTTATCTGCTGTGACAGGAGAATAGGTGAAGAAAGGTGCTGGTGAGGCCACTTCTGTCCTGGAGGTGCAGCCTGAGCTGTGACAGAGACAGGTGACAGTGCCCCAGATAAGGCAGACCACTTCATGACATAGAGTATGTTACCCTTGGTATGAGCGATGTGTCCACACTGAAAGTCCTCAACAGCAATGTTATTCTCAAGGTACAGTGTTTAATGACCCATCTCAGGGTACCACCCCAGAGATGGTAAAGTGAGAATGGATGGAGGGTGTCTGCAACCTGAGGCTGTGCCACCCATTCTAGGAACCCTAGAAGGCCTGAGAGGGCTCAGGAATCAGTTGATGACTCCTTGCCAGTCCACAGGCTGGATGTGAGGCACTGGACTTCACCTGTGAGAGGTTAGCAAGTGGCCCGGTTGACTACACTGAGAGCTGTTAGTAGTCTCTGGTTGTTGCTTGCTGGGAGGCAGGATGGGCCACATAAGCTTGCTGGCCTTGATGTTATTGTTCACGTTCTTGGATAAATCTATGAGTAGGCTATGGTTAGCCCTTTCACAGGTGGCATCTGCAGGTGAGGAGAAGTGCTCCCCATGAAAATGGTAAGTGGCTGGGGCTGAGCTTGAAAGATGGGCAGTACTGTTGTCACAGACAAAGAGTGAGATTGGGGAATCCAAGAATATGGAGGTTATTCGTCTTCCTATCATAATGGGCACACCAATGCAAATGGCTTTTCCACATTCTTCTGTTTTGATGGTGAGAACTGCCAAGGGAATGGCTCCTTACTATTTAGTTTGAGGGGGCCAGTGTGAGAAAGCCTCTGTTTCTGTGAAGCAACCTCTTTTTTCAATTGATGCCGATGGTTTTTTACCTCTGCACACTAGGGCACAGTTATCCAGTCCCAACTTATATGGACTGACCCTAAAACATGACAGAATTGGTTAACTCCAACTGGCATATTTAACTTCATAGTAAGGCCATCATATATTGTGTAGGGAATACATCAATGGCATGGAAGTTAAATGTCCCCTGTGTACTTCAGCGTGCATTCTTTTCTTGCCTTTAAATATCTTTTTCATTGCTATTTAGTGTACGATTTATTGGGTACAACAAATATTGTGTTGTTCATATTTGTTACAAATGTACAAATGTTTTATGTCAACAATTACTCTATATGACAATAGCTTCACGGTAAAACACATTTTCCTTCCAATCAGACTGTTAACATATCCATGTTTGGTTTGCTGAAATCTGTATTAATTATATATACAATTATGCCACCAAACTACCTTAAACCAGAACTAAACTAACAACTATTTCTTGGTTTCATTCTCTTATTTCACTTGCTTTTAGCCAAGAAAGTACCCATCTTCTCTCTATCTTAAAATGTGTGAATCATGGATATGCTAGTGGTCAGGGTAGTCAGGTCCCCCCCAATCACCCAATTAAATCCTTTAACTTTAATCACTTATTCTCATGAATCTTCTATGTACATACTGTGATTTATCAGATTCAGCAAACAATGCTAATACTTTTGTCCAACTATCCACTATGATTGCAGCATGTTTTATGCCACACCAAGGTGACTAGAAAAACATGGCTTTCCACCCACATTTGTAGCCTGGTTGATGCAGCATTCAAACTTGAAGGCAGAACTGTCAAAATAAGCCTTTTTGACAGGAGGAAAGACTACTCTGAAATGATATGTAGGTCATACCTATACAGGCCTTGTAGCCTACAAGTTTGTGTTCCTAGTATTTAAAAGTGGAACATGTAAGAAGTTAAGGTTGGCAAATTCCTCGAGTGATTATCACCCAAAAGCTATTTTCACGGTATAAGTACTGATACTTTTTCTGTGGAGTAAACGTAAAGTACAATCAAAGAGTCTGTTCAACTGTTGTTTTTAATATTTATTAAAAATCCGAAACTATGGTGAAGTTGGATTTTTGAGTTTTAGAAAGTTATGCGCTTCCTGTCTGAAGGTCTAGTAAGCCAATTAGCATTATCCTACCTGCAATTGCCCTCTGTGCTTCACACCTAAGGAGGTGTGAAACTGCCCCCAGAGCAGAGATAATGGCTTGGGCTTTTTTGGCAGAATGGCCTGGGAATGAAGTATGTTCCCCAGCTTATCTCAGGAAGGTGCCGTTTAGGGGGGTCCTAGAGCTTCATCAACTTGAAAGGGATGAGCATGATGTCTGCCCATTCATATATTATAAAGGGAGACCTGGGAAAGAGGGGCCTTTTGATCCCAGGGTACACTCTAATCATCCTGACTTCACTTACAACAGGGGGAAGATGGTTCCAGAACCAGTTTTTTTCGGGTAGGTAGGAGAGGACTACTCATTGCATTAGAGACACTCTTGGTTAGACCACAATCTCATGGAGAGAAATGTTCTGTGATATTGATTTTCCATGAGACTGGTGCATTGTGAGATAATTTGCAGTAAGGTTAGGAAGTGTCCAGAAGTCATCTCTCCCACTGGCTGGAGCACTGTACTAAAATAGTACCTCATTGTCAGCTCTTCAGACCACACCTGGATGACCTAAAAAAGAACATCAGTGGAGGAAGCCTGCAGTCAGTGACCTGTGTTGAGACCTGAAGGGCTAGACCAAGTCCCACCTGTATTTAGGACTAAGAAGCTGACTCCAGGGGTCAGATGGCTGACCTTCTGTGTGGCTACAGGGACACAACAAGCTGCAGGAGGCTTTTCCTGGAAGTGACGTGTTGACAGTGGCAAGTAGACCCTGACTGGACTGTGTTGGAGCCTCAACTGGAGTGAGTTCTTGACTCTAAGTGCTGTTTCTGTGTTCCTGGGAACCTTAGAAATGTCCTCCTGCCCAGCTACAACTGCCCGGATTGTCCCCCTGGAGGAAAACATACTAATTCCCAATGTAAAAATCTAGACTGGATGAATTTGTTGCAGGTATCCAGCCAATGAGAGGACTTCAGCAGGTACACAATTTAAATCTTCTTGCTCTGAGCTTTTCCCGCTGAGACCAGCAGCTTCAGCTGGACTTTTTCCAATGAGTATTTGACTTTGACAGGGCTTCTTCTGATATTGCTTTTTTTTTTTTTTTTTTTTTTTTAACACACTTTATTAGTCACCAAGCCAACATTGCAGCAAAATCATTTCAGTACATACAGCTTTTTTTTTTTCTTCTTTATTCATGGCGTCTCACGCATTAGCTGTCCGACATTACATCTTATTGACCAAGCATCCTGACTACAGTGAGTCAACTGATAAACCTCGCCCTCAGGGATATAAAGCCGGGGTTTTCCCAGTCCCAGAGGACACTAGTACGCCCAGAATAGCCACTCGTAGCTGGTTTCCAATATTAACCAAACATTATAACAATTAAAACTACCCCTACCCACCCCCTCCCTCCCTTCTGGTCTGTCATTACTGTTGCGGTTTGTGACCCAGTGTGTTGCTCTGCGTGGGAATTGTTGTACTAAATTGCTTATGTCCGGTAGGCTCTTATCTATGGTGTGAGGCTAGGAAGGTCGGACACGGTATCCAATTGTTTAAAACTTTCTAGCAAGATATCCCAGTCCATTGAAATAGGACGTTTTCGTAACCCCCTGTCCTCTTCTCTGCGAAGTGTCGCGCTCTCAGCTCCCCCCCACTGTACCATGTCTTTCTGCCATGAGGTTAGCAGGGGACTTCTAGGGGATTTCCACCTCATAGTGATTGCTCTTATAGCCAGTACTAAAGCAAGGTCTAGGAACCGCAGCTGTACCTTCTGTGCTGTAGTGCGCTTACGTAGACCCATGAGGCACTCCAAGATATTGTTCTGGACCGGTAGATGTGTCACCTCCTGGAGCGTCTGTCGCACTCCATCCCAGTAATCTCCCAATCTTGGGCACCCCCACAACATATGGAGGAAGTTTGCCTCGTCTCCCTGACATCGGGGGCAGCTGTGCTGCGCCTCTGGATACATCCGATGGATTTTCTGTGGGGTTAGATAAGACCTATGCAGTATCATTGTTTGGATGAATTTGAGTTTGGCATTACAGGATACTCGTTTGGGATGTTCGAGCATGGTTGCCCAGGCTTTATCAGTAATTTCAGTGCCTGCATCAGTCTCCCATTGCATTCTAAGCTCCGTAAGAGCTATAGCTGTATGTGCCCTAATACCCGTATATAGCCATTTGACCAGGTGGCCGCCCTCCCCCATAAGATAGAGTAAATGAACTAATTCGTGTTGTGGAGGTTCCCTACGCTGCGGTGCCCATACCCTCTTAATATAGTATGTTACCGTTGCATGTGTTAGATATAGCCAGATCTGATGCCCGGTGTTCTGGACAAATGTTGCATGATCAAGAAGGCTGCCATCCCCAAAGAACTGTCCCACTTCCTCCACTCCCGCTTTCCATCCAGACTTGGAGTTTGGTCTTGGTTAGCACTCCCCCAGATGTGGGAATACCCAGTACCGGAATGTTAGGTGCATATGGTGACGCTCCCGAGGTATATGATAGAGCCCTTTCCCAGCAGTGTAACGCAGTCGTGAGTAAGGGGGTCCCCCTGCCGGCAGTTTGGTTTTTGGCAATAATAAGGTGTGTAATTTCCTGAGCTATGTCCCGAGGTGTATAACCTATTTCTTGTAAATTCCTGCTTGCTATCCAGCGGAGAGCCACTGAAGTTGGCAGGCGTAGTAATAGGCCCTAAAGTCAGGGACTCCAAGTCCTCCCTTAGTAGACTCCAATTGGAGTTTCCGGAGGCTCAGTCTCCGGCGACCTTTCCCCATATAAGGTCTAGAAGGATCGTGTTCAAGGTGCTGAAAATGGAGTGTGGGATCACCAGTGGCAAATTGACGAAGTAGTACAATAGACGGGGCAACACCACCATCTTGGATATTGCAATGCGTCCCATCACTGAGAGCGTTAGCGAGTTCCAGAATGTCACACTGGAGCGGAGTGCCGCGATGGCCTTCATCAGGTTACCCTCTAACTGGTCTGCCTGCGTTCTAAATACTTGTATCCCCAAGTATTTGAAGGTAGTGTGTGCTACTGGAAGGGAATAGGGGCCGAAATGTATCAAATCCGGGTGAGTGCCATCCTGGAAATAATAGGCATTGGACTTCTGCGGGTTAATCGCCAGGCCTGAAATGTGTTCAAATTTAGAAAATATAGTGGGAAGAGGTTCCGCAGCAGCGTTTAAGTCCCTCAGGAACAGCAGGATGTCGTCCGCATAGATAGAAATTAAGTGCGCATTGCCATCTATTGGTATTCCTAGGTGATCTGTTGTTTGTCTCAAGGCTATCGCTAGGGGTTCTAGCGCTAGTACAAACAGCAAGGGGGATAGCGGGCACCCTTGCCTGGTACCCCTGTGTATCATATATTCCCCAGAGATGTGATGTCCTGTACGCGCTCTAGCAGTTGGGGAGGTATATAGCAGACGTATCCAGTTTAGATACTCACTAGGAAAACCGAAACGATGTAACGCAGCAAACATATAATCCCAACGTTATGGAATCAAGGCCTGCTTTAAGTCCAACGCCAGACATCCTGCATCGGGGTATGCCGCCGGAGTAGATGACATGATATAATGCAATCGCCTAGTGTTGAGGGATGTGCTCTGATTCGGTAGAAAGCCGCATTGATCCCTATTTATGAGGGTAGGTAAATGAGGTTGTATGCGGTTAGCTAAGGCTTTGCTCAGAATTTTGTATTCAGTGGCCAGTAAGGATAGGGGCCTATAGTTAGCAAGATCTGTACTATCGCGTCCCGGTTTAAGCAGCTAAACAACCAATGCCTGCATGGTGGATTGTGGTAGGTGTCCAATCTCCAATGCTGACCTATAGACTTCCTCCAATTTAGGAACCAGGGTTTCCGAATAAGTTGCATAGAATTCTATAGGCAGGCCATCGAGGCCGGGTGCTTTATTGCGGTTAAGGCCTTTGATCGCCGCCCTAATCTCCTGTTGTGTTATAGGGCCTTTGAGTTCCTTTTGTATGCCCTCTGGCAAGGAGGGGACCGGCAATGTTTGAAAGAAGTCAGCTATCTGTTGATCATTCACGTGTGGAGGGACCGCATATAATTTACTAAGGTACTCGCAGAACGCTTTATTTATTTCGAACTAGTGAATGTACTGAGCTCTGCTCAGGAGTTATGATGTGAGTAATGACTGGTGGTTCCGGTCTGTCGCGCACTATACGAGCTAGTAATGTCCCAGCCTTATCTGCATCAACATGCTTCCGCTGTGTAAAGCCCTATAATCGATAACTCCGTAGAGTTTCCAGAACATCGGCATGGTCAATACGGGCATCTTGTAGGGCTTCAAGTTTTGCCGGGTCCGTTACCGCTTCTGGCTCTAACGAGGTCATCAGATTTTCTACCTTAATCAGGCGCTGATGTACCTCTTGCCTAGCCCCCACCACCTGTCCTATAGTGGCTCCCCTTGTCACTACTTTGAACGCATCCCATTCTATGAGGGGTAGAGCAGTATTCCAATTGTCCGAGAGTAATTATTGATGGTAGTGGAGAGCGCAGCCCTGAACGGGCCGTCTTCCAGCAGTTGGGGTCTCAGTGTCCATGTCGGCACCGGGTCGGCACTCGTCCCCAGTTGAGGGTGAGTTCTAGTGGATTATGGTCCGAGAATGTCTTGGCTAGATAAGTGGACTGACTATTGCAAGTGGCAATGGAGTGTGAGCACATGAATCTGTCAATCCTGGTGTGGAGTTGGTGGACGGGCGAGTAAAAGGAATATTCCCTGTGGGAGGGATGCAACTGTCGCCACACGTCCGTTAGACCCCAGCCATTCAACCAGGTTTTGAGAAGCTCTGCTTGCCTGCTGGTGCCAGCTCCGTGTAGCGGGGGGTGGGACCTGTCCAATGCTACGTCCAATATTGTGTTGCAGTCGCCCCCCAGAATCCAGGGTATTGTATCCCACCCCACTAGGGCTGTACCCAGTCGTTGGAAAAATTTGTCCTGCTCAAAATTGGGGGCGTATATGCTTCCCAGAATCACAGCAATGCCATCCAGTGTTCCCTTCAATAAAACATATCTGCCCTGATCATCTATACGACGTTCAAGTGCTGTAAATGGGACCCCATGCCGGATCCAGATTGCTGCGCCTCTGGCGAATGCAGAATAATTAGTGGAGTGGATAGCGCCTCTCCATTTTTGCGAGTCTTCGAAGCCTCTGACTCAGTAAGGTGTGATTCCTGGATAAAGACAATATGGGCCTTACGCCTGAGCAGATGAGCATGTACCGATGTCTCTTTTGGACCGCCCCCAGTCCCCGCACGTTCCAAGTGAGCAAATTATAAGAGCCTACCGTAGTGTGACCCCTAGACATAAAATAGTATAGTAAATAAGGCCCCTACTATTAGGAAGCCCGTGAGCTGTTGCAGACCAGAAGTACCCCTCCCCTACATAACCACTATTTAAACAGAGAATACACGGCGCAGCCCTTAAACTATGCTGTGCCAAACCAAAATTGCAACATTCCGAACTCGTACTATGGTGCATTCGCTTTGTGGGGGAGCGGAGCCGCCATTCATAGTGTCGGGTATGAGATAACTGAGCCTCAGTGGCTCAACAGAACCCGGGGGAGCGTCTCTTTACAAGACAAATATTAATATGCACTAAAGAAGATCGCCATAAATGCCGTTATAGGGGACTAAGCAAAGAGCTGAAAGCTCGTGGGGTGTCATCCAGAGCATCATTGTCGTCTGTAGGGGCGCCAGACGGCGATAGACTGCAAGCCACCCAGGAGCCATGCACAACTCATACACTCTGCTACAGAATATTAGTATGGGGACATACATATGTTTGCAAAGGGCCTAAAGGTGGCCAGCAGCCCAGTGACAGGGTGCAAGCACCCTCCTCAGCGGGAGAAAGATGAGCGACCTGTCCCACCCCCTCAATTATCCACTAAGTGATCCACAGTCTGAGGTGTCACTAAAGGGAAAAGAGTAATACTTTCAGAGTCCGAATGAATGGTGCTGTCTTCCGAATCCGTTGCGATCTTTGAGTGGCCCTCACGAAAGGATCCTACCATGGCCAATGCTTCCGCCCTGCCCGACATCTGCTGGTCATGTGTGGGGCCTACGACGTTGGAGTCCTGCGTGCTCTTCGTGCGCCTGATGGGCGCTGGGTGTCTTTGGCTTAGTAGTGCCCCGGCGGGATGAGCCCGATAGCTGTTCCTGACTCGATGTTAGCCCCATCACCTCCAGCCATTCTTCTGCATCATTCGGGCTGTCAAAGAAATAGGATTTCCGTTCGTGCAGTACTTTTAGACGGGCAGGGAACAAGAGAGCGTATTTTAAGTGTGCCGCTTGAGCTTTTCTTGACGGCCTGGAAGGAGGACCGCTGGCACTGTACCATGATGGTATAGTCGGGATAGAGCGAGACCCGTTGGTTTTCAAATTGAATTGGTGCTTGTTCTCTCGCTTTTGTAAGAGCACATCTCGGTCCCTGTAATTTAAGATTTTAACAATCAGGGGTCGTGGGGTCGCTCCTGCCCTCGGTGCCCCAGTAGGAATTCTGTGCGACTCTCCACACAGAAATAGGGGAGAGACCATCCCGGGCCACATAGTCTCTAAACCAGGTTTCCATAAAGTCCGCCGGCTTGGGTCCCTCGCTGCGTTCCGGAAGTCCAATCACGCGGATATTGTTCCGGCGATTTCTTCCCTCTGCGCCTTCGACTCTGTCTTGGAGGCCGTTGACCTGCTGTTGCAGTTGTTTAAGTTGGATGGTATGATCCGTTATTATTGGATCCATTGTGGATAGGGCCCTGTCGTGCTCATGAACTGTATCTGCCAGTTTCCCATGGTCTGCCCGAAGTAGGGTAAGACCACTGGTAAGGGATCCAATTTGCAGCTCGATCGCCCTACGGGATTTCCTGACCTCCTTTAGGATTAGGTCCAGCTTGTCCGGGGGGGTCTCGGCGAACTCAGAGGAGGTGGCGTCAGGTGATCTGGGTCTGGTGGCATTTTCACCCTCACCCGAGGGGCCCCCCGCACTGGAGCCGCTATCCACAGGTTTTCCCTTGGGTCTCCCCATATTTGACCCCCACGGTAGTCTGGCAAGTTCAGTATAGGCCGGGGAGGGCCCCTATCGGTGCACTCCCGGGTTAGGAGCGGACACAGCAGGGCAGTCCCTCCTGCAGATCCGAGGCCTGGTGGGCACCGCCCCTGTCTCCGTACCCCTCTCTGATGTTGTACAGCGGCTCCGGGGGCCCCCCAAAGGCACAGCAAGTCGAGGGCGACTCCCTCCTCCTGCCAGAGATGGCCCGGTATCGTATTGTATGGCCGCCCCTCACTCGCCCACCAGAGTCTCGTCCAGTCACGACGCTGCTGTGTCTCCCTCGTGAAGAAGGGTGTCCCAGGTCAGTATCGTAGCGGCGGTCCAGCTACTTCATGCTAGTACTGGGGGACTCAGAGCCGGGAGGAGAGGGACGCCAACCATTTTTCCGGCTAATCAATGCTGGGTCCAGCCACTCTGTGTCACACCCCACTCTATTCTTCTGATGGCGCACTCTCCGGCCGCGCAGGAGGCATCAGGACATCGGGGGTCTGCCTGCAGCTCCCGCGCAGCGCCCCCGCCAGTTCTTTATCACAAGTCCAGCCCAGTGGGGCGGGAGATGGAAGGCCCCTCACCTGGAGCCCGTCTCTTTCAGGCCCGGACCAGGCCCTTCGGCCGGCAGGCGGCAGGTGCGGTAGGAAGGGAGAGAGGGAAAGGGCACCCGCCCCAGGCCCAGCTCCGCCGGGAGGCGTCCACTCTCACCTCTGCCCGCTCCGCCGGTCCGTGGGCCGAGCAGTCCCACCGATGTCGGCCGAGCTCCGTATCCTCAGCACAGCCTGCGAGTGCGCACCTCGTCGGCGCTGCACCCTCAGGCAACAGGAATCTCCGTCGGTAGCTCGAGGGGGCCGCCAGGCACACCAGGTCCGATGAGGGCCGCAGCTCCACTGCAGTAACGGAGCGCCGCGAGTAGGCCTCACACTTCGTAAACGCTGCTGGGCGCCGCCGCTCGTCTTGCCGCCCCAGCTCCGATAAGTAAGTCCCTCCGGGTCAGTAGTAGCAGAGCCCGGGACTCCAGAAGCTGCGTTGCTTGTGTAACAGACGGCGATTCACAGGATAAGTCCCCCCAGGGTCCGGAGCCTCATCAGCTTGCGTCCACCATCTTAAGCGGCTAGCCACGCCCCCCTTCTGATATTGCTTTGAACCTTACTCCACTGGAGGATTTCAACTTCCATAAAAAGACTAAATTCAGTAGGTAAAATATTTGACCGGGTCAATCTACTAGGCCTAGCCAGCCTCTCGTGCATCACCGTTGACCTCAATTTATGTCTAGCTACCAGGCAACTGAGCCCATAGACTCTATGCTGTTTCTTGGGACACTGTACGTTTTTTTTTAAATCATATATTTGTTTTAAGGAAATTAATTATTGCATTTTTATTGCTATGAGGTATTACATTTTAACTGTTTTGGTACTGCTAAATACTTTATACTCTTTCTTTAAGTTATCCTGGCAGTTCTGTGCCACAGCTACCAAGGAGGTAAGGTCATGTTTATTTTTTGGACTTTATGTTTGACCTGACAAGTTTGTGGCCATGTTACTTGTGAAGGACCCACGCCCTCCCCAACTAATAATCCACTTGTTTATAACTGTTATTTAAGTACATGATTAATTGCAATGCTGGTGTCCAAGATTAATATATATTTTTATTGATGGTGCTTTGAGTTGAACAAAAATATATTCTCTTTTTTGTGGAGCTGCTTATACTGGGAAATGTAATTGTTCAAAAATGTGAAATTAACAAAAATCCAAATTGTGATCTTTAACCATTAAACAATGGTGTAGCAGTGACCATGTGAAACACAATTTTCAATATGAAACTTGCTGAATTACTTGAGTTGATATAAAATATAGAGACAGAAACCCATTTACAAACCAATGTAGTCTGTCTTTTATCTCTATCAAATATTGATATGCAAGAAAGGCAATCGACCTTAAAAAAGCTTGGATCAGGTGGGCATGTTCTGTTCATGTAGGTTGATAGGGCATGTGATCAACTGGAATGCTGATTTACTGTAACAACTCTGTAATATATCATAGTCAGGTTTGCTTCTGCATTATTTAACTCTTTCACTTACATGATAGGTGACCCATTGACAGTGTTAGCCAGTGATACAATTGAGCCTACAACATCAGCAAGCATTATAAGTATACTGATCCTATTGACCACCCCTTCATTGTTCCTGGTTCTTGTCTGTGGAACTACTGTTTTGGGACAAAAATAATTCCAATTTGCTAAATTATTTCTTTAGTTTGAACAGAACCTCTACATCCGAGGTTCCTTCTATCTCCCTATTTCCTTTATTCTCACATAGAACACATTGATTTGTTGGGTAATTATAGTTTCACGATCAGGACTAAAAATAAAAACAGGCATGTAGACTGTTTTTCTTTCAGTCACTAGAAACCCAGGTGATTCTTATGATGTTCGTTTTTGATTCATGAATCAGTAGAATTCAGATAATAGTCCAGACCACCATAGAGACAGACCTCTAGTATAGGTCCCTGTTCATAAAAAAGTAGGTGTAGTCTCAACTGATATCAACTCAGTGGCTGGATCATATTGAGCTGGATCAGTCAGGAAAAGAGAATGTTTGTAGCAATGGATCTGTTTATTTCTTTTTCATTGTGGTTTCATTGTGGTGCTGAATTGAACCATTTAGAAACAATCTGCTTAAAATGTAATCTTACTTTTACATACACTTCACTGTTTCACATATTATAATACCTGTTTGGTTCATTGAGCTAGGTATCTCTCCACGAGTATTTATAAACAGCTAAGCTGCATCTCTTTAAGATTCCCTTTCACGATTAGACTTATTTTACGAAGTTACTAATTCAGTATTTAACCTCAGGTTAACCTAGGAAAGCAGAGATGTCACTCTTCTGAAGATGAAGGTCTGCAGGTCAGAAAAGAGTGTCTAAAGGTAAATAGTAGGTATTTAATAGTCATCCATGAATGTTCTGCAACTAACTTAAAGAGTGAAACAATATTGTCATGGTTTTTCGCAGATGCCTGCCCCCACTCCCATCCACCGCTGGTCCTCTGCATTATTGGCTGCACCTTACACCCCTTGCTCAGGGCATTACCTCTCAAGATGTTGTCTGTGCTGTGTGATAGGAGTCACGCTGAGTAGAATTGTGGCTGTCACATGTGTGCTGCCCAGTTGTTATCACTGCACTCCAGCACAGTCAATCATGTTCCCATGCAGGCACCCCAAACGACATGTCCATGGCAGGATACAATGGGATTTGAGGATCCACTGTAGTGTTGGACTTCTCATTCTTAGGGTGGTCTTAGGGTGGTCTTCCCCCAAACGTTTTGCCTGCTTACCTCCTCTTTTTGCTGTATCTTTTTGTTGGCCTTAGGACTCTGGGCACTTTACCACTGCTACCCGTGCTAAAGTGCATGTAGCTTCTCCCCTAAACATGGTAACATTGGTGTATACACAATTGATATATTTAATTGAATTTATTTAATTTACTTGTAAGTCCTTTGTAAAGTGGTATGGGAGACGTCCATTACAACTGAGGCATTACATTGCAATGCCTTTACAACTCAACTTTCACAACGCAACTACCATTACATCGCATGCCATTACAACGCATGTGCCATTACAACGTATGCCATTACTAACGCATTATAAGGTAAGTAATCAATGTATTTGAGGTAAGTTGTTATTTGTGTTATTTTTTTAGGGGTATGGAATTATGGTAAATTGGGGATTTGGGGTGGAGTTTATTAATACTCAGGTAATAGTTTTAATACTAGAGTATTAAATTATATTTTCAGAAAATATATAGAATAATTATTTAAAAAATATTAATATTAGAGGGTGAATTTTAAATATTATGTATATTTTAAGAATTAAGAGTATCAATTTTAAAAATTTAATTTAATTATTAGTGGGGTTGAGTTATAAAAATAATGATTATTTCTAAATAGAAGTGTATTAATTATACATTTTTTAAAACATTATTTAAAATTTATATAATTATTATTTTTTATAAAGGAGAGGAGTATTTAAATACTCCTCATGTAAAGTATTAATACACAGGTAAAAAATAAAGAATGAATACACAGGTAATAATAATTATTACTTTTGATTTTATTTAAATATTTAAAAAAATATGTTTGAAAAGCACCTATTCACTGGATGCTAGGGAAATGGGGGTTTAGGGTGGGGTACTAATTTAATACTCAGGTAATAATTTTAATAGTAGAGTATATTTTATTAATAAGTGTAATAAGTATAACATTAATATACATTAAAAATAATAAATAATACAATATTAAAAAATATATGTACTTTTAAAAAAATGGTAATTTTGGAAAGTGGGGATGATTTGATGTAAAGTGAAAAATATAGTATATTGTAAAAATAATATATGAAATTATTATGTTAAAATATAGAATTAAACATATATATAAAATATATTTTAAATAAAGATAAAAATTATTTAAGCTTCATAGTACAACATAGGTATGAAAAAATACATATAATAAAATTGTAAAGCACAATTTTGAATTTTACATATAATACAAAAAATAAACACACAATACACAGTTTAATGATATTGTAAACAAATTTATTGAATTTATTAACATAATAAAACATTATCAATAAATATTCAAAACATTTCGAAAACATATTTTATTAAGAATAATATATTATAAAAATATTTATAGAATTTACTATGAATTTTAACATATATTTTTTAATTTCATTGTAGGTTTTCCCACGGTTTACCATTGAAGTCAATAGGTGAAATTGTCCTTTTTTCGTTTTTACAGAAAGACATGACATTGCCGCGTATACGTAACTTGCGTCATTCCGAGGATCGTCGCCCACCGGATCAGATGCAAGGGAGAGCTCCGTCCAGGTAAGGCGAATTGTATGGAGAGAGGAGGGAGGTAGATAGAAATAGGAAATGTGTTTTGTGTTTATATTGTGTGTATTAACGTAACAATTAATTCCAAAACAGGTAGAAGTAGTAGGCCCATGTCGGGTTTCTTTCTTTCATAACACTTTTTGTTTAATAAAATGTATTAAATTATATAGATTATTAATTTGATTAAACAAATGTGTTAAGATAGTCATCGTTTTCGTTTATTTTTTGAAGCAACGGGTTTATTTGAAAATAAGAAAATGCGTCGTCGCGGTTTTCGGGATAGGTCGTAGGAACTTCGAAAAAGTCTTCAGTTTTAAAAAAGACATTTTTGGCCATTTTTAAACCATTGCTTAAAGGATTTTGGACTTTTTCGAGAGAGGATTGCAACGATGGATTTTGGGTGGCGATGTTTTCAAAATTATACTCCTTTTTCATTGTATTTTGGATTTGGATTTCGAACGAGATTGGATTGCATCGATGGAATTTGGTTGCGTTTTTTTGCCAAAATTTGTTTCTTTTTCGGGATTTTTTTATGGGTGCAATTTTTGTAGGTGTGCACAGTAATTTTTACAGTTTTACAGTTTATTTTCAAATACAAATGCTTGATTGATTGATTGAAACTGTAAAAATATGTTTATGCAGAACTGTGCCCTTTTTTGATAGTTTCATTCGGGTCATGGATTAAAGCAAGAATTATGGAATATTTGCAATGGTTCAAATGACTGCAAAGGAATCTTGGTGAAAATCTGTATTGAACGTAAGTCCAAGAGTTGAAAAAAGAAGACATCTGAAGGTAAGGAAACCCGACTTTTCATTAAAATTTAAGTAGTTTTTGAAAAATGCCAATTGAATTAGGGAGAATTTTGGTCAAAACAGGCAAGTAAGAAGTTATAGGAGATAGTGTAGATTAGAAATGTAGGATGTGTGCAATATTATCTAGGTAGTCTGAAACGACGAAAATTGTTGAATTGCACCCAATAGTCGCTCGGACATTTCCTTTGTTCTTTTTGAAATTCGTGGGTTCAGACTACCAGTTAATGTTTGCGAAATTCTCATTTCTTGGGAACTTTTCTCCTTCCTCAAAATTTCCCAATTGATTTTTTGAAGGAGTTGTCCCATCCCTCTATGGCATTGTTTGTTTTTGCTCCTCCCTCTAAGCAGGTCGAGTAGCAGTTCCACCACTTCACATGGAAACGTGGTTTCCTCCTGCGACCTGACCTGCTTAGATGGCCAATCCATGTGTCTTCAAAATAATTTAGTAGGGGTGCCAATTTGTCTTCGTTTGCAGTAAAATATTCAGATTCAGTAATAGATGTGTAGTATCTGCGTCTACACTGTCAGGAGGAACAAAACAAAGTGCAGTTAGTTTTTTAATTCAAATTGTAGTTTGCTATCTGATATATAATCCTCAACTCAAGGATGTTGTTTGAATTTTTGCCAATATGCCTGTGAAAAGTAGAAAAAAACATCCTTGAATTTGGGTATCCGTGTACATGTTGGTTATTGTGGTAATCATAGGTAATTCAAAGTCAATTAACACTTTTCTAGGACTTTTGTTCATTGTTTTAGCTTTTATCACTGACAGAAATTCAGTGTATGTTGAGGATTGTTTATCAGGGAGTAAACTGTATACTAAGGGAACAACTGTATGATAATTAATATAGGCATGAATAGTGTATATTTGTGTGAATGGATGGGGTGTGGATTTAAACGTCCCATCCATCATCCAAATATCACTACTCTCCAACTTTACAAGATTATGGGGTGTGCTAAAGATTAGTATTCTTTTAAGAGGGTTTTGGTTGTCATGTAAAAGAAATGGTTCATTGGTAACTGTTAAAGAAAGTTCAGGAGGAAGGTTAATGTCAGAAAAGGTTTGGGGTGTTACTCTTAGGGGGTTACTTGCCTGTTTTTTTACGCTGAATAATTCTGCGTAGGTTGGGTATTGTAGGCATACTACTTGCAACATGAGATGGAATGTGTTGTGAAACCTCCCTCAAAACTGAGCCACAGGGTTCATTGGAGGTGGATGCAAGTGCTTTTATTTCATTGATGTTTTCACGTACCTCTATCTCCATTGCAGAGGCAGAGTGGTTATGCTCTGTGGTTCTTAAAACAGAGTCACCAAGAGTAACTGCTCTGCCTATGCAATGGGATGAGTAGTATTGCACACACCTCCAATGACACCTGGGCTCAGTTAGTCTCTCCTTACAATAACTTATAACTGTAACAATGACTATGACTTAAAAGACGGTTTCCTCTGCTGTATTTTATGTATTTGGCTTCTTTATTGGATGTCATTATCTGTAAAGAATTGAAAAAGAAAAAAATAATGTTAAATTTATTTGAAGTGTTGTTGGTTAGCGAAAATTTTATGCACAATTTTTTTCAGCTCAAATATTAGGCAGTATGAACCCTGATTTTACTGTTTAACATTGTTGGTGTTGATTTTGAATAGTCTTGTTCTTATTTTTTACCTAGAAATGAATAATCGTTAGGTTGTTATACACAAGAGTTATTTGCAAAGCTTACCTTTTTAAGTGTTCTTTTTTGTTGTTTCTGGATTTTCAGAGGCCCTGTGTTGGTTGTTCTCTGTTCTGTGGCTGTGTTTCAAATTGGACTTTATTGTTGTTTTGTTTGTTCTGAAAAAAATAATTGTAATTAAGGACGATTTTTTGGTGTTTAATATAAATGCAATTACCCTGCAATTTAAAAGATTAGTGATATGTAATGGTTTTGCAGTTTCAAGTTTGACTAGATTTTCTTGGGACATTTTGCTTGGGTTTGACTGCTTTTTTTGTTGAGGTCTTATAACATTATTTAAAAAACATATGGCTAATTATTTACCTTGGAAAGTTAGTTTTCTTCTGAGGGGATGTTTATAATTTGTTGTTGGATGTTTTCGGAGTTGAATGTTCTGATTTTTCAAAAGTCTGTAAAAAAGATTAGCAATTTTGCATTTGTGTGAAGACAGTTTTATTTTGAAAGTGTTTTTCATTGTTGAGATGCAAATTTACATAAACTTTGCTGCAAATTGCTTGTGCTCTTATAACCTGTAAATGTTGATATAAAAAATGGAGAATATTATTACCTTGATTTAGTTTTTATCTTCGTAGACAATTAATGCTTGTCTTTTGTTTCAGTTGGAGAGTGTTGTTTGATCTTTTTTCTGTTGAGAAAATTAAATGTTCTAAAAATGTTTTATACTTGGTTTTTCACAAATTGCACATTATCATGCTAATTTAATAGTTTTAGGGGCCGATTCCGATCTTGCTCGGAAGGGCTCCGAACGCGATCCAGCCGGAAAAAGTACTAGCCATACGCGTTTTTTCCGACCGACCCGTCCAGCTGTACGAGCGAGCAAGTACGATGCGAGAAGCGCGAAATCGCCGTCCGAATCGTTTCCGGGTCCGACCCGCTCCGTCCGTCCCGTCCATAGGCAAACCGTGCCGTGCAATGGAGGCGATTTCCGACCGAGCCAGTATGATGCACGATTCGGACGGCCGGATCGAGTCGGAGCCACCGACAAGTAAAAGCTCCGGGAAGCGGACTTTGGGGGTCCGTGCCGGACCCCCCTTCACCTGTAGCCTTACGAGTCGATCACAGGATGGGGACCCAAGGGTCCCCCCTACACATGCATGTACGGTGCGGGTGGCACAGATGCGTCCCCACTACAGGGGGCGCCCTTGTGCGCAACGTACCTTTTTCATCAATGGGAGCCTATGTACACGTTGTACAACAGGCTCCCATTGACTTCAATGGGGCTCCGAGCGACCCGTGCCCGTCAGAGCTTGTTCTCATCGTACTCGGGCGCTCGGAGCCCCGGAGCACGAGTCAGTCGGGAAGCCCTCAGGATCCGAGTCGGACGGAGCCTTCTCCCAGCGAGATCGGAATCGGCCCCTTAGTAATAAAGACATTTTATTCGGGTACTACAACTTTGCATTCATTTATATCCCAAACTTTCCCTGAGGCACTTAAGTACAGGTTGGAGTTGGATTAGTAAATTTGCCTATCACCACCATCCAAAATTTCTCTGAGGCAAACACAGGTCGGAGTTGGAATAGTAAATTTGCCCCACCACCATCCAGCACCTTCCCTGAGGCAAACACATGTCTGAGTAGGAATAGTAAATTTGCCTCTCAACACTATCCAGCACTTTCCCTGAGGGAAACACAGGTCGGAGTAAGAATAGTAAATTTGCCCCTCAACACCATCAAGCACTTTCCCTGAGGCAAACACAGGTCGGAGTTGGAATAGTAAATTTGCCCCCACCACCATCCAGCATTTTCCCTGAGGCAAACACAGGTTGGAGTTGGAATAGTAAATTTGCCCCCACCACCATCCAGCACTTTCCCTGAGGCAAACACAGGTCGGAGTTGGAATAGTAAATTTGCACCCACCACCATCCAGCACTTTCTCTGAGGCAAACACAGGTCGGAGTTGGAATAGTAAATTTGCCTCCACCACCATCAAGCACTTTCGTGAGGCAAACACAGGTCGGAGTTGGAATAGTAAATTTGCCCCTCAACACCATCCAGCACTTTCCCTGAGGCAAACACGGGTCGGAGTTAGAATAGTAAATTTGCGCACACCAACATCCAGCATTTTTCCTGAGGCAAACACAGGTCGGAGTTGGAAAAGTAAATTTGCCCCACCACCATCCAGCACTTTCCCAGAGGCAAACACAGGTCGGAGTTGGAATAGTAAATTTGCCCCCACCACCATCCAGCACTTTCCCTGAGACAAACCCAGGTCGGAGTTGGAATAGTAAATTTGCCCCCACCACCATCCAGCACTTTTCCAGAGGCAAACACAGGTCGGAGTTGGAATAGTAAATTTGCCCCCACCACCATCCAGCACTTTCCCAGAGGCAAACACAGGTCGGAGTTGGAATAGTAAATTTGCCCCCACCACCATCCAGCACTTTCCCAGAGGCAAACACAGGTCGGAGTTAGAATAGTAAATTTGCCCCTAAATACGATCCAGCACTTTTCCTGAGGCAAACACAGATCGGATTTGGAATAGTAAGTTTGCCCCAACCACCATCCAGTAATTTCACTGAGGCAAAAACAGGTTGGAGTTGGAATAGTAAGTTTGTCTCTTCTACCATCCCACACTTTCCCTGAGGCAAACACAGCTCAGAGTTCTAATAGTAAATTTGCCCCCACCACCATCCCACACTTTCCTAGAGGTAAACACAGGTCGGAGTTGGAATAGTAAATTTGCACCACAAAACTATCCTTTTTTTTCAGTGCAAAGCACAACTGTTTTTTGTTTAATACTTTATTAACAGCTGTCTTTTTTCAAATATTGATGTTTATATTTGAAAATATATTTAATTTTTTAAAAGTTTAATTATATTTATTTTATAAAAAAATAATTCTTATTTTTACTTACAGACTGCGTATTTTTTTGCAGTGTTGTATCTGGTTGATACATCTTGCTGCTTTTGAAATTCAGCAAATGCTGTAAAACATTTAAAATTATTACTTGTTAGTATTTCTGAATTATGTTTTAATTTTGTATTTAAAAAATACTTTATTTGTACACTTACTTCGGACTGTAGATGGCAGGGTTTGGGTTATCCAAAGTTCAATAGCTTGCTGGCTTGAAACACGCATGTGGTCTCCGTGGGAGTCAGTTTACCACTGTTTTCAAAATTGTGGACGGCTGTTTTAATACATATTTTTGATGCTGAAGAATAATTTAAAAGAAAATATGTTTTGTAAACAGTTTTTTTAGTGTGATTCAGAAGCTGACTAAAACTAGAATTATTTTGATAGCTTAAAAAATGTTCGTTATAACTTTTATTGTTGTAATGTCAGCCATTTTGGCGAGTTAAGGGGCATTCATTAAAATAGTTGATGGACTTTCGTTTTTTCATTGTTCAAAAATATATGAATCTTTTTGTATGTATTTCTTTTAGATTTTTATATTAATAAAGGGGTATGAATTCATATCTGAAAATACGAAAATACACGAGTATTAATTTTAATACACAAGTATTTTTATAAATATCCGTGTATTAATACACTTCCTCACTCAAAACCCCTTTTTCCCTTGCAGCCCGTTCCAGGGGTTAGCTATCTTTTTAATAAAAAATGTTGGGACTTTTTTAGAAAAACATGCGTTAAGTACACGAATATTAATTGTAATTCCCAAGTATTAATTTTTAATACCTGTGTATTAATACACTTCCCCACACAAAACCCCTATTTCCCTTGCATCCCTCTCCAGGGGTTAGTTATACTTTAAAAAAAAAAAATCATTATTTTATTTAATTTTTTTTAAAAAAAGCGTAGTAATAGCATGCGTAGTAATAGTATGCATTGTAGTCGTTTGCGTTGTAATGGTACTTTTAGTGCATTTCTATGATTTTGCGATGTAATGGTATGCGTTGTAAAAACATGCAATGTAATGGTAGCTGTGTTGTAAAATCTGCGGTGTAAAAGCATGCGTTGTAATGGTTTGCGTTGTGACATCATATATTCAGTGGTATACCATATACCCAGGTCCTGTGAATTAAATACTACTAGTGGACCTGCAGCACTAATTGTGCCACCCACACAAGTAGCCTTTCAAACCTGTCTCAGGCCAGCCACTGCAGGGCCTGAGTGTGCAGTTTACTGCCACTTCTACTTGGCATTTAAAACCATTTGCCAAGCCTTAAACTGCCCGTTTATTACACATGTCACCAATAAGGTAGACCCTAGGTAGCCCACAGGGCAGGGTACTGTGTAAGTAAAAGGTAGGACATATACTTTTAAGTTTTGCAAGTCCTGGCAGTGACAAACTCCCAAATTCGTATTTCACTGCTTGAGGCCTGCTCCTCTCATAGGATAGCATTGGGAATTCTTAAAACACTTTTAAGTTGTAATTCCAGATTAGAAAGTAGTAGCTGGATCATGTTTCATATCATTGGAATAGTAATGATAAATCCCCTTTACTAGTAAAGTTGGATTTAACATTACTATTTTAGAAATGCCACTCTTAGAAAGTGGGCATTTCTCTGCTCTTGGTGCTCTGTGTGCCTGCAGCCTGTATCCAATACACATCTAGGGTGGGTGACAGCTTTACTTTGTGCATTCCCTCTAGGCAGTCACAAACACAAGAAGATTATGTGTGTCTGAGCACCCATCTGAATTCAGATGGCCCTTCCTGGGTAGGAAGGGAGGGAGGAGCTGACACTTGCAACTGAATAGGTAGTGTCCTGTCCCCACACAATGGGCTGATTACCCCCTACTGATAGTCTGGAGCCAAGACTGGAGAGAATGGGCTTCTGTGTACTTCAAAGACCCTTCCGTGAAGTCACCCCTACTTCAAAGGCACATCTGGGTATAAGTTCTGGGTCTCTGACCCTACCTAGTGAGTACCCTAATGGACCTGTGAAGAACTCTGCCAGGAAGAAGGACTGCTGTGCTGCCACAAGGAATCACCCTCTGCCTGACTTTTGCTCTAGAAGAACTGCTTTTCTGTTATGCTGTGCTGTCTGTTGCCTACTACTTGCTGCCCTCTGCCCTGCTGAGGAAAGAACTGGACACATCACACTTGAATCCAGAGTGACTCAAAGAACTTGCTGGCTTTCCCCCTGTTCTGGAGTCTCAGGACCATAAAAGACTTCCTTCAGCCCTGCAACAGCACCTGAACTCATTCCAGTCCTGGGCTCTCGGAAGTGACTTTTCCGTGCTGATCCAGCAGAATTCACCCATTGATGACTTTGTGCTGATCAGAAGCGATGCATCACCCTTCGATGCCAGTGCAGCTGATGCTCGACGGCATCGCATTAACGACTGCGCGGCTTGCCGACGACAGACTGCGCAGCTCTTTGATGATGCATCGCCTTTGTGAACAAAGTAACGCTAACAGCGTTGATTGGCACTAACGCATCGTCTCCATCCATTGGATAGCCGATGATGCATCGCCTCCTCTGCTCCCCGCATCAGATCTTCAACGCTTCCTCCATCCAAGGTACATTTTCAGCGGGACCTGTGTGAGTCCTGTAGCCAGTCTGCGCTCCATTGTGATCGGCCTGAACTTTGGATTTACCCCGGTCTAGCACGACCAGATGTCCCCGGTTGGCGCTTTATGACTCTAAGCACTATATTTCTAAATAATCTTTAAAAAATCATAACTCTGGTTCTACTTATTGGGTTTTTGTCCTTTTGGTCTTCTTGTACTCATAAGAATATTGTCTATTGTTCTAACCCTGTGTGGAGTCTTGTTGTGGTGTTTTCATTGTGTTACTGTGTGTGTGTGTGTTGCATAAATACTTAACACATTGCCTCTTTAGATAAGCCTGACTGCTCTGTGCCAAGATGCCAGAGGGTGAGCACAGGTTATCTTTTAATGTCCTGCTTGGACATGGTGCATACCTCTGCCAACTAGAAACCTCATTTCTAACATTTAGGATTTAAGGATCGTAGGATTTGAGGATCGTAGGATTTGAGGATCATATGATTTGAGGATCTACTGCAGGATTTTAATTTCCTCACCTCCTTGAAATTATTTGACCTCTCTCTCAGTGCTGTCTTCAGAGGCCCTAAATTAGTGATAGCTAGGAAGTGGTAAATACTATTTATTTGGCTTGTGGGACTTCTGTTAAGTCCCTGCACTATTGAGTGTGATTACTATCGCCTGCACCTACGTACTGGGATTTTGTACTGTAGCAACTGTCCCTTGGGCCTCCGCAGATTTATATGCAGATCCTGTGTTTTTGATCAGTGTCTCAAGTTCTCATTAACAACGGCTATAGAACAATGGAACAAGACGAGTCTCATGAAGATTCTTTTGGCTCTATGAAGATAAAGGTGGTGTGCCATGGTGTGTTGAATGATTACCATAGCGCATCAGCTACTAGAATAAATCATGAGTATTTCTCACTTTTTGTAGAATGTTACCATTGATGGAAATTCCATGTAAATGGAAAACTGTGTATATTTAAGTTGATGTACGACCATAATGTTACAGTAGACTTGTGTTCTATTTAGTATAACAAAGCAGCCAGTTATGAAAGACTTCAGAAAACCTGAATGAACCTTTATCTGATGAGATGAGCTGTGTGACTACAAATGATGGGGCAGATTTATGAGATTTTGGTGCAGGGCAGCGCAGCAAGTCACCTTGCTGCACTGCCCTGCATCAAAAGGAAAGGGCAGTAATGCGCCGTATCTATGGTATATGGCGCACTCCTGTCCTTGCCCCCTGCGCTGGTGCCATTTCGGCAGCCTAACGCCAACGTAGGTACTCTTGCATCATGGTACAAGGGTGTCTGCATTGTATGCAGGATTGTTTTTGTGCGGGACGGAGTACCTTCCTGCACAAAAACAATTCTGGAAGGCTTTTTCCTCTTTCTATGTGTGCTGCAGAATGTAGTACACATAGAAAGAGAACAAAACGGGGAGAAATTGTGATATTTCTCATCGGTGCACCTCGCCTGGGGAGGTGTAAGGTTTTGGTGCATCCCCAGGTTTACAAGGTTTTGTAAAACTGGAGATGTGTCAAAATCCATGGGTGTTGCGTGGGAACACACACAGCAACACCCATAGCACACCTCCCTAGCGCAGAGTAAGACAACACAGCGATTTAAGCTGCCTTGCCTTACTCCATATTTATGAGGCCATTCAAAGACATGCAAAGTGGCTTTGCGTGGCTTCATAAATGTGATTTGGTGGTTTGCGCCGCCGTTGTGCCACAAAAAATGACGCAACAGCGGCGCAAGGGCCTAGTAAATATGGGCCAATGTTTCTTGCGTGCTTTCTCTTATAGCCCTGTCCCCCAAACACCCTTTTAGCCAACAGCGACAAGCAAAGTCTTGACCATGTTGTGCACTGTTGACAGGGAAGAAGACTGGCAGGTTCTTTGTTGTTCCCGACTTAGGGGCATATTATCAAGAACGGCGTTAAAAATTATCGCCGGTTTAGCGGCAGAAAACTGCTGCTAAAGCGGCGATAATGGGCTTGATAATATGCCCTTGAGAATTCCAATAGAAGTCCATGTTCTGGTGTGAACATGGGCTTCTATTGGAATTCTCCAGGGCATATTATCAAGCCCATTATCGCCGCTTTAGCGGCAGTTTTCTGCCGCTAAACCGGCGATAATTTTAACGCCGTTCTTGATAATATGGCCCTTAGTGCTCCTGTCTGTTCCCTCATACCCTTCCCTCAGGATGTTGTGGGGGGTGCACTGGCCATTCTACTGCTTTAGATTGCAGTTGCAGATCAAATTATCCTGGTAAGAGACGAATTGGGTGCATGGCCCAGATCGACGCCGGGTACTCAAAGTTAGATGATGCACCCGTGCTAATCGCGGGCATGCACCTATTCTGAAAATCTGACCCTTGCCGAATTTGTAAAAGTGCACTGCTCTTTACTCCAGGAGCAATCAAGAATTCTAGTCATCTATATTACAAAATATGAGTAAGGGTCAAATTATGTAATAGAGCCCTCACTGCGTTTTACATCTACATTTCCTCCATCTTAAAATAGCCAGAAACATATTTTTAATGTAATTTAACTGTGCATGGATCATTATTGTGTATATCACATACATTTGTCTTAAAATCTGTCTTTGGTGAGAAGCAGACTGTTGCTGAAACTCTTCTCACTTTTATTTCTGCTTTATTATTCAGTGTTACAAGTGTTCCTTTTTATGCAAGTGCCTTTGCTCAGTAGCAGCTGTTAATGTTGTTAAATATGTTGAGAAACTATTTCTAAATATGGGTTACTGCAGCCTCCCAGTAGCTGCAGCAATCAGGCTGACACTGTTTTCAGGTGTTTTTAACATTTTCCAAGATGAAAGGGAGGGACATAATAATGTAATATTTTAGGACTAAGTAACAAACATAATTTTAGAAGTATTTATGAGGTGCAGAATTCAGCCATAATTCTGAGTTCTGCAACTCAGACATAAGGGATAATATGGTAATACTGCATGTGTTGGAGCTTCTTAGGTGCCAAGCAGAGAATGTACGGTATTTTCTCCACGCAAATTCCACCAGGTTTCAACAGAAATAAAAGGTTCAAGGAAAACCAGCAAAGTGCTACAATTAATTCAAAACTTTGAAATCAGATTTGGGTGAAATTTCCTGTTTGTACCCGGGTCAAAATTTCCAGGGGACTGCTCTGAGCTCTTCTTTGTCTATCATGTAATGTATATGATGAGCATAAAATAATTATGGCCTTGTACATAAATGTCAAGACAAATACGCGCAGGGCTCTGGATTTATCACATGCGACTTGTGCTGCTGGTTTAGGGGTGCCAGGACAATCATGAGATATTGGGCACCAGTTCTATCAGTTTGGCTGCTTTGTGTTTTCCCATTATATCCTGTGGCAACTGTACTGTGGACCCTCAAACTGTAATGCAATTACCCCTTTTAGCACTTGACTCTCAGGGTAATGAGGTAAAGCAGTCCATTTCAGACTCAGGTAGGTGATATAGGCTAGTAACGTAGAGCTGAGCAACACATATCACTAACACTCAATAAATCAATGTCTTTAGAAAAGAAAAAGCAATTTAGTAGACCTTATTTCTATAGAGAACATCTGCAAGCTGCTTTTACCCCTGTTTGTGTTGAAGGTGTGGAGGCAGTAATTTTTAACATAGAAATCACAAAATCCCAATCACTAAATGGTCTGCTTATCTACCACCCTCCGGGGCCTAGAGCAACCTTTGTTGGAAAAATCAGTCAATTACTGGAAGCCCTTCTTTTAAAAACGGATTTCACGGTCTTGGGGGGACTTTTATTTCCATCTGGAAAACCGCTCAGATTTAGAAACAGAACATCTCATAGATACATTTTCAGGTCTGGGCTTATCCCGAATTGTAGTGGGACCCACTCACCAGGCGGGTCACCTGCTAGATGGGATCTTTACTAATAACTTCAATATCAAATTCACCCACACTCTACCTTTAATTTGGACTGATCATTTTGCGATATTGTGGACTCTTAAGCCACAAAGCTGCTCTTTTGCCAGGATTCATAAATCATATCAGGCAAACCCTGCATGGCATAAAATTCAGACCTCTGACTTGGTTAAGCAGTTATCACATTCACTTGTTGACCATCCCTGATCAGATGGCATAGGGGTCCCATAACTGGATCTGCTCAGCCATCAATGAGGTTGCTCCTCTTAGGAGGGTGAAAATGAAAAATACAAAGATGTCTCAACCTTGGTTCGATGACTCTCTTAGAGCCATCAAACAGGAATGACGAAGACAAGAGCACAAGTGGCGCTCAGGTTATAAGAGAGAGGAGTGGGATGAGTACAAATCCTGTCTAGGCAACTATAAGACATAAATGTTGGCAACTAAGGCTAAATATTATACATCACAAATAAATGTAGCTACCAGTGCTCCTAAAACCCCTTTTCAAACGATAAAAAAACTGATCACCTCAATGGGGTCTAATCTAGCAATCTTCAACCAAGAATTTTGCGATTCTCTAGCATGTTCCTTTCAGGAAAAAGTTCTGAATATAATTTAAAACTTTATTAGCAATTGCTCCATGAATACGTCGATAGGACCAAATTCTAAGTCAACCAGGTTCAAATAATTTGTTACTCCCTCAGTGGCACAGATTGCTGAATTTATCCCAAAGATTAAAGCAGGTTCTCCCCTTGACCCTTTGTTCAGCTTGTCCCAGTAACCATAGCTTTCCATTTATCTACTATCTTTTCCACCATGTTCAAAACCGGGATTTTTCCTATCTCCTGGAAAGCAGCCTCAGTGCTGCCTCTTCTAAAGAAACCAAATCTTAACATTATAGATCCCGACAGTTATCGACCCATAGCCAGACTCCCGTACCCGGCTAAGTTAGTAGAAAAAATCATGAATCTCCAACTTTCCTCTTTTATTGAGACTAATCATCTTTTAGATGATTCACAGTCCAGCTTTAGGGAAAATCATAGTACCGAAACCGCCCTGGTCACAGCAACAAAAGAAATCCGAACCTCCCTCGGTGGAGGGGGTAATGCAATTCTGATTCTGCTGGACCTGTCAGCGGCTTTCGATGCGGTCAACCACAAGATACTGGTTGACCGCTTGCTGGACATGGCAATTGAAGATCTAGCACTAGACTTATTAAAGTCCTTTCACTCGGGGCGCTGACAAGTGGTATCTCTTGGCTTATTTAATTCAGCTTCTTATTCCTTGCCTTGCGGGGTCTCTCAGGGTTCCTCCCTGTCTCCTACTTTGTTTAATAATTATGTTACACCATTCGCTCCTCTGATTAAATTCTTTGGACTGTCGCTGGCATCTTATGTCGACAACACGCAAATAAGCCCCTGCCTATTTTAAGGAAAATTTTGTGTGGTACATACCAGGTAGAACGCTCCGCTCCTGTTCAGTCAGACTTTTGAAGGTTGCCCCATTTAAACTGACCACCCGGGGGGAAGAGGTTTCTTTAGAGTCACTGCCCTTAACTGGAATTGTCTCCCTTTGGAGTTGAAAACAGCATCCTCTCTCACTGCATTTAGGAGGAATCTCAAAACTTGGCTTTTTAATCAGTGATTTCTTCAAATACTTTTTAGACTTATCATCAGCTCTACCCTGGTCACTATAGCACCAAGACACCTCCAGGCATTCGTGTGCTTTATAAGTCACATCATTCATTCATAGTTACATGTTGTATGTTAACATAAACCCCTCCTAAGAGGGCTCTAACAAGAATTAACATTGTGCAAATATTCTACCTCTTGGGTTTGTCAAAGGGGTTAACCATCATCAGCAAAACCCATGTTTATTTTGTGAATCATTGGGTTACGTGAAACAGAACAGTTATCTGCAGACTTTAACATAGGGTAACAGAACTCAAGCAATCAAGTAAAATTACATTTGACGTGCTTTTTACATTAGTAAAATACAGGCATGTGCCTTTCGACATACTTGGTCACCATACACTATAAAGCTTACTGGCTTTGACATTGACTTTTCACAATACACCATAAAGGCCTACTGCCTCTACCATATTCACCAAGTCTAATAGTAGAGATATAAACCAACACTCTGCCATATTCAAATTGAATACTGAATCAAGACTCTTAGATTCTCAAGAAGGATAGGACACATCTCTACAATAGACCTAAAATCTTGAGGTCTCTTTTTATTCATGTGTTCCTAGCAACCAGACTCTTAGGTCAAAAGCTTTTATGTATCATTGAGGTCACTACATGACAGTTGCCCCAGTGCATAGCTGAGTGTGCCACTATCTGTAGGCACCCAAACAATGCTCCTGTCCCACACTTCCTGGTCTAGCAGCATGGCCAAATCCTTTATTTCATGTAGTTGAGTGGACCTGTTATCAAGTGTGTTCGCTGTCCTCTTGGTTTCAGAAGTATGGCTTCAAATAAAAATAACTCTGCTGCTGCTGTGTGGATTTTGACAGGGTGTGGAGAGTTTATCGTAGTGGGAACCACTTTCATCCACAAGGAAGGGCAGTTAAGGGTCCCTCAGAACACGGTCGAAGAGGGCACTCCACATCCAAATCATGAACTGTTCCATCTTCTCAGTCCAATACACATAGGGGTCGATTCCGATTCGGGCCGGAAAAAGCACCGACCGACTCGGATCCGGAAAAAATACCGACCGGCACGTACCCGTGGCGCACGACACGCCAAGTACAATGCAAGGCGCGAAAAATCCGACCGACACGTACGGAAACAAAGTCGACCGACCGAGCCGCACGGAAAGCAGCAATCCGGCCGGAAAAAACACGCGAATCCAACCGACCGACACGCACCCGGAACAAATCCGACCGAAACGTACACGCGAACTCCAAACCGCAAAGTACGATGCAAGGCGCGAAAACCACAACCGAGTCGGACGGAGGACAAGCCGTACGACCGACACGCATACAAAACCGAGCCGAAGCAACACAATACACCGCGACCGACGCGTACGCAGCATAGAAAGCTGCACAAACACAGCGTGAACGAAACGGAGAACACCGTACGAGACCAATGCAGGGTCCGACTCGGTCACAAGAACGTTTCCAACATACACAAACAGCACAAAGGAAAAATCACCCAAAATAAGGCCAAACAAGCAATTACCAAGCCAATAAATACTGGGGGGTGGGGACAGAGAACAAAGACACACCCACAACTCCACCTATATAAAGGACACAAATCACAACCATGAGCCTTTGCAAATGCCATTCCACTGCCAGCACCCAAGAGAAAGCAACCACACACCCACAGCTCATCCCTCACACAAGCCACACACCATCAGCACACCAACAAATACCTACCTCACATACACCCAGCAAAACACACACTCACACACCCTCACCTGCACACCAACACACACATCACTCACCATCACCACCCATCACCATGCCCCCCAAGAAGAATCCCAAGTTCCTAGATAGTGAATTGGAAGTCATGGTAGACGAGATCCTCAGGGTGGAGCCACAGCTGTTTGGCACACTGGTCCAACAGACCCCCATGTCGCAGAAAACCAAGATGTGGGAGAGGATCATCAACAGGGTGAACGCCCAATCACCATGTCGGCGCACAAAGACCGACATCCAGAACAGGTGGTATGACGTGCGCAGGAGGGTACGGAAAATGCTGAAGCAAGACTACATCAACAGCCAACACACCGGCAGTGGCCCTCCTGCCAAGCCAATATACCTCAGGCCCTGGGAGGAGAAGGTGCGGGCCATCCTTCCGCCAGTGAGCGTATATGGACTAGAGGACATCCCAGAGCCTGGTGAGTACACAACAAATGTACACAATATACTGCCACAAAACACACACATCACTGTCAAGGGAGAGTCAAACCATGCACTCATAGCAATTACACAGCAACCAGAACAGAATCATCCCAAAATGTGTATGTCAGTCAGAGAAACACAACACATGCCATCAAGAAAGTCACATCCAACTGTGCCAACACATGTACAAACACAACCACAACTACAGCTAGGCAGTGGCACAAATAGAACTAACAAACACATCCAGACATATAGCCACCACAACAACACCAACACACAGTGAAGACCACTCAAAGGAAGGAATTCTGTGTATGCTGGCCAAGTCAGTGTAGCCAATAGCATCATGGGAGTCGCAGTCACACATATTGCCCCCCCACAACTGTCCCATCAACACCACCCTGAACCATGCTCACATCACAGGAAGTGGAGAAGGACTCACAAGATGGCTGACACTGGCTACTGCTGTGGGGAGCACAAGGCCCTGCTGGCAACTGTGCACCAACAAACAGCAGGACACCACTGACTGACATCCTGAGAGACAACTTACACTCCCTGCAATGCAAGCACGTTCCATGGTGGGATATCTGGCTAGCTGGGTGGGAAGGGGGACTTGAAGCACTGACCATAGTCACAAGCACCTCCCCTCACACCCCCCAACACAAACTCCACAGAACCCACCTGGTAGAATGCAATGCCCCCCATCCTAACACAAGATCCCACAAAGAACCACCACCCTGGGTTATGTTGTGTGAAGCACAGGGACACTCTTGGGACTTCCAGCCAAACAACTGCCAGGACAACACTCCCAGCCATCCTGTCAGCACAGCCAGCCCACCCCACAGGGAAGCAGAGTCAAAAGGAAGGAAGCATGGGCATGCTGGGAAGGGGGAGGAGGCAATGGCATGATGGGAGTCGTAGTCACAGACATAGCTCACCCCCACAACTGTCCCATCAACACCACCCTGAACCATGCTCACATCACAGGAAGTGGAGAAGGACTCACAAGATGGCTGACACTGGCTACTGTTGTGGGAAGCACAAGGCCCTGCTGGCAACTGTGCACCAACAAACAGCAGGACACCACTGACTGACATCCTGAGAGACAACTTACACTCCCTGCAATGCAAGCACGTTCCATGGTGGGATATCTGGCTAGCTGGGTGGGAAGGGGGACTTGCAGCACTGACCATAGTCACAAGCACCTCCCCTCACCCCCCCCCAACACAAACTCCACAGAACCCACATGGTAGAATGCAATGCCCCCATCCTAACACAAGATCCCACAAAGAACCACCACCCTGGGTTATGTTGTGTGAAGCACAGGGACACTCTTGGGACTTCCAGCCAAACAACTGCCAGGACAACACTCCCAGCCATCCTGTCAGCACAGCCAGCCCACCCCACAGGGAAGCAGAGTCAAAAGGAAGGAAGCATGGGCATGCTGGGAAGGGGGGAGGAGGCAATGGCATGATGGGAGTCGTAGTCACAGACATAGCTCACCCCCACAACTGTCCCATCAACACCACCCTGCACCATGCTCACATCACAGGAAGTGGAGAAGGACTCACAAGATGGCGGACACTGGCTACTGCTGTGGGGAGCACAAGGCCCTGCTGGCAACTGTGCACCAACAAACAGCAGGACAGCACTGACTGACATCCTGAGAGACAACTTACACTCCCTGCAATGCAAGCACGTTCCATGGTGGGATATCTGGCTAGCTGGGTGGGAAGGGGGACTTGCAGCACTGACCATAGTCACAAGCACCTCCCCTCACACACCCCCCAACACAAACTCCACAGAACCCACCTGGTAGAATGCAATGCCCCCATCCTAACACAAGATCCCACAAAGAACCACCACCCTGGGTTATGTTGTGTGAAGCACAGGGACACTCTTGGGACTTCCAGCCAAACAACTGCCAGGACAACACTCCCAGCCATCCTGTCAGCACAGCCAGCCCACCCCACAGGGAAGCAGAGTCAAAAGGAAGGAAGCATGGGCATGCTGGGAAGGGGGAGGAGGCAATGGCATGATGGGAGTCGTAGTCACAGACATAGCTCACCCCCACAACTGTCCCATCAACACCACCCTGAACCATGCTCACATCACAGGAAGTGGAGAAGGACTCACAAGATGGCTGACACTGGCTACTGCTGTGGGGAGCACAAGGCCCTGCTGGCAACTGTGCACCAACAAACAGCAGGACACCACTGACTGACATCCTGAGAGACAACTTACACTCCCTGCAATGCAAGCACGTTCCATGGTGGGATATCTGGCTAGCTGGGTGGGAAGGGGGACTTGCAGCACTGACCATAGTCACAAGCACCTCTCCTCACACACCCCCCCAACACAAACTCCACAGAACCCACCTGGTAGAATGCAATGCCCCCCATCCGAACACAAGATCCCACAAAGAACCACCACCCTGGGTTATTTTGTGTGAAGCACAGGGACACTCTTGGGACTTCCAGCCAAACAACTGCCAGGACAACACTCCCAGCCATCCTGTCAGCACAGCCAGCCCACCCCACAGGGAAGCAGAGTCAAAAGGAAGGAAGCATGGGCATGCTGGGAAGGGGGAGGAGGCAATGGCATGATGGGAGTCGTAGTCACAGACATAGCTCACCCCCACAACTGTCCCATCAACACCACCCTGAACCATGCTCACATCACAGGAAGTGGAGAAGGACTCACAAGATGGCTGACACTGGCTACTGCTGTGGGGAGCACAAGGCCCTGCTGGCAACTGTGCACCAACAAACAGCAGGACACCACTGACCGACATCCTGAGAGACAACTTACACTCCCTGCAATGCAAGCACGTTCCATGGTGGGATATCTGGCTAGCTGGGTGGGAAGGGGGACTTGCAGCACTGACCATAGTCACAAGCACCTCCCCTCACACACCCCCCAACACAAACTCCACAGAACCCACCTGGTAGAATGCAATGCCCCCCATCCTAACACAAGATCCCACAAAGAACCACCACCCTGGGTTATGTTGTGTGAAGCACAGGGACACTCTTGGGACTTCCAGCCAAACAACTGCCAGGACAACACTCCCAGCCATCCTGTCAGCACAGCCAGCCCACCCCACAGGGAAGCAGAGTCAAAAGGAAGGAAGCATGGGCATGCTGGGAAGGGGGAGGAGGCAATGGCATGATGGGAGTCGTAGTCACAGACATAGCTCACCCCCACAACTGTCCCATCAACACCACCCTGAACCATGCTCACATCACAGGAAGTGGAGAAGGACTCACAAGATGGCTGACACTGGCTACTGCTGTGGGGAGCACAAGGCCCTGCTGGCAAATGTGCACCAATAAACAGCAGGACACCACTGACTGACATCCTGAGAGACAACTTACACTCCCTGCAATGCAAGCACGTTCCATGGTGGGATAACTGACTGGCTGGGTGGGTGGGAAGGAGGGCCGGCTGTCAACCAAACACAACCAATGCAGACCATGTCCACACCCCAGAAAATACATAGAAATGCCCAAATAATGCAGGACAATGTGCCACACCAATATCAACCCCTGACTGTGACGACTCAGGACAATGCAATGTATAGGCCCGCACCCAGAGGCACAGTCACAACTGTAATGTGTGTCAAACATTGATGCCTGCAGAAACATGACATACATTGTTTGTGTCTCCCAAAAACAGGTGATGATGGGGACACAGCAGCAGACGCTGAGGAGTCCCAGTCCCAGGCTCAAGAGGATGCCGAGCTCACTGGCGTCGTACAGCCTCTGTCCTCCTCGGACGATGAAGAACAACCTGGCACATCCGGTGCAAGTCAACATGCAGCACCAGCAGGACCACCAGCTGCAGCACCAGCAGGACCACCAGCTGCACCCCCTGCACCCACCCCTACAACGACTGTCACCACGAATACCATCCCTGCCGACATGGACAGAATAAGGAGCAACACCAGCACAGTGACCCTGGACCAACCTGGGGCCATGGACACCACCACCACCACCAACCCCCAAGGTGGACCAGGGTTATCTGTGCGTGCCACTGCACACACTGCACATGTCAGCAGGGGTGGTGGGAGGGGTGGGAGACAGAGGTCGCTGCTTGCAGACGTTGCTGGTGTGCATGATGACCCACAACTGGTACGCATAGCTGATGCGTACCAGTCCAGCACCGGAGAGCTCAGCCAGGTAGTGGGGCTCCTCAGAGACATTAAACAGCAGCAGGCTGCCCATCATGCCCGCTTGGACTCCCACATGTCCCACGTGGAGTCACACATGTCCCGTGTGGACTCACACATGTCCCGCGTGGAGTCCAAGTGGGATGCACTGCATGAGATGACGGCGGTGCACAGGGACATTTTACAATGCCTCCGCCAGATGAACAGCAACCAGTCCACACCTCCCTGTGTGCCAACAACATCTGGTGCCGAACAAACTGCAACTGCCACAGGGAGGGAGGAGGACTCTGGCGGAGAGTCCCCTGCACCGCAGCAGCCTGCACTTGAGGGCCCCCCCAAGAAGAGGGGTCGTCCGAGGAGGGAAAAGTGAGAGGCCAATGGCCAAGCGCAACTCCCAGGAAGCCTGAACCTGTTCTGGATGTTCGCCTTTGTGCACAGACTGTTCACCCTGTTGACGGCAACACTACTCCCACACATTGCATGGGGAGTACAAGTTGGACCAATGTGTCAGGCAACTGTGGCCCCGATACTGGGGATCCTGTCTACCCGGACTTTCAATTCACCTAGGAACTTGGGATTGCAAGATTCATGTACAGCACAACCCATCCTATGCACTATTAACACAAATGTATCACAATAAACACACTAATACACCATACTTGCCTCTGTCGTGATTCCAACATGGGTGCTGTTATGGGGATGATGTACTGCAAAATTACACTGTGTATGCGAACTGCAACAGCAAGGACAACACAGGCATGTGAGTACAGGAAACGTGACACACATGAGGGAGACACACCACCAGGGCTACACGACACATACACACCTAGGCCATCTGACTCATTGCCTACACTGATGTTGCCAGGGAAGACGGTGCAATGCACAGACACCACACCCATTCCCAGTTGTAGTCAAGTAGCCCACAGGTGCAGTAAGCAAATGGCAGTCAAATGTGTGACCACAGACAACGCACATCAGAAAGTGAAGCACATGTTTATTACACAGTTGCAACATGCCGTAACCACTACAGATGCAAGGTAACCCCACCTGGCAGCGGGCACACAGTCAACAACTGTAGACGGAAGGAAGTCCATGGGTGTGGCGCACATCACCTGTAGGGACACAACAGCTACCAGCCTGGATGTGCAATCACGTCGTCGGTGGACACAGTTGACCAAACGAATCTGAAAGTACCCTGTGAAGGACAGAAATGACACACAGTCAAAAGCAATGGAGTACAGGACAGAACAGCAAAACACAAGCACAATACATGTTACAAGATACCCACCCAGAACTAAGTTAGCATGTCAACACTGTTGGGGAGTACAGCCCACCTGTCACCACACATCGCAACACACATCCAGTCAAGTGGCCCATGGACACACTCCAACAGCACCAGAGCACCACCCACACATCATGCCAACTCACATCATTGACATGACACCTCAGGATACTCACATTCAGCTAAAGAAGTTGGTGATGAGCTGTGTGCGGACATCACCATCACCATCATCATCATCATCGTCACTGGCATCGTGGTCCAGGCCAGGATCCTCCACAGTGGCGGATGTTGGTCATTGTCATCCTGGATGAGAGGCAACTCCTTCCGCACTGCCATGTTGTGGAGCATGCAGCAGACGATGATAATCTTGCACACTTTCGCAGGGGCATATGGGAGGGACCCTCCGGTCTTGTCCAGGCAGCGGAAGCGGCTCTTCAGGAGACCAAATGTCCGCTCAATCACTCTCCTGGTCCGACCATGTGCCTCATTGTAGCGCATCTGGGCAGGTGTCACAGGGTTCCTGAGGGGTGTCAGCAACCACGGCATGTTGGGGTATCCCGAGTCACCTACGGACAGACAAGTGCACATTAGGTGACTTGGAAAAGTGGGCGGAATACCACAGATCAGATCACACACAATGGCACAAAGTCAGTACACACCGACAAGCCAGGCACGCTGGTTCTGCATCTGTGCCATCATCCTGGGGATGCGACTACTCCTCATCACAAAGGCATCGTGTGCTGAACCAGGGAAACGGGCACACACGTGTGTGATGGTCATGTCTGCAAGACACACCACCAGTGCATTGACCGAGTGGTAGTGCTTGCGGTTCCTGTAGGCCTGCTCCTGGGCCTGTGGTGGTACCAAAGCCACATGTGTCCCATCAATGGAGCCAATGACATGCGGCATCCTCCCCAGGGCATAAAAGTCACTCTTCACGTCAGTGAGTCGTCGCAGTCTAGGGAAATAGATGTACCGGTTCAGGAAGAGCAACATTGCCGCCAAAACATCGCGGAGCACACGGCTGAACATGGTCTGTGACATCCCACCAGCAGTCGCCACAGTATGTTGGAAGGTACCAGTGGCAAAGAAGTGTAGGGCTGCCATCACCTTCACCTTGGGGGTCAGCGCTGTAGGATACGGCCGGCCAGGCTGCAAATGTGGGGACAACTGCACTGCCAAATCCTCAATCAGCTGCCTGGTGAAGCGGTACCGTCGGATGCTGTCCCGTTCCACCATCGTTGCCAGGTCTGGGAATGGCCGATGTACAGCAGGAGCCCTGCAGTGCAGAGGAGAAGTAAGCAAGATTGTCAGTCACCCCACATATGCGGCATTGAACACACTCAAGATCCCAACATACATCATTATGAGGCACAACTACATGAAGTGTGCAGTACCGGAAGGACATGTATGGTACATACATGGCCAACATCTGTCAACACGGTCCAACAGGTGGCATCAATTAGTCCCAGGTTGGCCCATTGGATATCATGAGGCCGTGTCACAGTTCCCATCTCCTGCCGCCGTGTCACAATAACCCCCCACAGGGACATGTGAGGACAGATGTGCCTCAGGCACCACAGCTCAACGACAGGTACATTCCCAGGGACCCTGTAATGCCACATGGACACTGGCATTACATGGAGTATCATGTATACACCACAGCAAAACAACCATGACCCCCACAGGTAGTGGCCCCACTTGCCACGGCAGGACAGACATGGACGTCTGTGACACACACGCACAACATCAGAGTCCATGCACACACAACGTGGATGTGGAGACTGTCTCCCATTGTGCACATGAAATCAGAGACATTGTAAACACCACATGCACAAAGACTGTGGAGGACCATCACTATTGTGCCACTGGGACACCCTGGCTCAAACATACCGTCCCACATGGGACTCACGGGGTATGTGACATTACATACACATACACCACTGTGAAATGTGACCATGGCACATGCACAGATATGAACAGTTGCACATCACAGTGGTCACGTACACGTAACACCCAGGATCCTGTCCCCATGAACACGTGCACAGCCTGGGGGTGGCTGCCCACAGGTGACACCCACAGGACAACATGTACACCAACATACACACAATAGGAAATGCAGCCTTACATGCCTTATGATAAAGTTTGGACAGGCTGTCGTGATGTAGGTGTGCCCCTCACTCCCTGGGAGCTATCTGTGGCTGGCATATGTCCATCTGAGACGGGCATGCTGACATATGCCAGTCACATGTACAGTGATGCGTTGAACAGCAATGGACCGATCGGTGCCTCCGGCCGGCCCATTGCTTTCAATGTGTGCGGGTATGCGTTGTACCCCTGTGCGCGTTGAACTGCAATGGACCGATCGGTGCCTCCGGCCGGCCCATTGCTTTCAATGTGTGCGGTGCACGCGTTGTACCCCTGTGCGCGTTGAACAGCAATGGACCGATCGGTGCCTCCGGCCGGCCCATTGCTTTCAATGTGTCGCGGTACGCGTTGTACCCCTGTGCGCGTTGAACAGCAATGGACCGATCGGTGCCTCCGGCCGGCCCATTGCTTTCAATGTGTGCGGGTACGCGTTGTACCCCTGTGCGCGTTGAACAGCAATGGACCGATCGGTGCCTCCGGCCGGCCCATTGCTTTCAATGTGTGCGGGTACGTGTTGTTCCCCTGTGCGCGTTGAACTGCAATGGACCGATCGGTGCCTCCGGCCGGCCCATTGCTTTCAATGTGTGCGGATACGCGTTGTACCCCTCTGCGCGTTGAACAGCAATGGACCGATCGTTGCCTCCGGCCCGGCCCATTGCTTTCAATGTGCGCGGTGCAGCGTTGTACCCCTGTGCGCGTTGTACCGCAATGGACCGATCGGTGCGCACCCATTGACAATGGGCTTGCCTGGCAACGGACGCGTTTTCGAATTTCGAGCGAGTCGGTTGCTGGAAAATCAGTTGGTCACCCACAACAATGTTGCAAAATCATGTATGTCATGAAGTTGAAGATTTGAAGGATGCTGTGGGCGTGTTTTGGTGCTGCTATTCCATGGATTGGCCAGATTCAGAAGATGCAAACGACTTGGACCTATCACTTTGGACACAAGGGACAGTATCTGCCTCTCCAGCACATATATATTGCTGGCTGTTCCCCTGAGAGCCCACTTGCCTGCACTACATGCTCCAGGACGACATCTGCCACTGCACTGCTGCTGTCTCTGCCCCTCTGGACCCTGCAATGGCACGTACTGTGGAGAGAGCCCCAGCCTTCAGCCTTGAAGAGAACCAGGCCCTGCTGGACAGCCTACTTCCACAGTACAGCAAGCTGTATGGGACACCAGGGGAGCAGGTGAGTGTTCTGTGCACTGCCTTTCTGAATGTGCATTTTGTGTGACTAGCAAGGCTGAGAGTCTGCACGCCACTGGCTAGCAGGCTCACTGAGTAGTTGTCACCCCCCATAGTGTGTAGTGACTTGCACTGGACAGGTATGGTGCAGTGACAGTGCATTTGAACATGGTGTAGGAGAGTAGGATCTGCTTCACATGGGTACCCCCACTTTTTGCTGATACTTCACTGGTTTTCGACATTAGTCTGGCTGGGGCCCTGCTATTCAGAACCCCAGCCTAGCGGTTTCCTCTTTAAAAGGGTCTCCATGTGCCTTAGGCACATCACTGATTGGGATCTGGAGTGCCCTTGTAAGTCCCTAGTATATGGTATACTATGTACCAAGGGCATAGGTACCTCAGAGGCCTGCCAGGGGCTGCAGCATGTATTATGCCACCCCTGGTAGGCCATCCAAACTGGCACCACAGGTCTGCTACTGCAGCCTGAGTAAGGTGGTGCATGCACCCCTTGCTGTGGTATAGGTTACCTATATCACTAAATGCATACACACATATAAACCTATAAGTCACTCCTAAGGCAGGCCTTATCAATCCTAAAGGCAGAGTGCATGGTTCCTATGTGAGAGGGTGCCCCTGCATGAGCAGGGCCCCTCTGCAGCGTTCGGAGACCATCTCTGATGCTGTTTGTAGTGCAGCCTGACCATATACTCTTAAACGCATTATATCCTCGCGGTAAAATGCTAACTATGGAATGGCTGCACCTAAACATGTCGTGTTTGGTGTCAAACATCTTGGAATACTACCCCCCCGCCAATCCTGGCGGCGGGGGTAGCATTCCACCCTTCTAGAGGGAAAGGCATGTTAACTCTGACGAGTCCGGTAACTTCTTTCCAGAGCCCTGGCATCACAAAATGGATGCTGCTGCCACAGACACGAGTCTGGCCTCCTGCTGCTGGACGAAACTCCGGCAGGGGAGGCCTGGACAATAGGTTTCCTGTCCCAGGGAGGTGTGACCACCTCCCCAGACAGGACAATGTGTATTGGGGCTGGGCGGGAGCACTTTCGGGTGCTTTGAAGTCCTGCACTGGGGGCACATTTGGTGTCCCTGTGCATACCCCAGTTCAAACCGGATCAGGGGCTTGCAGCCCCTGCTTTGGCGCGAACTGGACAAAGGGAAAGGGGTGTAGCCACCCCTCTGCCCTGACCCACCCATAGGTGGGGCCACAGAGTAGTCCATCCCCTATTTTTAGAATAAAGGTAGGAACCCAGTCCTTAGGACTTTAGATTATACCTGGACGAAACTCTGAAACAGAATCCTGGACCTTCGACGCTCTACTCACGATTAGAGGACTGAAGAATCTCCCTTGGGGTCAAGGAGTGACTCCCCTGCTTGGCAGGCACCAAAGAAGCATCTGTCCGGTTTGCATCACTGAAGCTCCCGTCGGACGCCGAAGTCATCGCATCACCAGAGGTAGATTCTCAGACTTCCCCGAGGCTACCCTGAGCCCCCAGCAAAGCTGAGGCCCGTGGCTATCGTGGGTGACTTGAGACCGTGACCCCTGGACACCGAGCACACTTGCAAGTGCACCATCTTCTGGGTCTCCCAAGAAGTCGTGCTTTGGGCTCCGAGTAGCCCTAGCCTCCAGCACCACCTGCACCGAAGATCACTGGCCCCCACTCCACGAGTGTCCTGTAAGCCAGCTCCACGTGCGGCGTCACGAGGCTCCTTCGCGGTCGCTAGCCCGTTGGCTAGTAGCCCTTAACGAAGGCCAATCTTTTCTTTACTTGGCAGTCTGGTTGCTCCAGGCCTGTCCTCACTTACCCTCGCTGGGTGAGTTCCCCAGACCTTGCTGGTCTGCATCATCGATGATCTACATCTTACTCGAGACTTGCCGTTGCCAAGGCTTGTTGGGTCCAATGTGGTCGCCGACACCTCTGCACTCGACAGACATCGAGCAACAGCCCGAATCCTGCTCCTGGTCACCGACAACGCCTCCCGGACCTCGTGGCTGAAGAGTCAAGACGACCGTCATCGAACCTGAAGCACTCGACATCGGTGGGCATCTGTCCATCGCCTCCCTGGTCACTGGCTAGTGACCCAGACTCTGTCCCCTCTGCTTTCAGGTTCTTCAGAACTCCGATCCACTCTTGGATCCACCCGGACACTTTTCTCCTGGTCGCCAGCAGCACTTTGCAGCAGATCGCCATAAGAACCCACGACGAAACCCGACCCCGAAAGGCACCTATGCACCCGGCTTCCCTGGGTGAGGTAACACGAGTACTCCGGTGCTCCCGTGGGTAGAGACTCTTCAAAGTCCTAGATCTCAAAGGGTTTTGTCCTAGTCCTCTTTTAAGTGTCCCTTTCTTCTATTTTCCCGATCCCGACTTTCTCCATAGAAGTTAACGGCGTATCGCGGTTGTGTATATACACTGCACGCGTCTCCCGTGGGTCCCCTGTGTCACTACCTTGGGTGGTTCCTTGTGGTCCAAGCACTTCTAGAGGCTCTAGGCCTAGTGTCTAGTTCAGTCGTGGTTCGCATACCACTTTATTGGTATATGGTTTGAGTACGCCCCTAGGGCCCAAACGTGTATTTGTGCTATTAATATGATTTAAGATCTTATAACCTATGTACTTCGAACTCTAGCCTCATAAAGAGACTAGAGGGGTGTGTTTAGTAATAAATACATATATTTTGAATATATACCTGGTGTGGTGCTCTTTCATTTGGTCACTCAAGAGATTATAGACTGGTAAAACAAGCTGCTTTACATTCCTCCAAGACTTAGCCTGAAGGCTGCTCTCCATAGCTACCACTAGGATAGCTTTCAATAAGGTTGTCTTTAACCTACCTACCATAAGAGTCGATTTGGACTGGTGCACGGTGCCCACTATAATTAGTGGACAGCATATGCCAGGCCAACTTCTCACATTGGTGTGCAGCGTGTGGGATTCCAGCTTGCTATTGTTTTACCAGATAATCTCAATTGAATTGATCAACTGAAAACCACTAAAGGTACCTAAGGTACATATAATTTAAGCTTAGAATATCAGTAAGTTCTACTGAACTTAGAGTTGTGTGTTAAGGGATAGCACAACCCTTTCTACAACTCAAGAGAGTTTAGTAGGCCACACTAGAGTAGGTAGTGCATACACCACACCACACTAGTAATGTCTTTAAAAGCAGGATCCAAAGATGCCCTGCAGGAAGCCATTGAGCTTCCCCCTCCAAGTATGACACACTCCCATTCTTGGAACTGAGAGCTTTGTGTAACGTGAGGAAATTAAGGACAGGCCAAAGTCCCACCACCCAACACCTCCAGGAGTTGTTGGTGGCTTATGATCTTAGTAAGTCCTCAGAGACTGAAGGGGTAGGAGCAGAGGGTGGGCCAGCAGATGAGGAAGGGGCCAGGGGTACTACTACCCCCAGCCCCCTCTGAAACTGACCAGGAGGGGGACAATGACCCTGACCTGGAAAACCCAATCCCTTCTGGGGAAGATGAAGATGAGGATCTAGAGAACCACACCTTTGTCCCCCCAGGAAGGATTATGAGTGTGCTCAGAAAGACTAGGTCTCCTTCTCAGGAGTCTAACCACTCTGGCACCTCAATAGGGAGCTCTGTTTCTTCTCACAGGAGGGAATCCTCTCATGAGAGAAGAAAGAGACTGGTCCAGTATGAGGAAACTCAACTGGAGATCAGGAAGAAGCAATTGGCTTTAGATAGAGAATCCCTAGATCTCCTTAGAGAGAGAAGAAAGTTGGGACTAGAGTCCCATGGTGGGAGCCATGTCCCTAGAGATAGGGAAAGGTCCTATGACCATAGGAACCTGAGCAAGATTGTCCCTCCCTACCAGAATGGGGATGATATCCACAAATGGATAACTGCTTTAGAGAGGGCCTGTAAAGTACAGAAGGTCCCTCAGGAGCAGTGGGCAGCAATCTTGTGGCTCTCCTTTGCTGACAAAGGTAGAGACAAGCTCCTCACTGTTAGAGAGGAGGATGCTGACAATTACAAGGTCTTGAAGAGTGCTCTTATTGATGGGTTTGGCCTAACCACTGAACAGTACAGGTTGAAGTTCAGAGACACCCAAAAAGCACAGACTCAAGACTGGGTAGACTATGTGGATTGTTCTGCCAAGGCTCTGGAAGGCTGGTTGATGGGCAGTAAGGTGTGTGACTTCTCAGGATTGTATAATCTGATAATGAGGGAGCAGATTCTTAATAACTGTCAAAACCAGCTGTTGCATCAGTACCTGGTTGACTCTGATCTGACCTCTCCCCAAGAATTGGGAAAGAAGGCAGACAAATGGGTCAGAACCAGGGTGAAGCAGAAGGTACAGAACCAAGGTGGGGAAACCAAGAAGCAAGATGCTAAGAACTCTGAAAAGGGTGGGGAGAAGGGTAAAGATCAAAAGTCTTCATCAGGCCCCCAAAAATCTTCTTCTGGTGGGGATTCCCAGTCTACCAAGGGTAAAGGCCAAAGAAAACCATGGTGCAAGGTCTGTGTTACCACTTTCTTCGGTTTCAGTTCCTTTTTCCACGTTTTCATGTCTACCTGTGCTCTCTCTCTCTGAGTTCCACTTCTTTTCTCGTTTGGTTTCCACCCCCCTTATCCCATTGGCTACCAAGTAACAGGTGACCCTGGTGACCAGTATATACAGCCCCCTCACCTGGACTTCAAGGCTTGGCTTATTTTGTTCGTGGATCCTATCATCCCAGGCCAGAGAGCGCACTGGAGCGCGTCTCTACTACTTTCCAATCCCGCAGTATTCTCGGAGACTGAATTGAGAATCGACACTGCCTCCTCTTGTCCCGTGATAAGTATCTTGACTTCATCTACGCCGTAATCATTCACAGGTGGAGCTGGGCGTTGTTTGGTTAATCAAAAAACCCTCTTTGGGCGGCAGCACGGCAGGAGCCGTTTTTTCTGTTTACTTAAAGCGATTACTTACCACGAAGACTCTTTATCTTTCTTTACACTGTTTGGTGCGCACGGCAGGAGTCGAGCACTGAGCCTTTCGTTTTGGTTTACCTTGGTGGACGAGGTTCGAGGACACACGCTCTGGACTGTTGAGCACTGTGGCGTTCTTTAACCCTTTTCCTTCATATCGAGGCGGAAGGAGCCCGCAATACTTTCCCGGAGATTATCTTTCCAGGTGTCACTCTGTAACCCCGAACATCGCTACAGACTCCCTTCAAGATTCCTTTAGTTCCAAAGTGCGGCAGGAGCTGACTGCGCTTCCACAACAGAGCTCCTACCAAAGTAGCTGTCATTTCCTCTTGGTTCCCTCACAGGCGCACGGCAGGAGCCGGCAGCATCGCCTTGGTCCAGTGTCCCAGCAAACAGGGAGGAACTGCCGCCACAAGACTTTTTATTTGGGGTGAGTGACTGCCTTCCTAGGAAAGAAGCTGCTTAACGTGGTTCAGAAGATTGCTTGCCCCCCCTTCTGCCCTGCACTTTTTTTTGATGATTTCCTTTTCTCTTCCTGTGTTCTAGATTTTGGGCTGTTCCTCTTCTTCTGATGTGAAAACCGATCCCCGTCCTTCACGACCCTGTCACCATTAGAACCACACCCTTCTGTCTTCCCCCGCCCAGAGACGTTTGTGGGTAGTACCTCACGTCCCTTTCCCCTTGAGACCCATCACCCCTACGGTATTATGCTGTCTGGGGGGTTGATCTGAAGGGGAGAGGGGTGACTCTCTTCGTTTCCGCGGTTCCTGTAATTCAGGTGAGTGGGATCGCAACAAATAAGCCAAGCCCACAAAAAACTTATACCGCCCAAGCGAAGATGGACGTGGGGGAGAATGGTGAGGAGCGGTACCCCGCTGAGGCCACTCCCATTACCACAGTTCAGGACTTAGCAGCTGCATTAATGGTTATGCAGACAGAATTACAAGCACTAAGACAAGAAAATTATTCCCTGAGGAACGAGGTTCTCAATAGGCCAGTAAACACTGCATGGGGTCCCCAGGCTAGCGCTATTCCTAAAACGTCCCGACCAGTGTTACACCCAGCCACTTTCCATTTTGAGAAAAACCAACCTAGTGGGGAACAGGTGCCCGCCACAGTCACCATTGTTACGCCTGTTCCGGTTCCGTTAGCCCCCCCTGAAAGGTTTAACAGGGAAAGTGGTAAATTTAGAAGCTTTATGAATCAGTGCCATTTACAATTCATGTGTCGTCCTACGGCCTTTCCCGACGATTCGGCCAAAGTGGCTTTTGTCATTTCATATATGATAGGTGTCGCTGCTAACTGGTCGATACCGTTAGTAGAAACTAATGACCCGCTGTTGCATGATTTTCCCGCCTTTAAAGAACAGATGAGAAAGTTATTTGATAAGCATACTTTCATGCAAGCTAGTGACACCGAATTATTAAACCTTAGACAGGGAAAAAATACCTTGCTCACATATGTAACTGAATTCAATCGGTTAATGGCGGAAACTCGTTGGCCTCCGGATAAGAGGACGTCCCTGTTCTATCGAGGTTTAAATGAAGATCTCAAGGACATTCTCTCTCAAGTAGTCGATCCACCTGAGGATTGTGCTGACTTCGTAGATCTCGTTGTAAAATTGGACCATCGCCTTCGTGAAAGACACAGGGAGAAAGTTAGACCTGAGAACCTCCGGGTTTTGGTGTATAAACAGGAAAGGAAAGAGAAAGATGAATCACGCTTACAAACTTCGGAACCTATGCAGATAGGAGGGGTTCGAGGTCCATTAACCCGAGAAGAGAGAGAAAAAGACGGCTTCTCAACCTATGTCTGTATTGCGGAAAAGGGGGCATTACGCTCGGGAATGTCCTGCCCGACCAAAGGTTCCAGGGCCAAAAAGTTTGTGGCAGTAACCCAGAGCACCTCTGTATCAAGGGTGCCTAGACACTTCACTATTAGAGTAACATTGATACTCAGTACCAGCAAGCGAGTCACGTTGTCTGTCCTGATAGATTCTGGGGCTACGGGTAATTTTTTAGATAAAAAATTGGCTTCATCCTTGGAGGTAGTGTGTATCCCGAAGAAGGAACCAGAACCCGTACTAGCAGTGGACGGAACCGAACTAACGTCCGGCCTCATTACTACACACACCGTTCCGATCGTACTGGTTTGTGATAACGGTCATTCAGAGGAAATTACCTTTGATTTTATTGATACCCCAGCATTTGGTATGATCTTAGGAGTCCCCTGGTTACAACATCATAACCCAAAGATAGACTGGATACGGAGAACGGTGACCTTGGACTCCTGTTACTGCATCCAACACTGTTACCAAGAAGCAATAGAGTGGGCATCTCCATTGGTGTGTGCATCTAGCGTAGCTCCTGAACATAACACCATCCCTCGGGTTTATCAAGAATACGCCGATGTCTTTGACAAAATAAAAGCTTCCGCATTACCCCCTCATCGTAGTTTCGATTGCCGAATAGACTTAGAGCCGGGAGCCGTGTTGCCCTGTAGTCGGATCTATGCCTTGTCGGAACCCGAAAATGCGCATTTGAAAGAGTATATTGATGACATGCTGGCGTGCGGATTTATCCGGCACTCCTCTTCACCAGTCTCATCCCCTCTTTTTTTCATATCTAAGAAGGAGGGGGCCTTCGCGCGTGCATAGACTATAGATCCCTCAACAAGGTTACAGTAAAAAACAAATATCCGTTACCACTCATTCCCGTACTTCTAGATCAAGTAAAAGACGCCACAGTATTCACGAAGTTAGATCTACGTGGCGCGTACCATCTTATCAGGGTACGTGAGGGGGATGAGTGGAAAACGGCTTTCCGGACTAAATTCGGATTATTTGAATACTGTGTTATGCCGTTTGGGCTATGTAATGCCCCTGCGGCTTTCCAGTTTTTTATTAATGAAATCTTTCATGACTTTCTGGACCGGTTTCTCGTCGTCTATATTGACGACATTTTAATCTTCTCAAAAAACCATGAAGAACATGTAAGATTGGTGTTGCAAAGACTGAGAACACACCGACTTTTTTCCAAAGTAGAGAAATGTACATTTCATGCCGCTCAGGTAGACTTTTTGGGGTTCGTAATATCCAAGACAGGAATAAAGATGGATCAAAAGAAAGTAGCAGCTATCGTATCCTGGCCTACACCTACCTGCGTCAAGGAGATACAATCCCTGTTAGGCTTCGCTAACTTTTATCGGCGTTTTATACCTCATTTCTCGGAGGTGGTAACGCCCATAACTAGATTGAACAAGAAGGGGGTGCCCTTTATATGGTCTACAGAATCCCAGAAGGCTTTCGAAATATTAAAAGCTAAGTTCACCTCCGCTCCAGTCTTAATACACCCCGATCCGACTGATCCCTTCTTTGTAGAGGCGGATGCCTCCCAATACGCAGTAGGAGGGGTATTATCGCAGAGGGACACCAATGGTCAAATGCATCCCATAGCCTTTTTTCGAATAAATTATTGCCGGCTGAGCAGAACTACACCATAGCCGAGAGGGAATTATTGGCCATAAGAAAAGCCTTTCAGGAGTGGAGGCATTATCTCTGGGGAGCCAGACACCCCATCACGATATATACAGATCACAAAAATTTGGAGTATTTTCGGACGGCAAGAGCCTTAACCCCAAGACAGATGCGATGGGTATCATTTTTTAACGAATTTGATTTCGTGATTACATATAGACCAGCCTCCCAACAAGTTAAAGCAGACACCCTGTCTCGTTTATGTGTGTCGCTACCCCATAAAAGAACCGACACAGATCATGAATCTCTCATTTCCCCGAGCAAAGTGATTGGGTGCACATCTTTTGACCAATTCCGTGATGACTTGGAAGAAACGTTCCGAACACTAGATATCACTGCACTAGTGACTCAACCCCTATATCATCTAGAAGGGGGTTTGTTATTTCATGAAGAACAGATGTATATCCCTGAAAAACACCGGGACCAGGTACTACAATGGGTTCACTCGTCCGCCTTAGTGAGTCACCCAGGCATCCACAAAACTCAAGAACTCTGTGGTAGATGGTTTTGGTGGGAAAGCATGGCTAAAGATATACAAGGGTTTGTGTCTTCTTGTCCGATTTGCGCCACCCAGAAGGTTCCACATACCCCGCCTGATGGGTTATTGCTCCCCCTTCCTGTTCCTCCATATCCCTGGCACACAATAAGCATAGATTTCATCACAGACCTCCCTAAGGAAGAGGGATTTACCGCCATACTAGTGGTGATAGACTCCTTTACGAAAACTGCTCATTTCATACCCCTTCCCAAGATCCCTTCAGCTAGTGAATTAGTGCAGGTTTTCATACACAACGTTATTCGTCTACACGGGATTCCCTCCATTATCATTTCCGACCGAGGTCCCCAGTTTGTTTCACGCTTCTGGCAGGAGATAGGGGCTGTGTTACAAATGGACCTGCGGCTTTCATCCGCCTATCACCCACAGACAGATGGACAAACAGAGCGGGTTAATCAGACAATGGAACAGTATCTCCGTTGTCTTCTAGCGACTCTAACCAGCAGTTGGGTGAAGGCATTACCAATGGCTGAATTTGCATACAACAATAGCATACACTCCGCCTTAGGCATGTCTCCCTTTTATTGTGCCATGGGTTTTCATCCTAGAACAGTGCCTGTACAGCCCACATACAGAATACCCGCAGTCGATACTCTATGTAACAACTTTAAAGAGATATGGAAAAGTGCACAAAATCAGCTAGTTGCTACCAAAGAAACCATGAAGCAAAGAGCAGACAAACACAGGCGCCCGGCCCCTTGTTATGCTTTAGGCGATCAGGTATGGTTGGCAACAAAAAACCTACGTTTGGCAGGGCCAAAAAAGCTTCAGCCTCGCTTCATAGGACCATTTCCCATCATACAGATTATCAATCCAGTGGCTATGAAGTTGGAGCTGCCTGATGAATATCCCATCCATCCCGTGTTTCACACCTCCCTTTTGAAACCGTTCCTTCCTTCTTCTCTACCCATAAGGCCACCCCCCCCTATACTTGTCCAAGAACACGAAGAATACGAAATAAATCGTATAATGGATTCACGGAGACGGAACGGAGAGCTCTATTACCTTATAGACTGGAAAGGGTACTCCCCTGAGGAGAGATCTTGGGAACCTGCCTCTTTTGTCCATGCCCCCCTATTGGTCCGGAAGTTCCATGCTCGCTTCCCTTCCAAGCCTCGCCCTGTCAGGAGGCCCGTGAGAGGGAGGTGATGTTACCACTTTCTTCGGTTTCAGTTCCTTTTTCCACGTTTTCATGTCTACCTGTGCTCTCTCTCTCTGAGTTCCACTTCTTTTCTCGTTTGGTTTCCACCCCCCTTATCCCATTGGCTACCAAGTAACAGGTGACCCTGGTGACCAGTATATACAGCCCCCTCACCTGGACTTCAAGGCTTGGCTTATTTTGTTCGTGGATCCTATCATCCCAGGCCAGAGAGCGCACTGGAGCACGTCTCTACTACTTTCCAATCCCGCAGTATTCTCGGAGACTGAATTGAGAATCGACACTGCCTCCTCTTGTCCCGTGATAAGTATCTTGACTTCATCTACGCCGTAATCATTCACAGGTGGAGCTGGGCGTTGTTTGGTTAATCAAAAAACCCTCTTTGGGCGGCAGCACGGCAGGAGCCGTTTTTTCTGTTTACTTACCACGAAGACTCTTTATCTTTCTTTACACTGTTTGGTGCGCACGGCAGGAGTCGAGCACTGAGCCTTTCATTTTGGTTTACCTTGGTGGACGAGGTTCGAGGACACACGCTCTGGACTGTTGAGCACTGTGGCGTTCTTTAACCCTTTTCCTTCATATCGAGGCGGAAGGAGCCCGCAATACTTTCCCGGAGATTATCTTTCCAGGTGTCACTCTGTAACCCCGAACATCGCTACAGACTCCCTTCAAGATTCCTTTAGTTCCAAAGTGCGGCAGGAGCTGACTGCGCTTCCACAACAGAGCTCCTACCAAAGTAGCTGTCATTTCCTCTTGGTTCCCTCACAGGCGGACGGCAGGAGCCGGCAGCATCGCCTTGGTCCAGTGTCCCAGCAAACAGGGAGGAACTGCCGCCACAAGACTTTTTATTTGGGGTGAGTGACTGCCTTCCTAGGAAAGAAGCTGCTTAACGTGGTTCAGAAGATTGCTTGCCCCCCCTTCTGCCCTGCACTTCTTTTTGATGATTTCCTTTTCTCTTCCTGTGTTCTAGATTTTGGGCTGTTCCTCTTCTTCTGATGTGAAAACCGATCCCCGTCCTTCACGACCCTGTCACCATTAGAACCACACCCTTCTGTCTTCCCCCACCCAGAGACGTTTGTGGGTAGTACCTCACGTCCCTTTCCCCTTGAGACCCATCACCCCTACGGTATTATGCTGTCTGGGGGGTTGATCTGAAGGGGAGAGGGGTGACTCTCTTCGTTTCCGCGGTTCCTGTAATTCAGGTGAGTGGGATCGCAACAGTCTGTAAGCAAAAGACCCACTGGACCAGTGATTGCACCAAGTCCAAAGACTTCAGTCCAGCACCCACCAATGCCCCTAAGGCACCTGTTCCCCCTAGTACAGTTGGTGGAAGTGCTCCAGCAAAGGGTTTAGTAGGGTTCACCCTGGGAACTGAGTTGGGCTCTGACTTAGTCAGGGAACTGACTCAGGCTGTGTTAGTCTGTGATGGAGGCATGGAGGTGACCTCCACTGTGAGTCCCAGTAATCTGGGCAAGTACAGACAACAGCCTTTAATCAATGGACGAGAGGCTTTGGCATTTAGGGACACAGGGGCAAGTGTCACAATGGTGACACAAGACCTTGTGCTACCTGGGCAAGTTATGCTTGGTGAGATGTACCAAGTGACCAATGCTAGCAATGTCAGAACAGACCATACTCTGGCAGTTGTTAACTTCTCCTGGGGAGGGGTAACTGGCCTTAAGAAGGTTGTGGTAAGTGCAAACCTACCAGTCGAATGCTTGCTTGGCAATGACTTAGAGACTTCTGCTTGGGCAGAAGTGGAGCTCAGGACCCATGCAGAAATGCTGGGGATCCCTGCAGATGTGTTTGCTGTGACCAGGTCACAAGCTAAACTGTCTAAAACTGAACAGGCCTTGGATTCTGGAAGAATGGACCAAGTGCCTTCCAAGAGGAGGAGTAGTAGGGTTAAGGCAGTGCCTTCCCCTTGGCTCAGGAGGAAGATCAGTCCCTTGAGGGGGATGATCTCAGCCCTGAAGAAGGAACTGTCCCAGAGGAACTTGAACCTGACCAGGTTGAGTTCTTGGGGACAGGGGGACCTTCTAGGGCAGATCTGAGCCAGGAGCAGCAGAGCTGCCCCTCCCTTGAACCCCTCAGACAGCAAGCTGCTGCTGAGGCTGCTAGGAAAGCTAGTGGTCCCCATACAGTGTATTGGGATGATGGACTCCTGTACTCAGAGAGTAGAGACCCCAAGCCTGGTGCTACCAGGAGGTTGGTAATACCTTTGAAGTTCAGGGGCTTCCTATTGACCCTAGCCCATGATATTCCCTTAGCAGGACACCTGGGCCAGAACAAGACTTGGGACAGAATTGTCCCTCACTTCCACTGGCCCCACATGTCTGAAGACAGTAAGGAGTTTTGTCGCTCCTGTGTAACCTGCCAAGCCAGTGGCAAAGCAGGTGGCACTGCAAAGGCCCCCTGATACCACTACCTGTGGTGGGGGTGCCCTTTGAGAGGGTAGGGATTGACATTGTTGGTCCCATGGATCCCCAAACAGCCTCTGGGCACAGGTTTATCCTGGTGGTAGTGGATCATGCCACCAGGTACCCAGAAGCTATTCCCCTCAGGACCACTACAGCGCCTGTGGTGGCAAGGGCCCTCCTGGGAATCTTCTCAAGAGTGGGCTTTCCTAAGGAGGTAGTATCAGACAGGGGTGCAAACTTCATGTCTGGCTACTTAAAAGCAATGTGGAAGGAGTGTGGAGTTACTTATAAGTTCACCACACCCTATCACCCACAATGCAATGGTTTAGTTGAGAGATTCAACAAAACCTTGAAGGGCATGATTAAAGGGCTCCCAGAAAAGCTTAGGCGTAGATGGGACATACTCTTGCCCTGCCTTTTATTCGCATATAGGGAGGTGCCTCAGAAGGGGTTGGTTACAGCCCTTTTGAACTTCTGTTTGGCCACCCTGTGAGGGGTCCACTGTGCTTGGTGAAGGAAGGATGGGAGTTACCTCTCAAGCCCCCAAAGCAAGATATAGTGGACTATGTACTTGGTCTCCGCTCCAGGATGGCTGAGTACATGAAAAAGGCAACCAAAAACCTTGAGGCTAGCCAGGAACTTCAGAAGGCCTGGCATGACCAAAAGGCTGTTCTGACTGTTTACCAGCCAGGACAGAAGGTGTGGGTGTTGGAGCCAGTGGCCCCAGCAGCTCTCCAAGACAAATGGAGTGGACCCCACACTATTGTTGAGCAGAAGGGTGAGGTCACTTACTTAGTGGACCTGGGAACACCCAGGAGTCCCCAAAGGGTTCTCCATGTCAACAGACTTAAGCCATATGTGGACAGGGCAGACATGGGCTTGCTCATGGCTACTGATGAAGGGCAGGAGGAAGAGAGGGACCCACTCCCTGACCTGCTCTCACAGAACCCTGACGATGGGTCAGTTGATGGTGTAGCCTTGGCAGGCAGCCTCACTACCCAGCAACAAACTGATTGCAGGCAAGTCCTCAATCAGTTTAGACATATGTTTTCACTGACACCCAGTCAGACCACCTGGTGCACTCATGAAGTGGACACTGGGGACAGTCTGCCTATTAAAAACAAGATTTATAGGCAACCTGACCATGTCAGGGACTGTATCAGGACTGAAGTCCAGAAGATGTTGGAATTGGGAGTGATTGAGCCCTCAGATAGCCCTTGGGCTAGTCCAGTAGTCCTAGTACCTAAACCTCACACCAGTGGTGGGAAAAGAGAGATGAGGTTTTGTGTAGACTACAGAGGCCTCAATGCAGTCACTAGGACTGATGCCCATCCAATACCCAGGGCAGATGAGCTCATAGATACTTTGGCCTCTGCCAAATATCTCAGCACATTTGACCTAACAGCTGGCTACTGGCAGATCAGACTAGCTGATACTGCAAAGCCCAAAACAGCATTTTCAACCCCTAGTGGGCATTATCAATTTGTGGTGATGCCCTTTGGTCTGAAAAATGCACCTGCCACTTTCCAGAGGTTGGTGAACACAGTTCTCACAGGACTGGAAGCCTATAGTGCAGCTTATCTAGATGATATTGCTGTCTTTAGCTCCACCTGGGAGGATCACCTGGTCCACCTCAGGAATGTTTTACAGGCTCTGCAAAAGGCAGGCCTGACTATCAAGGCCACTAAGTGCCAGATAGGGCAGAGTCAGGTTGTGTACCTGGGCCACCTTGTGGGTGGAGGCCAGGTTCAACCTTTGCAGAGCAAGATCCAGACCATCATGGACTGGACTGCTCCCACTACCCAGACTCAGGTGAGAGCCTTCTTAGGCCTGACTGGGTACTATAGGAGATTTGTCAAGGGGTATGGATCAATAGTGACACCCTTGAATGACTTAACTTCTAAGAAAATGCCCAAAAAGGTTCTGTGGACAGTTAGCTGTCAGAAGGCATTTGATGACCTCAAGCAGGCCATGTGCACTGCTCCAATTCTGCAGAGTCCTGATTACTCCAAGAAGTTCATTGTTCAAACAGATGCATCTGAATTGGGGGTAGGGGCTGTACTGTCACAATTGAATGAAGAAGGTCAGGATCAGCCAGTAGCTTTTATTAGCAGAAGGCTGACCCCTAGAGAGAAACGTTGGTCAGCCATAGAGAGGGAGGCCTTTGCTGTGGTCTGGGCTCTGAAGAAGTTGAGGCCATACTTGTTTGGTACACACTTCCTGGTTCAGACAGACCATAAGCCCCTCTTATGGCTAAAACAAATGAAGGGTGAAAACCCCAAACTGCTGAGGTGGTCCATTTCCCTACAGGGGATGGACTTTACAGTGGAACATAGGCCTGGGAGTAACCATGCGAATGCAGATGGACTCTCTAGGTATTTCCACTTAGAACATGAAGACTTAACTGGGCAAGGTTAGTTTAATGTCCCTACGTTTGGGGGGTTGTGTAGGAGAGTAGGATCTGCTTCACATGGGTACCCCCACTTTTTGCTGATACTTCACTGGTTTTCGACATTAGTCTGGCTGGGGCCCTGCTATTCAGAACCCCAGCCTAGCGGTTTCCTCTTTAAAAGGGTCTCCATGTGCCTTAGGCACATCACTGATTGGGATCTGGAGTGCCCTTGTAAGTCCCTAGTATATGGTATACTATGTACCAAGGGCATAGGTACCTCAGAGGCCTGCCAGGGGCTGCAGCATGTATTATGCCACCCCTGGTAGGCCATCCAAACTGGCACCACAGGTCTGCTACTGCAGCCTGAGTAAGGTGGTGCATGCACCCCTTGCTGTGGTATAGGTTACCTATATCACTAAATGCATACACACATATAAACCTATAAGTCACTCCTAAGGCAGGCCTTATCAATCCTAAAGGCAGAGTGCATGGTTCCTATGTGAGAGGGTGCCCCTGCATGAGCAGGGCCCCTCTGCAGCGTTCGGAGACCATCTCTGATGCTGTTTGTAGTGCAGCCTGACCATATACTCTTAAAAGCATTATATCCTCGCGGTAAAATGCTAACTATGGAATGGCTGCACCTAAACATGTCGTGTTTGGTGTCAAACATCTTGGAATACTACCCCCCGCCAATCCTGTCGGCGGGGGTAGCATTCCACCCTTCTAGAGGGAAAGGCATGTTAACTCTGACGAGTCCGGTAACTTCTTTCCAGAGCCCTGGCATCACAAAATGGATGCTGCTGCCACAGACACGAGTCTGGCCTCCTGCTGCTGGACGAAACTCCGGCAGGGGAGGCCTGGACAATAGGTTTCCTGTCCCAGGGAGGTGTGACCACCTCCCCAGACAGGACAATGTGTATTGGGGCTGGGCGGGAGCACTTTCGGGTGCTTTGAAGTCCTGCACTGGGGGCACATTTGGTGTCCCTGTGCATACCCCAGTTCAAACCGGATCAGGGGCTTGCAGCCCCTGCTTTGGCGCGAACTGGACAAAGGGAAAGGGGTGTAGCCACCCCTCTGCCCTGACCCACCCATAGGTGGGGCCACAGAGTAGTCCATCCCCTATTTTTAGAATAAAGGTAGGAACCCAGTCCTTAGGACTTTAGATTATACCTGGACGAAACTCTGAAACAGAATCCTGGACCTTCGACGCTCTACTCACGATTAGAGGACTGAAGAATCTCCCTTGGGGTCAAGGAGTGACTCCCCTGCTTGGCAGGCACCAAAGAAGCATCTGTCCGGTTCGCATCACTGAAGCTCCCGTCGGACGCCGAAGTCATCGCATCACCAGAGGTGGATTCTCAGACTTCCCCGAGGCTACCCTGAGTCCCCAGCAAAGCTGAGGCCCGTGGCTATCAAGGGTGACTTGAGACCGTGAACCCTGGACACCGAGCACACTTGCAAGTGCACCATCTTCTGGGTCTCCCAAGAAGTCGTGCTTTGGGCTCCGAGTAGCCCTAGCCTCCAGCACCACCTGCACCGAAGATCACTGGCCCCCACTCCACGAGTGTCCTGTAAGCCAGCTCCACGTGCGGCGTCACGAGGCTCCTTCGCGGTCGCTAGCCCGTTGGCTAGTAGCCCTTAACGAAGGCCAATCTTTTCTTTACTTGGCAGTCTGGTTGCTCCAGGCCTGTCCTCACTTACCCTCGCTGGGTGAGTTCCCCAGACCTTGCTGGTCTGCATCATCGACGATCTACATCTTACTCGAGACTTGCCGTTGCCAAGGCTTGTTGGGTCCAATCTGGTCGCCGACACCTCTGCACTCGACAGACATCGAGCAACAGCCCGAATCCTGCTCCTGGTCGCCGACAACGCCTCCCGGACCTCGTGGCTGAAGAGTCAAGACGACCATCATCGAACCTGAAGCACTCGACATCGGTGGGCATCTGTCCATCGCCTCCCTGGTCACTGGCTAGTGACCCAGACTCTGTCCCCTCTGCTTTCAGGTTCTTCAGAACTCCGATCCACTCTTGGATCCACCCGGACACTTTTCTCCTGGTCGCCAGCAGCACTTTGCAGCAGATCGCCATAAGAACCGACGACGAAACCCGACCCCGAAAGGCACCTATGCACCCGGCTTCCCTGGGTGAGGTAACACGAGTACTCCGGTGCTCCCGTGGGTAGAGACTCTTCAAAGTCCTAGATCTCAAAGGGTTTTGTCCTAGTCCTCTTTTAAGTGTCCCTTTCTTCTATTTTCCCGATCCCGACTTTCTCCATAGAAGTTAACGGCGTATCGCGGTTGTGTATATACACTGCACGCGTCTCCCGTGGGTCCCCTGTGTCACTACCTTGGGTGGTTCCTTGTGGTCCAAGCACTTCTAGAGGCTCTAGGCATAGTGTCTAGTTCAGTCGTGGTTCGCATACCACTTTATTGGTATATGGTTTGGTACGCCCCTAGGGCCCAAACGTGTATTTGTGCTATTAATATGATTTAAGATCTTATAACCTATGTACTTCGAACTCTAGCCTCATAAAGAGACTAGAGGGGTGTGTTTAGTAATAAATACATATATTTTGAATATATACCTGGTGTGGTGCTCTTTCATTTGGTCACTCAAGAGATTATAGACTGGTAAAACAAGCTGCTTTACATTCCTCCAAGACTTAGCCTGAAGGCTGCTCTCCATAGCTACCACTAGGATAGCTTTCAATAAGGTTGTCTTTAACCTACCTACCATAAGAGTCGATTTGGACTGGTGCACGGTGCCCACTATAATTAGTGGACAGCATATGCCAGGCCAACTTCTCACACATGGTTTTACTTCCCATGCAATGATACCATGTAGTGACGTCTGGCAAACTGTCCATGGTCAGCTTTGCACTGCCTGTGTACATCATGTGCCCCTGTGATTGAGACATGTATATACAACTGTGTCATGCACGGATATGTTGCATGTGTGGTAATGGCCTTTTCACTTTGTCATCCTGACAGGTTAATGCCCATCGGAAGCAGGAAATCTGGAAGGACATCGTCCGGGCTGTCCGGTCCGTGGGGGTCTACAAGCGCCGGATCCGCAACTGCCAGAAGAGGTGGCAGGACCTTCGGGGCTGGACCCGGAGGATTGCACGGGTCCAGCTGAAGCTGTCGCCTCCTCGCAGGAGGGGCGGAACACGGACCCTGACCCCCACATGCTCCAGATCCTGGCGGTGGTCTTTCCAGACCTGGATGGGCAGCTGAAGGCCAGACAGCAGCAAGGAGGGGGTGAGTCAAAGACTGCACTGTGAACTCTGTATTACATGCTTTGTGCCCTCCTCTGGCCTGGTTCAACTGCCACAGTGCAGCAGTCATGTTGTCCAGGAGCCATGTCCCTCTATTGTGCACTGCCCACTGCTCATCTGATACCCAGGTGTGGCCCTTACAGTCAGGGAATTGTGTCACTTGGGACTGTGTCCTTGCAGTTTGCTTCACTAAAGGTGGGGGACAGCATCTGTCTCCCTAACTCTGTTGTGGGCATCATGGGTGGGTCCATTGTTCACACAACGCCTGGGTTTGGACATGTGATCTGCGTGTTGCTTTGATATGAGGTCCACTTGCTGAGCTGAGCCACCACATGTGCCTGGGGTATGTGGCACACGCCCATGCAGCGGGTGGGAACAATGTTTGGGCCCCAGGAGTGTGCAGATTACGTGTGTCACACATACATAGCCAGCTATCCACTGTCCAGGGCACATCCCTCATTCATGTGGAGCAGGACAGTCATGCCTACTCCAGGCCATGCAATGCACTCTGTACTCCCACTCCCGTGTATCAGCTGACACATTGTGCACAGTGATTTGACCCCTCCGGTGTCTGCCTCTGTGTCAGTGTGCTGTGGATTAGTTGCCAGGACTGCTGGGGTGTTTCTTGGTAGGGGCTCAGCATGCCCCTGGAGATGTGACCATAGGAGACGGTACTTGTGTGTCACATAGGTGTTTGATCAGCTGCCCATGCAGACTGGGGTATGCGAATGTGATGTTCAGGCAGCTGTTCCCCATTCACAGCAAATTGTGAGGGGCTCAGGTTCAGAGGGTAGTGTCACAGGTCTCCCATATGTCCAATAGGTGTGACCTGGACAGATGAGGTTTGAGATGATGTGTTGTGTGGGGGATGTACATGTGCACTTGTGCAGCTCCAGGACTTGCATTCCCCATGACCTACTATTGTGACACAGTGCATAGTGTTGTTGTCTGGCTGCCAAGTCATACATCACTGAGACAGTGATGTATGACTTAGCAGTCATGCCTCTGCCATGGCATGTGTCAACTTATTTGTGGTCCTGCAGGGGAGTGACATGTGCTACATGCACCCCATAGTGGCGCTGGCTATCAGGACATGGGTGCATCATGGTGTCTGTCGCTGGTATGCATCACATGCATTTCCTATTTGACTCTGGGCATCCCTTTCATCCGGAAACCTGTACTCACTCAGTGGCAAGAGCTGTGATGTGTCCACACACCGTGTCCTCTGCACTGTCCAACTACTGTGTACTTGGTGCATGTGTCCACACTGGGGTGTTGCAATCCAACAGACACCAGACAGATGGGTGCAAGGCCATGTGGGATGTGAGTGCCATGCTTGGCATCAGACTGACAATTGGCTTCTCCTGTTCAGTTAGGGCACTTTTAGCAATGTACAACTAATGATGCCAGGGCTTGCTCTGTGATGTGCTGTGCTCACAGTGGTGTGTGCGTTTGGTGCAGGTGACTGATGTCTGTCTGTTTCCCCATTGTTTGCAGATACATCCACGGCCACGGAAGGGGACAGCTCCACGGACCAGGAGGAGCCAGAGAGCCAGACTGGGTCAGCAGCCGAGGAGTGGTCGGAGGGACCCAGTGGCACGGAGGGCGAGGGGAGCCACACCGAGGAATCCTCAGCACCATCCACCTCAGCTGAGGACCAGAGCAACTCGGAGGATGACTCCCTTGTGGAGGCGGGTGTCAGCAGCCACCACACCCCAGCTAGTGTTGCTGTCCCCGCCACCACCAGCACCACCACCGCCCTCCCATCGGCTCCCATTCCCAAGGTCCGTGGAGGCTCCCATGTTTGGGTGCGTGTCTCCTTTGGCCCAGGCACCGCACCCCCTGCCCCTGTGTCCCCTGCTGCCCTGAGTGAGGAATCTGTGTACCTCCTTCGCCAGCTCCATGTAGGGCAGACAGCCATGCTGAGTGTCCTCCATGCGCACACCGCACTGTTGACTCAGCTGGTGTCGTTCATGGAGGGCATCTCATCGGGCATGTCTGACCTACAGAGGGGCAACAGGTCCATGGACTCCTCCCTGACGGCAGCAGTGTCCCTCCTCAGACAGTCCCTCACCCCTCCTGCCTCTGCTCCATCCACACTCCCCAGCACCTTGCCCGTCCCAAGCACACACACACCGGCACAGGCACACACCAGCACACACACATCCAGCACACAGACACACACGCCACAAACTAAACGCACACGCACGCACAGTCAGGGGACTGAAACCAGACTCACAGGGGATGGGGCCCTGGTACACACACACGCATCCACGGGCACTGCACAGTCCTCAGTTGCCTCTCCCTCCAAAGCACCCTCCCTTGCCTCACCTGCAACCCCAAAGACCCAGCGCCTCTTCCTCAGTGACCTCGGCCTCTTCCCCTCCGATCCAGCTGCCCCAGCATCCAGGGGGAAGAGGAAGCCCCCCACACGGAGCAGAGTGCCCCTCGCCCCCGGACACCCTCCCCCAGGCGCAGACAGACTGAGGCCCCCACCCGCAAGTCCCCCGGAGTGGTAAGAGCAAGACCCCGCCGCCGCCCTGCAGCTCAAGCACCAGGTCACCTTCCTCCATCCCTCAGGCCCCCACCCCATAGGTGCCCCCGCCACACCCTGCCCCAGGTTCCCCCACCCACAGATATACCATCCCCAAGAGGCTCCGGCCTTCTCCCCTGCCACTTGCTCTCCCGGCACCACACCCCCGCTGTGCTTGTCTGTGCCACTGATGTGGTGAGGGTGTCCTCCCCTCTGTCCAGCCCACCTTGCCTGATCCCCATTCTCCTCCCCTGGTGGTAGGCACTGCAGTGGAGTCCACTACCACCCTCTCTGACTTGGGCACTGCAGTGGCGGACCTGTCCACTCCATCTGCGGGGTCCACTGCAGTCGTGCCGGCACCCACAACATCTGAGCCATGCCCCCAGTTGTGCCGGCACACACCATGTCAGACACCTCCACTGCAGTTGTCAGTGGCTCTCCAGCACCCACCACCCCTTCCCTGCTTCCTCCTGGTGAGCCCTGATCCTGTCCCTGCGGTGCCTGGCCTACCCCCCGGTTGCCCCTCCTAGTGGATTGTCCCTGGTTTTGTGCAGGCATGTGTAGGGTGGCATCTGCCACTGTCACCCACTTGTGACTTTGTTGATGGACTGGCCATTGGCCTTTGTTTATGTTCTACCGGACTTCTACTTTTAATGCCACATATGCTGAATAAAGCAACTTTCTGTTCTCTAGTGCTTTTGCTTCTGATGTACATGATGTTGATGATGCTAACAATGCCCTTGCTGCAGTGATGGTGATATTTGGTCTCATGATTATGAAGTGTTACTGTGCAGGAACCCATGTGGTCCAGGGGTTATGTGTCCTATCCTGTGGTGTATCCATGTCATCCATAGCAGCATCTGAGGGTGTCATGTGTTCAGTATTTGGCAATGAGATTTCCTACTTAGATTGGCAACTTCACATCTGTGGCTTCCACCCCTGCACATCTGTTGTGCCTGCCATTGTTCTATTCGTCTACTTCCCTGACTGTGTGGCCATCTCCAGTGAACATGCAGGTTTGGGCATCAATGGGGAAGGACTCATCTGTGTTGTCAGTGCAACATTGCTATACAAGTGTGTTGGATCTGTGCTGATGATTCCGTTGGCACTTCCATGACCAGGCTGATGTTACGGGAGCCCTCATTTGTTACTAATTGTTGATTGTGTGTCCCATTGCTGCCATGGTATGGTATCTGTTCGCCTCACATCTGCAGTCTCCACAGGGTATCTGCATGTGTGTGCCCATTGGTGCAAATATGTGGGTCTGCATTCGGATGGTCACTTCTGTCATTGTGTCATTGATGATTGTTGACGGTGTCAGCCCCCATGGGTGTTGTTTGTCTGCACATTGCCAAAGTTATGTCTTATTTGCACTGCAGGATTTGGCTCCCCCAATTTATGTTGCAATGGGACACATACACTACTTTGCCACTGATGTGTTTGTTGTTCTGTGACCAGGAATCATCCATGCAGTTTGGCAGTTGCACCTCTTACTTTGTCAACACTTGCCTTTTGGTCACTGTGATGATGGGGGTTTGGACCCCATTGCCACAATGTTCAAGATGTGCTGCAGCTATGGACCCCACACTTGCCTTTTGGTCACTGTGATGATGGGGGTTTGGACCCCATTGCCACAATGTTCAAAATGTGCTGCAGCTATGGACCCCACACTTGCCTTTTGGTCACTGTGATGATGGGGGTTTGGACCCCATTGCCACAATGGTCATGGCCTGCTTGCGTTGTGTGTGCCACACACATATTTGTGTGGCACATGTGCTAGGGGGTCACATTGTATGTTAGAAGTCATGTTCGGTGTTGTAGGCATTTGACACAGTCGACACACGCTTGTCATGGTGTTGGGGGATGTCTTCTTCTTGCATTCCCTAGGTTGTGGTGTGCTGGTTGTGTCATGCATTGTCCATCCTATGGGTGGGGGTGGTAGTGGTGGTAGGCATCCTGCCCCCCTGGGTGAGGGTGATAGTAGTGGTAAGCATCCTGCCCCCTGACTAAGGGTGGTAGTAGTGGTAGGCATCCTGCCCCCTGGCTAAGGGTGGTAGTAGTGGTAGGCATCCTGCCCCCTGGCTAAGGGTGGTAGTAGTGGTAGGCATCCTGCCCCCCTGGGTGAGGGTGGTAGTAGTGGTGGGCATCCTGCCCCCTGGGTGAGGGTGGTAGTAGTGGTGGGCATCCAGCCCCCCTGGCTGAGGGTGGTAGTAGTGGTAAGCATCCTGCCCCCTGGGTGAGGGTGGTAGTAGTGGTAGGCATCCGGCCCCCCTGGCTAAGGGTGGTAGTAGTGGTAGGCATCCTGCCCCCTGGGTGAGGGTGGTACTAGTGGTAGGCATCCAGCCCCCTGGCAAAGGGTGGTAGTAGTGGTAAGCATCCTGCCCCCTGGCTAAGGGTGGTAGTAGTGGTGGGCATCCTGCCCCCCTGGGTGAGGGTGGTAGTAGTGGTAGGCATCCTGCCCCCTGGCTAAGGGTGGGAGTAGTGGTAGGCATCCTGCCCCCTGGCTAAGGGTGGTAGTAGTGGTAGGCATCCTGCCCCCTGGCTAAGGGTGGTAGTAGTGGTAGGCATCCTGCCCCCCTGGGTGAGGGTGGTAGTAGTGGTGGGCATCCTGCCCCCTGGGTGAGGGTGGTAGTAGTGGTGGGCATCCTGCCCCCCTGGCTGAGGGTGGTAGTAGTGGTAAGCATCCTGCCCCCTGGGTGAGGGTGGTAGTAGTGGTAGGCATCCTGCCCCCCTCGCTAAGGGTGGTAGTAGTGGTAGGCATCCTGCCCCCTGGGTGAGGGTGGTACTAGTGGTAGGCATCCAGCCCCCCTGGCTAAGGGTGGTAGTAGTGGTAAGCATCCTGCCCCCTGGCTAAGGGTGGTAGTAGTGGTGGGCATCCTGCCCCCCTGGGTGAGGGTGGTAGTAGTGGTAGGCATCCTGCCCCCTGGCTAAGGGTGGGAGTAGTGGTAGGCATCCTGCCCCCTGGCTAAGGGTGGTAGTAGTGGTAGGCATCCTGCCCCCTGGCTAAGGGTGGTAGTAGTGGTAGGCATCCTGCCCCCCTGGGTGAGGGTGGTACTAGTGGTAGGCATCCAGCCCCCCTGGCTAAGGGTGGTAGTAGTGGTAAGCATCCTGCCCCCTGGCTAAGGGTGGTAGTAGTGGTGGGCATCCTGCCCCCCTGGGTGAGGGTGGTAGTAGTGGTAGGCATCCTGCCCCCTGGCTAAGGGTGGGAGTAGTGGTAGGCATCCTGCCCCCTGGCTAAGGGTGGTAGTAGTGGTAAGCATCCTGCCCCCTGGCTAAGGGTGGTAGTAGTGGTGGGCATCCTGCCCCCTGGGTGAGGGTGGTAGTAGTGGTAGGCATCCTGCCCCCCTGGCTAAGGGTGGTAGTAGTGGTAGGCATCCTGCCCCCCCTGGCTAAGGGTGGTAGTAGTGGTAGGCATCCTGCCCCCCCTGGGTGAGGGTGGTAGTGGTGGTAGGCATCATGCCACCCCTGGGTGAGGGTGGTAGTGGTGGTGGGCATCCTGCCCCCCTGGGTGAGGGTGATAGTAGTGGTGGGCATCCTGCCCCCTGGCTAAGGGTGGTAGTAGTGGTAGGCATCATGCCCCCCCTGGCTAAGGGTGGTAGTAGTGGTAAGCATCCTGCCCCCCTGGCTAAGGGTGGTAGTAGTGGTGGGCATCCTGCCCCCCTGGGTGAGGGTGGTAGTAGTGGTAGGCATCCTGCCCCCCCTGGCTAAGGGTGGTAGTAGTGGTAGGCATCCTGCCCCCCCTGGCTAAGGGTGGTAGTAGTGGTAGGCATCCTGCACCCCCTGGGTGAGGGTGGTAGTGGTGGTAGGCATCATGCCACCCCTGGGTAGGGGTGGTGGTGCGCATTCAGGCCCCTGTGTGCATATGTGGCATTGGTGATGGGCATCCCGCCCCTATGGTGCTGCTGTTGCTGGTGTAAGTATATTCTGCATCCCTGTGTGTGTGTGTGTGATGTGTCGTGTATGTGTTGTATGTGTTTTGTGGTTGGTGTCTGGCTTACCTTCTGCGCCGTACGCGTCCGTGCCTGTTCCGGTAGTAAATGTAGAATATTGGTATGATCGGGACGAAGGGATTCATGGTTGGTTCGTGTCGTTCGTCCTTCTCGTTGCTTCGCGTCGTTCTCGTCGCTTCGCCTCGTCCTCGTCGCTGCCGTGTTCGTCTCGTAGCCGTGGATCGTGTTGTGGCGCGAATCGGAGCTTATGTGCGCCTCTCCCGGATGCTTTGACGTGCCGTGCGTAGCGACGGGTTCGGCGCGTACGGAAAGCGCATCGTACTTGTCCGGCCGGACGGGGCTGCATTTTTCCTTCCGTGCGACTAGATTCTGCGTTTCCGGATTCGCCTCGGTCGGAGAACAGGACCTGGTTTGGGTGAGTACGGCTCGGCCGGATTCTTTGCTGTTGTGCGCATCGTACTTGCTCGTTCGGTGTGCTGTACGGATCGGTCGGGAAACAGGCTTTCGCATGGCTTTTTTCCCGACCGAATGGTATTGGGTGCGCCTCTGACCGAGATCGGAATCGGCCCCATAGAGGACATCTTCAGCCCTATCCAGCCTCTGGCAGGTTCTGTCTTTACCCACCTCGCCAGTTCTAGTGGTCTCTTGAGATGCAACAACAAAGATCCACAGCAGCACCCAACAGTGGCGGACCATACTCAATACCAGCACTCTTCTGTCACCCACCCAGGCTCACAGCCTTTCCTTGGGTTAAAGTGCACAGCAGTAGGAGTCCATGGTATCTACTGCTTCATGGGTCAGTCCAACAGGGTTACCCCCAGGAATAACACGCAGATTCCCCACTGGGTCTGGGTAGGAAAAGGGAGATGGTGCCACCAGCCCTGGAAAAAGTACAGTAGAAGTCCAGAAAAGCAGGTCAGTAGGAGGTGTACTGCCAAGTTTCTTTACAGGAATCAAACTGCAATACTGGACCTTCATCTTTTCTTCCAAGTCTCCTCCTCAAGTCTCAAGAGAAAAAATATTATAAAGGGAAGTGGTGAATTGTGGAGTTGTGTCATTGGTGGCACCCCTACCAAATCTAACATTAGCACAACATCCGCCACCTGTAATTTATACTATCAGGAGTGATCCCATTGACCGTCCTACCTGTGCATAGCATGCAGGTGTTTTCCAGAATGGCAGAAGTCTCAAACATATTCTCACATCAGCTCTGGTATATTTCTCTCCAAGACCTTAGGCCTACCTTTTCCTTCTCCTACTCTCAAGGGATTGCTAAGGTGTTGCAGACATGAATCTGTTGTCTCTTTTTGTATTGAGGATGAGAACATCTCCTGACTTAATTAACAGGATGCTGCTGCTAGCAGTTTGTGAAGTTCACAACCCCATTCCCTTCCTTCAGGAGCAGAAATGTATCCCTTCCTGAGCCTATTGTGTAAGGGGGTCTTTGATTTGCAGCTGCATAGCAAATTACCTCTACCCAGCGGGCATATCAAGACTGAATTTCGTCACTGGGAGACTAAGGAAAAGATAATTCATACATAATCATGTGAAGGAATCCATTCAAGGTGAAGCTGACCTTAAATCTTGATTCAGAGCCCATGCAAAAGGTATGCCAAGGATTGTCACTGGTACGTGTGCCATGTGCTAATAAACAGGGGTAACTGTAACATATTTAATATATCAAGTGTACAATGTAAAACACTATGCACAGTTTATTCAAAAGTAATAGAGCATTCCCATTTGGAACGAAAATGAATTAAAAGGTATCACTTTGCGTCAGCCCTATTGTAATTTAGACTGGGTCCCATTTGCCTCTTTCATCTTTTGCATGTACATGCAGTTTTACACATGGTGCATGCAGCCCACACAGATCCCTAACTCTCTTTGTCGCTATGCAGCTGACCTTATACTAGAAGGTGGGCATTGAAGATACCAATTTCCATGAAGCATAACAATGAGTGAGACTCTATTTGAGATTCTCATGACTCAGCAGAAGTCAAAACCAGAGGTTCAAAATGGAAAAAAACGGGGGGGGGGGGATTCTGAGAAGAACCCAAATGTCTACACTACCTCTGTAGAGCATATGTGTGTGTGACCAACTTATCTATCAAAATTGCAGAATAGATGAATGATCTTCTTAAGATCATGAAATCCCATTATAAGTAATTGCATCTACTAGTTCAACTTTTCAGGCTACCTGAAGTTGGCCAGGTCTCAATTGATCTGATGCAGATGTTTGCTTAAGTATGCTGTACAATGCCATAGCTTCTCTTGGATAGATGAAATATTCCAATAGGGCGCTATCTCATTTATATATGAATGAGCACACATTGGGATATGAAACACTGGACTTCTCATGAGCAAACCACACCTTTTTTATGTGCCTTTATTTTCTGTGGGTGGGTAACTTTGTTTGGTGTAGTCCTCTACCTTCCTCCTTTATTTAAAACTTCATTATTAAGCCAACTTTTTCAGTGGCAATTTAGTAATAAAAACACTAATGGTTATTTTTTTTAGGTATCTGAAATATATAACCAGCAACACATACCAATCTGGCCTATGCACTTATAGCCAGCCGAGCAATCAATTACGTTTGCTCAATGCACAAATTACATATAAGATTTCTAACTGCAAAATAAGTATAAATTGGATTTGAAAAGTCACATAAGTGGTAACTTAATGAAGAGATTAATGTTAAGCTCTATCTTGAGTTCATATTCACTAATTCAATTAGTCAACCCATGATCAATCACTCACAGGTCAGTACCATAAATATCCCAACCTCAGGCAAAATATGTTTTCTACAGGAACAGTCTTTGTAACGGTACTCCTGATTTTGTGGAACAAATGGATGAGGAGGGAGAGGATATTTTGACAAAAGATAACACTGTGGTGGACAAAGGGCTACTGGGAAGATGCTGCTTCCTCAATAGCTATCTTGGATGTGGTTTTGAAATGGGGCTGGAAGAGATTTCACCCGCAGCTTGCTTCTATAACATCCCTGCCCATGTGAAGGCTTTCACTAAATCAAGCTCTACATCAAGCATTCCAATACTTCAACAACTGCAGCAGCACATTACTATGCTGTAGTGCCAGCAGGATAACCAATGTATTTGTGGAAATGTTATGCCGTTACCTGTTTGCAAGAGGGACTTGTTCCACAGACTGCATGCATGTCACACTGCAGCTGCTCTAGCACCCTGCAGTCCCAATTACCCCTCACTCTCCGGGAGAGGAAAGCCCATGTTAGAAATTGGGTTGTTGATTGACTGGGGTGTGAGCCCTGGTCAAGCAACAGCATAATCCCTTTCAGGGTGAACCACAAAAAGTCACAAAATTAGCCTGTGCTTAACCCTGGGTAGTTTGGCACAAAAAGCAGTCAGGCTCAACTTAGATGCAATGTGTAAAGTATTTATGCAGCACACAAACAATAAAGTGAAAAGACAACAGATGAAAAATCCCAAACTAATTTAGAAAAATAGTGTACATTTTAATAAGGTGTTTGACACATAAATGACAAAAATCCAATCAGTAGAACCAGAGTTATGAATTTTTAAAGTTTGTAGTGAAAACTAGCGCCCAAAAGAGCAAAGGGCCAACCGCGGACATCTAGTTGCGTGATACCAGATCAAAGTCGAAAAATTTGTCCGACAGTGATGGAGTGTGGTTCAGATACAATAAGTGGATTGGGACTGGGCAGCGTTTACCTTAGAAGAACTTCTGAGAAAAAGTGTCTGAGAAGGTAAAATGTGGCACTTTATTGATTAATTAGTATGGATACATAATGGTACATTGATATGACATTGAAATGCATAACGAAAAATCCATTTATTACGTTGGATACCAATCCAATATCTGAATAAAAGGCAAATGGTACACTGTTACATTCAGAAGCATTGGATATGAAATGGAAAATGGATTATTATGCTGCATACAATGGACCTCTCAGACCCACAATACTGGGAAATATTTTTTGCAAATCTGGCAAAATTTCATGCCCTCAATCTGCAGGAGTATCTCAAATTCATTTGTTAATTTATAGAGATATTACAGATCTTTTGGGAAGCTCTAGCAAATAACAGTTAAACAAGAATATGCTATTTTTACATATTATGTTAGCATGCAACATATGGCAGGTATGGTAGCAGTGAAATGTATCGAAATCCAGATATTTGCACGCCATCTGAATTCATATTGACGTTAAGGAATCATATTGTTGGTGGCAAGATGGCGACCGTGAACACGGTCGTGTGAGCTCGAGCTCCCGGGTATCCACCCTACCTCACTTACTGTGTTGCAGTTATCGTACTGCTGTACCCATGCGTTTTTCTTTCCGCCCATTGGACCAGGAATGTGGAGTGAGGAGTGAGGCAATGTAGACGGGACAGTGCCGGCGGATATGCTTTGGAGTGTTTGTCCCGCAGCAGTGATTTCCCGGGCGGCTCTCTGGCGGCTGCTGATGTCCGTGAGGTATACTTCCGCGTTTGTGGACGGGCTGTGGAGACGGCCGGAAGGAGAGACTGGTGCCGGGTCAACAGTGAGCACCGTCGTGATTCCCCCGAAAGCCGGACGCGGCAGAGCTCGTAACACTCCGGATGCGGCCGACGCCGAGGGAGGGCGAGCTGCAGAGAAGAAAAGGCAGGATCTAAATGTTGAAAAGAAGGACGGTACTCGTGGGGATGGCGCCGGTAAGAAGGTAGTTCCTGCTTTGTTTTTATCTGGGAAACTGAAAAAACAGCCCCTTTCTGCTTTTGTTTCTTCGGGCAAGGGGGCTTGCGCTGTTTCTCTGCCCGTCCAGGGGGATATAGCCGGTGATGCAACCCCGGGTCTTTTTAAAAATACAGGGACTGACCCAGAAGGGGATGGAGAAGAGGGCAATGGTTCGGCTACCATTGACCTGGTGACTGTTGAGAAAAGTTTAGCTGACCAGTACCCTACTAAAGACGATGACTCTGGTGAATGTCCCTTTTTTTCAATGTCTGATCCTTCTGATACCTCTGGAGATGAAATTGATTCTGGCATGTTGGACAAACGATCAAAAAAAAAAACTCCTGTTATTACGCATAAGGGGTCCAGCAGCCTACAGAAGGATGATGTTACAGACTGGGGAACTGATTCGCCCGGCACGCTGGAGAGTAGCCCGAAAACGGTGCGGAAAAGGGACGATTTTGGGGCAGGTGTTGGTGCTGGCTTTCAGATGACTGAGAACGCAGATCTGTTTCAATGGGACTACTCCTATATGGGTGAACCAGGGATTAATGGAGCTGTTGATGGGGCAAATCAGATCCACACAATGTGGAGAAACCAGCAGATATTACCCTTGCTGTCATATATAAGAGCATAATGGCACATAGGGAAGAGACTCGCGCTGAGAGCCAGCGCACACAGGGCGCTTGTCGCAAACTTCAAAACTCGGTCCGCAGGATGGCCAAATCATGCTCGGAGTTTGTGGTTAGATTTACTGAGGCTGAGACACGCATCTCCAACTTGGAGGATGAGCTTGCTACTCAGAAGGCGACAACAGAAACTCTGCGGAATGCTAAAGAAGACACTCTCTGGAAGATCACGGACTTAGAAAATCGCCTTCGGCGGAACAATCTCCGTGTATTAGATATTCCGGAGGGAGCAGAAGGGCAGGATGCGCGGAAATTTGTGGTGGAGCTCTTCTCTGAGGCTTTCCCTGGATTAACTCAGTGGGACTGGGACCGAGAGATCCAGAGAGCACATAGATTCCCGTTTGTACAGCGTAATAGATCTGGTCAGAACACTTCTAGACCGAGGGCCATATTGATTTCAATCAATAATTTTTTGGCAAGAGAAGCAGTATATGATCTGGCACGACCGGATCGAAAAAAGAAGGGGAAAGGTGTAGAATTTTTTGTGCGCCCTGATTATTGCCCCTTAACGGTTGAGAGGAGATGGCAGTTACGCCAGCTCAATACTCCGTTTCGGGACAAAGGCGCACAAGCTTATTTACTTAACCCCACCAAGCTCAAGATTATTCATAATGAGCATGTGCGATTCTTTACTGCTTAGCTAGCGGCTAAAGAATATCTGCAGTCTATATGAGAGAAACTAAATTTGAAAAGGGGAAATGGGGAAAGGAAATAGGAGAAAATAAGGGGGGAAGGGAGAAAGAATAGAAAGGGAAAAGAAATGTAGTCACGATACTAGTTAAAATCTTTTATGTTAACTTTGGTGGTAGGTAGTGTTAGGGATAAACATGGGGTACTTCGTTTTTTTCTCTTTTTTTTTTTTTCTTTGTCTTGTATCATCTTTTTATAGGGTGTTTATTAAGGTTGGTGGAGTAGGGGTCCTGGGAGGGCAGAAGCTCGTTCCATCTTAGAGACTTGAGTCTCCAAGCCTCTTGGTTGGGAAAGGGTGGGGGGTCCGGGCTTCGGCTGAAGCCTGGTATGGGGGTGGGTTGTTGGGCACAAGGGGCGGGGGTGGGGGGTGGTATTCGGAAAAATAATCCATGATAGCATATTGAAACAAAGTATGAAACTCAGTGGTTTTTGGTTTACGGTCTTAGAGCATAAAGAAATGAGAAAGCTAGATGGGGGATAGGTACCTACGCAGTGGGATTCGGATCTGCTCTTTGAATGTATGTGGGCTAAACAACTACAATAAACGGCAAAGGGTTATGAATGAACTTCGGTTTATTCAGCCCGACCTGATTTGTCTACAAGAGACCCACATTTCATGGGGGAAAAGAAAGCTGTTGGGGGAACTTGGTTTTTCGGTCCTAGCAAATACACAGCAGTCCACCACTACACGTGGGGTTGCGATATTGGCTAAGAGTCATATACGAGGTACGGGGAAACTTTTGGTGGATAATTATGGGAGATGGGCCATTGTGGAATGTTTAATGGGTGGTATAAAGTATACAATTTGTTCTATATATGGCGCAAATATTGATGATGCATCTGTAATAGAAAGATTGAACATGGAGCTTGCAACATGGCCCACTCCGTTAATTCTGTGTGGTGATTTGAATATACATCTGGAGCCAAAGGGCCTACAGGATGATAGTAAGCAATATAAAGGCAGGAAGCCCAAGGTATTTAAGGCGCTTCAATCCTTATTAAAAGATCATGGCCTGGTAGATGCATGGGCGGTTTTAAGGGGGTCAGACCCTGGTTACACATTTTATTCACACCCACATCAGAAATTAGTAAGGTTGGATTATTTTTTTTATCAAATCAATTACTTTTCGGGGCCAATATACAGGTGTTTCCGCGGATCTCATCAGATCATGGACCTCTTGTATTGAAATTATATATGTGTAAGGGTGGAAATAAGCTGCGTTCATTTTCATTTGATAGAAAACTACTGTTAGATGAAGGATATGTGACATATATGAAGGTCTGGATTGGACAATTTTTGGCCCTAAACCGTAGTTCGACAGGGACTGCTATGGTATGGGACGCTTTAAAAGCTGGCTTTAGAGGGGAGACCCTTAGCTTTGGGTTACATAGGCAAAAACAGCTACAATTGGCCCTACAGGAATTATATAACAATCTTACAGCGGCCGAAGAAAACCTTATGCAGGGGATCCTAGCAGGGGGAGAGATTACCGCACTTCAGACGGAGGTTGCCCTGCATAAGGCTAAAATAAACTCCCATTGGAGTAAAGAAATTGCTAAGAAGTATTATATTGGTAAAAGACAAAGTTATGGGGAGGCAGTCGGTCGCTGTTTAGCGCAAAGGCTTCGATCGCGAGAATCGGCCCAAAGAATTGGAGCAGTAACAGATTCTATGGGTAATACCGTAGAAACTGATACCGGGATATTAAAAGTATTTCATGATTTTTATAAGGCACTTTATTCTAGTGATAACTTAGATATACATGCAGGGGTAGCGCTGTTGCAGAGTCTTAAGGGCGAAAAAGTCATTCCGCAAGATGCAGAAATGTTGGAAGCACCCATAACTATAGAGGAGTTGGAAGGGGCAATTAATAATATGGCTACTGGTAAAGCAGCAGGACCCGACAAGTTGCCGCTGGAAATCTATAAAACCTTTTTAGTGAACTTAAGGTCGATATGCTCGCTACTTTCCAACAGGCACAATTAGGCGGGCGCCGTTGTCTTGGGATGAGGTGAATATAATAATCTTTAAAAAGAAAGATAAGCCGGCGGAACAACCAGGATCCTACCGCCCTATTTCATTATTAAACTGTGATGGCAAAATTTATGCCAAGATTCTTGCGACCCGGTTGGCGGATGTTTTAACTCCGTTGGTATCGATGCGACAGCATGGGTTTATCCCTAAAAGAGGTACAACTAATCATATCAACAGTGTTGTAACTCTTTTGGATATAGCTAATAACTCGGGGAGTAAATTCAGTATGATTTTATTAGACGCCGAAAAAGCGTTCGACCGGGTCGCATGGAAGTTTTTATGGGCGGTATTACGAGATGCTGGTTTTAAGCAAGGGTTTATTACGGCTATTCAAGCTCTTTATCGGTCTCCGACCACTAAAATCAGTATAATGGGCTTAGAATCCAACCCTGTATATATCATGCGTGGTACAAGGCAAGGATGCCCGTGCTCCCCTTTACTGTTCTCACTCTATATTGATCCTCTTTTGAAGATGCTAGAACGGAATATTGGGATAGAAGCGGTAATTGTGAGACAAGAGCATTATCGGGTCTTTGCATATGCAGATGATGTTGCAGTTGTCACCCCGAACCCTATGACTGCCATGCCAATGATAGAACAATTGGCTCTTGAGTTTGGAGCAGTCTCAGGATACAAACTTAATCAATCAAAGACACAAATCTTATGTCTGAATCAAGTAGGCTATGAAGATCATAGAATCATGGAGGAGGTGATATACTTGGGTGTCACAATAAAGACATGTTTAAAGTCTCTTGTAGACGTTAATTGGGCCAATATTTTAAACTCTGTACAGAAGCAACTGGACCGCTGTGAATGTTTACATCTCTCACTTATGGGGCGATGTAATGTTCTTAAAATGCTAATATTACCCAAGGTTTTATATTTTTTTAGATCGGTTCCATTAGAAATTTCTCGTATCCAACTGGCTGCACTTCAGTCGATCTGTGCTAGGTTTTTATGGGCGCTGGGGAAGCCCCGCAGAGCTATGCGTTTTATGGTTCTCCCTCGGGATCAAGGCGGATGGGCAGTGCCAGATTTTACTTTGTATTATTATGTGTGTATATTACAACATATGAATATATTATTAACTGGGGCAGATCCTCCTAATAAGTCTGAGACACCCTCTATATATGAACTGTTATTAGGCAGCGACGCAAGAAATCGATTATTTGTTAGCCTAGAACCAAGCTATTATAAAAAAAAACAGGTTTAAGGTTTTAAATGCGGCCTATAAGGTGTGGAAGGCTGTGCGAAAACTCTATAAATTTGAGAAGGTATCCCACTATACCCCGCTTGTAGCTACAACATTATTGCCATCTATATTTTGGGACAGGATTATTGATAGATGGCGGATCAAGGGCATACAATATGTTGGGGATTTATATACGGAAGGGGTTTTGATGTCCTTTGAGATGCTGGCCACAGAATACTGCCTCCCTACATCCCAATTTTTTAAATATCTACAAATTCGGGATTATTTATGTAAAAGTAGATGGAAATTTGAACAGAATCCGTGGTAGAGGCAGTGAAAAAGAATGCACGTATTGGTGTTTTATATAATTTATTATTAGACACAAAAAGCGGGGATTTGGACGCACATAATATTAAGTGGGACAACAGGCTAGGGTGTCAAGGTACGCGGGTAGAGTATTCTATTGAGCTGGCTGGAAAGTTAATTAAATCTGCCAATCTCCGCTCACAACATTATAAAACCATTTTTAATCTCTACTATACTCCAGCCAGGTTATTAAAATGGGGTGGGACAAATGACGGTAGGTGTTTTCGCTGTGGCATGGAAGATGCAGATATTGTACACATTTTTTTCTCATGTAGGCACTTAGGTGATTTTTTTGTGAGTATAGAGAAATTTTTAGTGGAAATCATTAGGGGTCCAGTCTCATTGTCAGCTAGCCATATATTGTTGGGCGTGGCGGAAAGTGATAGAAATGATCAATCAGCTTATAAATTTAGATATTTGATCTTCTTAGTTTCTGCCATTGCAAGGCTCTGTATCGCCTCTATGTGGCTGCAGAAGGATGCTCCAACTTTTGAGCTATGGAGGGCCAGGTTTTTCACGATTTTTAACTTAGAGCATAGTCTATATGCTTTAAAAGGCCCCCAAAAGAGGAAACTGGGCATGGAAATTTGGGGACCGGTTGTGACATATATGGAAGAATGAGGCTCTATATTGGAATGCCTCCTTAAGATACTTAGCACTTGCACTTAAAAAAAAAAATGTTTCTCTATGGTGTGTATATGTGTATATTGGAATATTGTATTATGAATTATGTTGGAGATTTTAGCTAATCAATATCCACGTTTGAAGCTCGATTTTAAGACTGTTTTATTTTTATTTTAAACCTGGGTTTATAAATATGTAATGTTATGTGACTATCATGGATTAATAAAAAAAGGAAAAAAAAAAAAGGAATCATATTGTTTCATAATAGCCACGGACAGTAACATGATGGCCATGAATGTGACCATATAAAGGCATATTTCTGGAAGACCATGGGGTTGGTTGTCTGAGCCAATGGTCTGCACCTGACCCAATGGTATTTGACCACAAGGACATAAGTAGCAAGTTATGCTATCAGCAGAGACAGCTCCCTTCTGAAAGGTACCAAAAGTATGAAACCTACAAGTGTAAAGGGATGTTCAACAGTTGAAATAATCAGGAAATGAAAGAATGTGAGGAAATAGACTGTTCTGCACTACATACACAGCGATGCACTTTGGGAAAACTATTGCAGGCTTACTAATCAATGTGCAAACTTTCTTTTGAAAAATAAATGTAGAGTCTGTTCCTGCCTAATGATCTGGCATTGATTTGTTAATATTGAAAAAGTCAATGTCAATATGAATAATGATACATTCATTTATAAATACCAAATCGCATATTTATTGACAAGTTCGTCTGTTGTGAACTCCACGTCAAACCCGACTCAGAAATAAATAGTTAGGCAGGCACTGAGACCCAGGCCCGAGGTCACTGATTGACAGATCACAGGTGGGGTGGCACGTAGCCAGCAAACAAATGCTCAATGAAGAAATCTCAGATCAATCCCACAGATAGGCACAGCAACACCAGAATGGTGCACGGGGATTGGCCCTAATGAAGTTAGGAAGACTTGGTTAACCAGGACACAGCACACAAAGTACACGCAGTGATCGCGCGCTCCCCATGCCGGACATCTGGCCACGTTACCCACTGGCAGCGTTGTGTCCACACAAGGTCGAGGCCCACCTGGAGTTCTCATCCAATACATTAATTTATGGCTACAAAGACATAGGTTCACATTCCTTACCAAAAAGCGTAGCCGGAACTATTTTATTGCATTCAATGAACTGTATAAAAGTCTATGTTAGACCGATTGTAAATTGAAACAGTCCTCAGACCCTATGCCTGTGATTGTTCTCCCTTAAGACTAATGGGGTTACCCAGTATCCTGCAGAACCTGGGAAATCTAGTGTTATGTAACAACAATTCTGTAGGGGGTGTACTATTTCTTTTACAAAAAATATTTAATATCCTGTATCACTAGGATTTTGACAAATAAATCATCAAATTACCAAATGGAAAACAAAATTACACCAACAAGAAATGAAATTATGCATGGTATATTGTCAATCATATATCGTTAAACGATGCAAATAATAACATATCAAGGGAACACACAGGACTGTCATGTAACATATACATTAACGAAAAAAATAAAAGATTGACAAAGTGTATCAAGACTGTAATACATTAAATACGAAAGACATTACACAGATTAACATAAAATACATAAATGACTCAATATAGTATCTGTGGAAGACATATATATGTTGGAGCAGATACCCTATTTTTCTTGGATCCAATGTGTAATGTCTTTCGTATTTAATGTATTACAGTCTGCACATAAACAATCTTTAAATGGTGTTTTGTAAAGTCTTTGTGTGCTGCTTAATGCAGCATACACAGAAGTTCCAAAACGTCATTTTTTTAAAATGCACATAAGCAATCAATGGCGTTTTGTTGTTTCTACGTGTGCTGCACAACACAGCACACATGGAACCAGCAAAAACAAGGAGAAATTAAACATTTCTACTCGTTTTGCCAGGGTAAGACCAGGTTTTCCCTGGTCTTAATTTTGGCGCTGCCCCATATTTACGCCACCTTTGTAAATATGGGGCAGCTTCAAAATCAATTGGTGTTGCGGTGGAACACCCACCGCAACACTCATTGCCCTCCCCTTTTTCGTGCTAAGTATAGCGTGAAAGGGTGTCCTATTTACAAAGCAGCGTTAAGCCACGCTTAACGCTGTCTTGTAAATAAGGCAAAGCCCCTATCACCACCACAACGTCCAAAAAAAGTGACATTGTGGTGGCGATAGGGGCTTGTGAAAATGCCCCTTAGTCCTGTGTACCACGCATAGCTTTCATTGGTCATAGGTTAACATGCACTAGGAGCGAGTTAAGGAATTTTTGACAAAGTAATAATTTTTTCTCTGTCAGTTTTTTAGGTGTTGGTCCCTTAACGCTGGGCGTGATACAGCTGGTACGCTTGGCCCCTGGGTGTGATACAGTGTGCAATTATTGATGTAATGTATATGTGTGATGTTGTGGTGCTGTTAATTACTGCAAATTGTGTTTTGGCTTAATTATCGTGTTTTTGTCGATGACCCAATGTTTCATATGAACATGCAGTTATTTCTCACAAACCGTATTTGATGCCAGGAGTCAATATCGTTCAGAAACTGTTTTTATTGACAAATTGCCCTTTTTCTATGTTGCAACCCTTCATATGCTTTGTTATTTGTGTTTATGAAATGGTCATGTTGAATTGTTGATGCATCTGTAAATAGCGCTGAGCTCGTAGTTACATAATTAGAAGCAGCAACCCCCGAGTATATTTTCCCAACGATTCAGATTGAAACCAGAGTCCCTAAAACAAAGAAGCTAATTTATCTTATCCTCTAAAACTACTAAACCTATCAGGGAGATACCATTAAAACACATACAAACCAGATTCCCCACACAGGCTAAAAAACGTAATAAGGTTTGCCAAGAATGGCACGCACACACGAAGGTACATACATTTCCCTGGCCAAAGGAAGGAACTTTTGACGCTAGCGAAATTGAACATACAAGTACATACATACAAACCAAATACACAGGTCAAAGGAACAAGAGTGAGGCATTATTAGAACTATGGGACATCTTTAATGAAGCCCAGATCGACAGCCCTCACTAAAGATTGTAAACAAGGCGTCAGCACCTCCTCTACCATATGCAGGTATGGAGGTGCTCTCAGGGGTTGCCCTTCTGCAATGGCGGAGGAGCGTCGCCTCACTGCTTTTAAGCAGTGCACTGCAAAGGAAACATAAAATGATAATAACTTAAAGTTATTATCATTTTATGTGTCTGCTGCTTTGCGGTCGGGCGGGCGGGTGGGCTGCTCTGCTCTCTGAGCATGGCAGGGAGAAATGGTTTGCCCACTCCTAAGTGCACAATGACTGTTTGCTCAGCCCTCTCTGGCCGCCCAAACCAGTCATGCGCACTTTCCCCGTTCTCAATGCTGGCTGCATTACAGCCTACTTGGAGAACAAGCCCAGGCCCCCATTCCCTGGTTGAGCGTCGAACCAGGATGCTCAAAACCAATCACAACGCTGCATTGCAGTGTTATGATTGGTCAGGGGAGCCTGGGTGCTAACCAATCACAACGCTGTATTGCAGCATTGTGATTTGTCAGGGGAGCCTTTTCTGTGCTTCCTGTGCCTCGGCGGGCAGGAGCAGAGACGCAGGACAGGCGCGGCAAAGTACGTTTCTTTTATTTTTTTACTGTTCCCCCACCCCCCTTGTGACTCCCCTGTGCGCCCACACCCACCCCGCAAACCATGCCGGCTGCCACTGGGTGCTCTTGCCCGCTCTCCCCACATTAGATTGCTCTAATCCGCCAGTTGAAGAAATTGGCTGGCCCCCCACCGAACAATGAATAGTTAAGCCCAGGCATGAGAGACTAACAAGCCAGCAGACCCAGGCAGTCACAGAGCAACCCCAGTCCGGTGTAAGGGCTCCCAGAATATCAACCCCCATCTGTCGCACCTGACACATAGAACCCCAGCTGCGAGGAGAACCCCTCCCTCGCTGATTTAGGCAAACACACACAAGTGACAGGGAGATTTGTGGCAGTTCTAGACAGTAATATAGTTAGAGGGAGTGAGGAAGGGAGCCCCAGTCCCCCGGGACCTGACGACGAGTGTGGAGCTGCAGGACTTTCTCAGGTCGCAGAGGAAACAACAGGGAGCGAATTTGAGGGCAAACCCCAACCAAATAGAACAGCGCATAGCTCAAAGCGAAGGAGGCAACCTAGATGAGATATGGAAGAAAGGCGCGAGCTAAGGAGGAAAAGAGAAAGAGCTTGCACCCAGGAAGCACAGTGAGAAAACAGAGGACAGGGCACCGATCGGGGAAGAGTCAGAGGTAGAATTAGATGTGAGGCTTCTGGCTGGGATCCGAGTATCACTAATTTCAACAAAGTAGAGGGACTCACCGGGAAATAAGAGACCACGGTAGCCTAGTGCTGACCCAAGCAAGACATATGAAAAACAGGATGGCACCTTTGCGCGCACACGAGGGGAGTAGCAACGAAGACATAAGCTGCTCCACCTGAACGCACAGGATAGATAGACTGGGCTCAAGGGAGATAGTGGCCAGAGAGGAAGGCGAGACTTTTGCATGGCCATTCTACCACCTGCTAGCTCACTGGACTGAGGGAAAAGACCAGTATGATAGACCTTGGCCGAAGCAGGCATCCTTCAAACCAGAGGACATGGCCATAGCGGAAGACTGCATCTGACATGGAGTAGGAGATCCTGAGTGGAACTTTCCCTACATGCAGGAATGACTAAAAAGATGGGAACGCCATGTTAGGGAGAAACCAGTAGAGTTACCCAAAACAAAAATGTACCCTACGCTACAGAAGGGCACGTCAGAGACCATCTATGTGCCGTGGGCTCAAATGGATAAGGAAGGGCTAAGGACAAACTTAACACCATTGCTGGATGGAGCGGGGAAATGGATCTTATGCTTTGAGAAGAATACTGCGGGAATAAACCTAGAGATAGGCGATATCATAAGTCTGCTTAGTAGTCTTATCGGACAGCAGCTAACACTGTGTTTGCCCGAGCACGCATCCCAGCAATTACGCTGCCAAACACTGAGCATGATGGGCTGCTTTCAATTCATACAGGCATCGAATATGGATTGCCCTGAGGGAGATGTTCCCTGACCACCATGACAAGGGAGAGCTAATGGCGGAGACTATGAAGCCAAGAGAGACAATAACCAATTTTCTGGATAGGATGAGGGAACGATTGGGACAAGAAACTGGACAGTCATGGACTGACACGGGCCCACAAGTCACATACTTTTACAATATTCTCAAAAATGGGCTGCCCATCGCAATAAAAAGAGGATTGGACAGCGTGGTTGGGTAAGACATCAAGCCCTGGTGGGAGATGCAAGCCCATATATTGCATTACCACAAAAAGAAGCAAGAGAAGAATAGAGAAAAACAGGAGCAAGCCCAGAGAGACACTGCTAAATTGGCCCAAGACAAATCGAAAAAGACCTCACTCCAGGGCCCGCGTTGGCCTCAAGCGTGCAAATGGCACCTGTCTTAAAGGGGGTTCCACCTCAAAACCCCAGAGGGTTTATAAACTAGCTATTGAGGCAGAGACTAGGGAGGTTAGCAGCAATCAGACCCTAGAGAATGTTATTATTGCCACAGGATGGGCCACATGGCAGAAAGACGGCAGTCAAAACCACGAACAGAGCTCGATAGAGCCAGGTACCCACAAAGTCCTCATCCACAGAACCAAGCCCAGGAAAGCCTAAATACACCTTACATTCAGCCGCGGGGAGGCCAGTCAGCCACCGCACCCCACAACAGGGATCAGGTAGTTGCACAAACACGTGGCTCCAGCAACCGCAGACAGGGAACCCAACCCAACAGGGACCAGGACCACAGCCTCGGCAGGGAGGGGTAAGTGTCTGGGGAGATAAGCCTTCACACAAACACAGAGTCCAAATGCGCAGTAAGATAAAACCCAGTGTAAAATATTACCCATTCACCCACATCCCAAGAATTAACTGTACCAAAATCAAAAGAAGGACCAATGAGACAACGTTGGGAATACAAACGTATACTTTCATCTGGGGATTTAGGGCTGCTGTATGTGTTTTGTGGATCGGGTATCCTCACTAAAGTTCGCCATTAAGGGAGCCTGCGGGAGCCAAAGCCCCACTCTGCTGCTGATCCCCTAGGGTGGGGTCGGCTGGCTACACCCCAGGTGGATTGCAGTCTGACGAGGGGCCAGGGCGGCTCACAGACCAAGTACTTAAAAAACAGGCACGCAGTTCCCCGTGTCCAAAGTCAATAGGGAAAGGTTCCAATAATCAGGTTGAAAGGTCCCCATTTTTGGAAATTCAGCCCCGGACCCATGTTTCCTTCATGGCGTGAAGTTCCAACAGCGCCCCCTAAAAAACTAGAAGCCTCTGGTCACATGGGGGCCCCCTTTTAATTCTAAAATGAAGCTGTCCTCAAGTGGCGGGAACCAGGATTTCTGTATTTCTGGGATAGTGAAGATCCCATAACCTCCACAGCACACGCACAAGAGCCAATAAGTTGCAAGGCGCCCGCATGGCACCGAGTCGGCCTAGAGGTTCGTCAGGTTAGCCAGACGTCCCGGACTTGCGAGGCAGCCCTGGTCCAGTCATCATCCCTAGGCAAAAATGTGGCGAGTGTTCTTGGCATTGGCCTCGGGCTCCCCACGTTCTTATGCTTATGACTTCGTTGATGTTTTCTTTTCCTTCGGGTTTTTCAAAATCTTTAAAGTCTGGTCTCAGTGCCATACGCATCCAAAATAGCATCAGGAGCAGGCCCGCTAGTTAGAAGTCCCTAGCCACAAGAAAGGAACCGCAGATCTCAACACACTGAGAAGACGTGTGTTGTATTCTTCCTACCCTACCTTCCTTCCTCCTCCTCCCTCCTTAGTACGTTCCATTCCCCCTCCTATTTTGGAATGCTCCGCTGGAGTGTACCTTAGAATGTTGGCAAAGTCTTGGAGTTCGGAGAGCGGATGACTGGAATAAAGACGCTTCAACTCACCTCTGCCTTCAGCGTCATATTTTACTTCACTGGCGACGATTTGGTGCAGGGGACCTCTCAGTCATCTCCCCTTTCAGTGCTCTCTCCATTGCGACATCGTGCTGTGTCCGTCCTTCACAGCTGTGAAATTTAAAGCTTTCAACCTGCCTTTGGTGTCTTACCGACTGCTGCTGTGGGTGTTCTATACTTTGAGTCTCTGTGCCCGCTGCATTTGTATCCGGCATGCCTTCGCCTGTCTTCTCAAGTGGTTGAGTTTCCTCACAGTTTTCCTGTGAGTGGAGCCTGCCTTGCGGTGTCTTCAGTTCTCACAGAGGGAAGCCTGCTCTGCCATCCGGAGCTCCGTCACCGGCTTTGTTCCACTTGTGTGAGTGGAGCACTTTAATTTTCGTACACTCTTCCAGGAAGTGCTCGCGCCTGCTCATCGTGAGGTAAATTCATTCCTCTCCGGGCGGAGCACTTTCTCCTCACACAGAAACCGGCTGGTACTTTCTTCACGCTTGCGCATGGTGAGATTCTTACCCATATTTACGGCGGACCCTGATACCAAGGTACTGTGTTTCGTTTTCTCTTCCTTGGAGGCATTTTATTACCTATGTTGGAAATTGTCTCACTACTATCGTGAAGAGTTGGAGGCACCTTCTCTTTCTTTCATGTCAGCACTGTGTGTGCACACGCTCTTCGCGGTGACACGCACACCTTTACAATTTCATCTCCCACTCAAAGGGCAGTAGTACTTTTCAGCCTTCTCTTCTCAGGCGCTGTGGGTGCACACGCTCTGCGCGGTGACACGCACACCTCAAGTGTAAACCTTTATTGTGTGTGCACACGCTCTACGCGGTGACACGCACACCTTTCAGTCGTTTTTCCTCAGGCGCTGTGTGTGCACATGCTCTTCGCAGTGACACGCACACCTCAAAGTAATTTCATCTACCACAAAGGGCAGAAGCACCTTTCAATCGTCTCTCCCCAGGCGCTGTGTGTGCACACACTCTGCGCGGTGGTTACATGTACACTTTAATCTTCAACTACTAGTTATCTAGTGTGCAATTTATGAAATTTGTAAGGAATAGGTCCCACCACATTACATTTTTTAACATTGTTAACCTTTACATTTATAGTTGTAACTAATTACTACTTCTTTCTTTGTTATGGCTGTACCAGCGATGAGTCAACCACCTGCCTTCCTTGATGAGATTGGGGAACCAGAAGTCCATTGGAAGGACTGGGTTAAGTTGTTTGATTCGTACTTAATCGCCATAGGCAGTGAAAGGTTTTCTGCTGTTCGCAAACAACATGTCTTATTACATAATCTAGGTACCCAAGGTAGGATAATATATGAAACATTACCAGAACCAGAGAGGAAAGAAGATGATCGAGATGTTTTCAAAGTTACTCTCTTGAAGTTAGAAACGCATTTTGGTGACAAGATAAATGTAGTTTTGGAACGACATACATTTTTTAGTCGTATCCAAGGGAAACAAGAATCTGTCATTAACTACGTAGCAGCTTTAAGAGGCCCAACCAAGTTATGTGAATTTGGTGAACTCAATGACTCTTATCAGAGATCAGTTAGTTAGGTGCACCAATAATAATCGTGTACAAGAGAAACTTCTGGCCAAAAATCCAACTTTAAGGGAGGCAATTAGCATAGCACAATCCATAGAACACACAGCTAAGTGCATCAAAGAAATTAAAACACCCAATGAGGTAGTTGCAAGAATTCAAAATCCCAATAGTACTCTTGACAATGGTATAGAAAATGAAGAACTTAAGGTCAGAACCAGAGAAGTCAAAGTTAATAAACCTACTAGAGAAAGCAATACTTTAAAATTCTACAGATGTGGCAGCAGCAATCACCTTGCGAATAATGTTCTTTGTACTGCTCGCAATGTGACATGTAAAAAGTGCAATGGGAGAGGGCACCTTGCTAGAGTTTGCAGAGATGGAGAGAACAACCAGGTTAAAGTGGTTTGCAATGAAGGGGACCAATTACCTAAGTATGTGTTTCAAGTAAAAGACACTGAATTGGACACTTCTCATAGATATCCCAAATGTACCATTTATTTGAACAATAAGCCCCTAAGTATGTTTGCCGACTCGTGTTCCCCTTTCACCTTAGTTAACCAAGATGACATAAATGACTTGTTTGACATCTCTAGCCTTGACGTATCAGAACCTGACATCTCACCAGAAGGATACACCAGAGAAACTATACCTTTAGTTGGGATGGTGAAGATGCTTATAAATTTCAAGGGGAGATCCACCTGTGGCAAATTGTACATTGTAAAAAAGGGGTCCAATCTTTTAGGTTGGCATCATCAGAAAGAGTTAGGAATCCTTCTTGATCCTAATAACAAGGACCAAGTACTCCTCATTGAACGTGATGAGGGAACAAATGAAATTTGTAAGGAATACCCTGAATTATTCTCAGAAAAGCTTGGGTTACTTAAAGAATTCCAACACCGTATAAAGGTTAAACAAGGTGCTAAACCTATTGTACACAAACCTCGCCCAGTTCCCCTTATGTTGAGAGAGCCCTTGAAGGAGGAGCTGAGTAAACCTTGCGAACTGTGAGTCATACAACCTATAGAGGCCTCTGAATGGTTGGCCAGAACAATGCAAGGACATTGCAGATGAATTGAGAAAATTCTGGGAAGTAAGACATGAGCTAACTATACTCAAAGAAATATATGTAGAAATGATAAAATTGTGCCACCTGTTGGTCTTCGTGACAAAATCATAGATTTAGCTCATGAAGGTCACCTAGGAAGGAGTATAACAAAAAACAGAATAAGAAATAAATCTTGGTTTCCAAACATGAATTCTATGGTCGAACACAAGGTAAAAAATTGTATTAGCTGTGCTAAGAGCGATAAAACAAAAATAACGCATAAAGTACCGTTATCCCCGGTAGCAGTGCCAAGTATTCCATGGAGCAAACTGGCCATGGAAATAATCGGTCCAATGGATCACTTGGGTGTCCAAAGGAGATTCATGATTGTACTTATTGACTACACTTCACATTGGATCAAGTATAAGTTTGTTTCGCGCACCACACCAAGTGTCCTCATCGAATTTTTGAGAGAATTGTTCAGCAGTGAAGGAATTCCGGAAACAATAGTCACAGACAATGGTGTCCAATTCACCTCAGTGGAAATGAAGGAGTTCCTAAATGAACTTGGCATCAAACATGAGAAAAGTGCTCTATATTGTCCCAAAGCCAATGGCTTGGTTGAAAGGACAAATCGTATGATCAAAGAACACATGCAATTGGCTGTTGTAAATGGCCATGATGTGGACAAATTCTTACGTAAATGTATTTGGTCGTATCACACCTCTCCTAACTTAGTAACTGGAATTTCGCCTTTTGTCTCCATCAGGGGAAGAGAACCAAGCACTAAAATTAATCCTCTATGGTTGGGTGGAGGGAAACCTGTTTCCACCAATACACAAGAAACCAGTACTAAGATACAAAAACATCAACTCAATTATAAAAATCTATACAACAGAAAACATGGTGTCAAGGAACAGTATTGGAACGTTGGTGACTCTGTAAGGGTCAAAATACCAACCAGAGAGAAGCTAAACCACAGCAAATTTTACCCGACACATCAATTGACAAAGGTTAACAAAAATGTTGTTCAGATTGACAATAGTCAAACATGGAGTGGAGATAACCTAGTAAAAGTTGATACTGACTAGCATGACATTTTCTGGAACTATTAACTCCTTAGTTTATAACATGCCTTTCCTTTCTCAGTGGACTCTCGGGTACTTGGATCGAGTACCGGTGCATTGATCTCTTGTTTTATTGGAAATAATAAACTTTACTGTATTGCAGATTAGAATGTTTTTAAAATAATAACACTTCTTATGTTAACCTTATGCTATTCTGTATTTTTATTGTTCTTTTAGGTATCATTGTGATAACATGATATTTTCTGCATTAATCCTTCTTTACCTACATTGTAATGCTTCTAGTCTCCTCCTCGTCATAACCTTCTCTTGCTATCCTTTTATCTAATTCATTGGCCGCAGGAAGATGTGTTGTATTCTTCCTACCCTACCTTCCTTCCTCCTCCTCCCTCCTTAGTACGTTCCATTCCCCCTCCTCTTTTGGAACGCTCCGCTGGAGTGTACCTTAGAATGTTGGCAAAGTCTTGGAGTTCGGATAGCGGATGACTGGAATAAAGATGCTTCAACTCACCTCTGCCTTCAGCGTCATATTTTACTTCACTGGCGTGGTCCAAGGGAGAGGGGGGCGTCTGGGAGAGGGGAGGCAGCAAAGTCCATCGCAGCTCCAGGCGACAGTAGAATGCGAAATGTGCTCACCCCCAGGCCTAGTAATTAACCAACGCACCAGGCATCACATATGCCATCCAGAGAATGCAGTAAGCCCCGACCTCGGACACCACAAGACGGCACGGTCAGGGGTACATAGAGGACACAGAAATACTTTCCAACCCCCTCCGCCTCATGATAAGTGAAATAGCTAATCGGGTGAGATCTAGGAAAGCACCTAAAAACCAACAAGAGTAGTCCAAAGTTAGCCCAAAAGGAAGTCTCTAGAGAAAGGATGAAACTGAGATTCTGCACGTTGCATGCCGCACGCCGAGACACACATGATCTTGGGGCACGTTGCTACCACCAACAACACTTAACAGCGACACCCTCTTCCTCGTACAGTCCAGCGCACATGTAGATTGAAAGCAACCCACACCGATGGCGCCCCATGCACACATCAGGAGGTACAGGGTCTCGGAAAACTGGCGGCACCCATAAAACTCTAGATAAAAACTGATACGATCCATCCCTATGATCACAAGAACACTCCATTAAACACTAATCCAAGCACCCTATTAAGTACGAAGGCTCATCAAATAGATTAATTCTCCTGATTACCCATAAGCCACCTTTAAGCTTTAACTATCAAAAAAGTACCACGATCGGGTCCACTTTCCGGTGTCTCATTAAAAATTGCATAAATAGAGTGTGAAGAACACACCCCTGAGGGAAATTCAGGAACCCCGAAGAAAAGATCATTAGCAATGGCGCACTGGCAATGTTTTTCTGAATTAACAAAGGAAACAAGGTCTTATCCAACAGGTCTGCAATCGAACCTCCAAGTGCACCACTTTTCAGCTGCCACATCATCACCCCAATGCGGATCTAAAAGTGTGTGAATTAAGCTTACGAATTGCACTGTGAACTTTTTGATTGAACTGTTGAACGAAAACACCCAATAACCAGAGGACCACAGACGTCTCCCCTGGATCCATATCAAAGACCTTCAATGTTCAATTACAAGTTATGCATTTTTGCACTTTAGTTTGGGTGCTGCTGCACCTATTCGCTGCTAAAGAACTGCCTGGCCAAATGGAGTTTATCCAGAAACTATCACAGTGCTTGCATAGGGATCTCTCCCATGTCACTTATAATTACACCAACCCAAACACTACCATTCCACATGCACTACACAGCACCCTTTTATACATCACGTGGTATCAGCACATGACCACCGCAGGCTCAATTACATCAGCCAGGTTGTGTTATATCTGCTCTCTGATACTGCATGCAGTAGGTGCGGATTGATTTTCCGTGTCCCAAGCCGTAGCCCCCGAAAAAGCAAAATGCCTTCTCCACTTATACCTATGCAGAATCAGGGACAAAATCCAGCCCAAAAAGGTAGAACCCTGCAGAGTAGTAGTGAATCTGACCCATTACGAGGCCAACCCAACGGCTCTATACCTTTTCACCGAGCCTAGCGATATTCGAACTGAGTTAGACAGGATGCGCAGAAAGGTCGCCCTTAGCGTATCTGAGGCAGTCTTCCTTAAAAAAAAGTGGACCCCTGACATGGAGTTCATGTGTAGGGCCATCCAACTCGATGATACGAAGGGAAATGGGTCTAGTGGTGTCGTGTAGTTCCTAGGAGTCCCTCAGGACCTGCGCGTTTTGGATGACCTAAACTGAGGGCTTGGTGTCCCGACCGCTTCCGGACACCCCCACAGGATATGTCAGCCGTTAGACCAGCTAGCTCTACAGTGCCACTACCACCCCCCTGTATTCTACAGTGGTGTAGGTAGTCTCTGGCAACCACTGAACATGATCACCCTGATTTCTCAGGGATCGTGGAAAACAGTACATTACGTTTCACTCAGACACTCGTGCTTGCTTTCTCTCAGAAAATACACAGGATGGCGATTAGGACGTTTCAATAAGTATTTATTTGTCCAGTGACAGCCTGGTGTAAAACATATGTGCTGCGACAATCACGAGACAGAAGCATACAAAAGAGATTGCTAGTACCAATATAATAAATAGTAGATACATTTCTACCATAGTGCTAATAAGATGAACATAAGCAGTTCAGATTAAAACAGTAGCACTTGCATATTCCTAAAATGCGGGCCCTAAGTAATTTGCCTAAATGTACTTAGCCTAACCTGGATGTGTAGGTGTATATGCCTATAGCTATGTGTATCTGTAGCCAAGCAACCCCTGGGGAAGAACCAGCCCCCTCAACTGATGGTTTAGAACGAAGGACCCCGTCTCTGCATCGAGGATGACAGCCCGCAAGAGATGTCAGACCGTTGCGTGTCAAAGATTCAGCATGCAGGACCCCGTGTCAGCTTGAAAGGAATTCTCCTCTAATTTGTAGGGGGGAGTGAGGGTCTTTTATACTAAAGTGGTCACTCCAGGGTTTTTTCTAGAATTGATATGTTTTCAAAACAATCATGGAGGTTTTCAAAACAATCATAAATGTTTTGAAAACAATCACTGATGCTTTTCTAAACAAGTGTGATCATGCACAGTTGACTGTTGGCCAAGGATGAAAAAAAGTGGTGACCCTTATACAGAATAATTCTGCTGTGCCTGGGGACATGTTTATGTAGGTCAAGTACAGGGATTATGATAGAAGACTAAGAGCCTGGTGTCGAAGAGACAGGATCAAGCTACTAGGTAAAAGGTCACCTGTTTAGAATCATTATTGTCGTGTGGATAGGACAATGTATGTAAAATGGGGTATACATGACGGGATTATCCTAAAAGACATGACAGTGGGGAGGGTTGAATGAAAGCATAGACAGCCACTTTCAGGAAATCTGGGATACTGAGGTGTGTGGATACTCTTGGCTTGAAGGGAAGGGGGAACCCCTAATTTTACAGAAACGTACACTGTATTCCTTATGTTTCAGAGGTAAAGGAATGCTTCCACTGGGCACAAATTAAAACTGAGGCACAATCATGTACATTCCGGATATGTAATGGGGCACCTCCACACTGATGGATATGTACTGGCAGTGCGGCGAGTTTGCCTACACTCGGTTTGTCCCTGGATGGCACAGACTCTGTTCTCTGATAACCATACACACCCTTACCCTGGTCATTCCCGGAGAAGAACTAGCGGACTTCTACCAGTACCCGCTAATGAAGAAGACAACCTTGCTGCATCAGACTCGTGAAAAAAAGAGCTGCAAATTATTTTGGCTGGGCTCAGTACAAGGACATTCCATAAGAATTTAGAATGTTATCGGACTCCCAAGTGTCGGTGGGAGGGTTCATACCCTTTTTCATCGCTCAGACGAAAGCTAATGCCCGCTGGCTCCAAATCACCAGATGGGAAATGCTTAAAATGATAAACAGCACTGAGCTCTGCCTTAATTCGATCAAGGAAGAACAGAGAAATCCGCCTCATGGAGATACAGCATCGGTATGTGTTAGACTTAATGACCGCGATAGAGGGAGGGGTGTGTGCCAAGTTCGGGGTGTCCTGCTGAATGTTTATCCAGAGGAATGACCTGGATAATGGGACATTGACTCTTGCCATCCAGGCACTGCACCGTTTATAAAGAGACATGTGTGAGGTGCCCCTGAGCAGGAGTGGTTCTCGAATTGGTTCTCCTGGCTCCCCCGGTGGCTTTCAGGATTGTGCACGTCTTTGTTGCCGGTTTTAATCATGTTTTTGTTTGTGTGTAGCTCCGTGCAATTGGGGATTTCCTGCTGTAAAAACACATTCCTTAAATTGAACATGATACAAGTAACTAGGAAAGTAGTAATTGTCAAAACCAAAGATAACAGTCCCCATATAAATTAACTGTCATGACGTGTGGGTTAGATAGTGTAGTTGAAAATTCAACTAGAGGGGTGAATGTTAATATTGGAAAAGTCGATGTTGATATGAATAACGATGCATTCATGTATGAAAACGAAATGATGAATTCACCTGTTGCGTACTCCACATCAACACCGACTCAGAAATACAAAGTTAGGCAGGCCCTGAGACCCATGCTTGAGGTCACTGATTGACAGATCACAGGTGGGGTAGCACTTAACCAGCAGACAAACGCTCGAACAGGAAAACCCAGATCAATCCCACAGATAGGCGCAGCAACACCACAATAGTCCAGGGAGATTGGCCCCAATAGATCCCACATGGCCGGAGGGGTGTTCGGGTTCCCAAGACGCCATAAAGTCAGATGCCACATGAAGTTAGGAACACCTAGGACACAGCCCACACAGTACACACAATGATCATTCGCTCCCAAGGTCGGACATCCGGACACGTTACCCACTGGCCGCATTGTGTCCACACAAGGTCGAGGCCCACCAGAATTCCTCATCCAATACCTTAATTTATGGCTCCAAAGATAGAGGTTCACATTCTTTACCAAATAAGGATCACTGGAACTCTTTTATTGCATTCAATGAACTGTATAAAAGTCTATGTTAGACCGATTGTAAATTGAGACAGTCCTCTAACCCGATGCCTATGACTGTGCTCCCAGTCACATTGTTTAATTAAACAAACTGTTCCTGTTTTGCCAAATACCTCTTGTCTCTTGTTTTTTCAAGATATTCCATGTTCCAGCAACAGATTAGAATGCAAGAGAGCTATTTTTTAGAGCGAATGGGAAGTTGGATATTTCCTGATGGACTTAATGAGATTGATAATTGCTCCTGCTGGAGAAGCTGCAGAGGATGAAATGATGGAATTGGCGATCTCACGATCTAAACCATTACAAGACCAGCGGTCAGTTGACCAATCTGGCAGTTGCTGTGGTGACTGCTTTGACCAGGAATACAGCACAGAGTGCAAATTGAAGGGGAATAGGTGAGACTGAGTATTGACCATGCTAGAGAGGCAGAAGGTAATGAGAGGGTTAGATTAAGATGTTGGTTGACTAGTCTTCTTTAGACTAATCAGATGACGGTTATGTGTAGGGTACTGTTAGAGTGGGTAAGGAAGAAGTACCTAGAGGTTCCCAAGGCTGCTCCATGAGGTAGTGTTGTGATTTACCAGGGTTAGAATAAACAGGATAAAGTTGAGGTCACTGTACTTTAGGGGAAAATGACAAATGAGTGACAAATCTATAAGACTGTGCTAGAAATGGGGGTCTGTAGTTGGCAAGGGTTTGCACCTTTGTCCAAGTAGGGACCCTTCTTCCTAGTCAGGGTAAGGGGGATACACTTCTAAAATAACCCCTGCTCACCCCCTTGGTAGCTTGGCATGAGCAGACAAGCTTATCTCAGAGGCAGTGTGTAAAGCATTTATGAACACATACAGTAATACAGTGAAAACACTACAAATGGACACCACACCAGTTTAGAAAAATAAGTAATCTTTATCTGAACCAAAACAAGACCAAAACAACAAAAAATCTACAATACAGTACTAAAAATATGATTCTTAAAAGATATAAACAGTTCTGTTCCAAGAAAATGTGGGATGCAAACAAAGTACCTGGGATGTGTCGAAAAAGGCAAGCAAAAAGGGTCGCAGGGAAGGTGATGTGTCGGTTCCTTACACTCAGGGAAGGTGATGCGTCAGTTCCTTTCTCCGGAGAGGAGGTGATGCGTTGGTTTCTTACTGAGTGGGGAGGTGATGTGTCGGTTTCTTACTGTGTCCCCGAACATTGCAACAGACTTGACGCTTCGATGCCATGCGTGACAATCCGGTACGATGCAATGCGTGAAGACCCGGGATGCGCTGCGATGTTTTCAGCCGCATCCCCTCGATCCGTCGGTTCTTGCCCAACAGGGCCTGCGTCAGAATCGGCATGGTGATCTCGTATGTCGGAGATCGGTGCACAAGATTCGTCGCACGGTAGACACTTCGGCCACGAGCAGGAGCTGCGTCAATTCTTCGGTGGTGGCAATGCATCGGAAAATTCTTCTTGCACAGCTGCGATGCGTCGAAAACAGGGGATGCAGCCATTTTCACAGTTCTTGCAGTTTACAGTCCCAAAACAACCTCCAGAGGTCCAGAACACTGGCAGGCACCTCTCAGCAGGTCAGAACTCCCAGCAAAGGAGTTCAGGAGGGACTGGGGTGAAGTCTTTGTGTCCCTGAGACTTCAGAACAGGAGGAAAGCTCTATTTCAAGCCCTTGGAGATCTTCTTCAAGCAGGGGACACAGCACACAGCAAAGTCCTTCTCCTTTCCTTGGCAGAAAGTAGCCACTGCAGGCCAACCCCAGAGAGCAAACAGCACAGGGGCAGTATTCCTCCTCCGTTTCTCCAGCTCTTCTCCTTGGCAATGGTTCCTCTTGATTCCCAGAAGTAATCTAAAAGTCTGGGGTCTGGGCCCCTCTTTTTATAATACAAAATCCTTTGTTCTCTGTGGCAGAGAAGCTCCTTGCCTAGCTAAAACCAGTTCTGTCCTCTCTGGTGCAGCAGCTTCCTGGCAGGAGGTGGAGACAGCATTGTCCAAGGCAATCCAGGCCCATTCAGGTGTGAAATAAATCTCCTCCCCCTACTCTGAATGCAGCCCAGGTCTATTCAGCCCAGCCCTGACTCACCCTGGAAAGGCAGGACACACCTCAACACCCCCACTGGCAGTCTGAAAAGAATGCACATCCCCAGCCCATGTCACGCCAACGCCAGACAGTCAATACACAACCTAGCAGAGGCACACTGGATGGTTAGGCAAGAAAATACCTAATTTCTAAACGTGGTATTTTCAAACCCAGAATGTAAAAATCACCCTCACTTAAAAATGCATCTTAACATTCTGAGTTCAGGCATATCAAACTTTATTTTTCTATCTTGTTCCCATGGGCAGTAATACCCATAAGATGTTATGAGCAAACTCCCCATTCTATCCTATGGGACAGATAGCCTTACAATAGTGAAAAATGAAATTGGCAGTATTTCACTATCAGGACATGCCACACACATCAGGGCATGTCCAACCTTTTACATACACTGCACCCTGCCCCCAGGGGTACCTTGGGCCTACCTTAGGGGAGACTCACATGTAAGAAAAGGGAAGGTTAGGGCCAGGCAAGTGGGTGCACTTGCCAGGTCGACATGGTAGTACTAGACTGCACACAGGCACCGCAATGGCAGGCCTGAGACCTTTTTGCAAGGCTGCTTGTGTAGGCACAATCAGTGCTGCAAGCCTACTAGCAGCATTTGGTTTACAGGCCCTGGGCACACACAGTGCACTGTACTAGGGACTTAACAGTAAACCAAATAAACCAATCATTTAAACACCAATCCATAACAACAATTGACAAAGGGAGCACTTGCAGTTTGGCACTGAACAGCAGTGAAAAAGTGCCCAAAGCATCTAGACCAGCAAAACAAAATCCATCACACGGTAAAAATACAGGAGGCAAAAGCAAAAAATGCAGGGGAATCCCACGCCAAAGCTGCCAGGTCTAACAGACTGTAAAACAGAGATGAAAGAAATTCATTAGTAAAAGTTGTGAGGATGGCAAGGGCAGAAGCTGTGTGAAGGAGATGCTAGGATATCATGCATTAGTAGAAGCATTCTTTGGAGAGGATTGTTCCTCAAGAATTTATGACCAGATTTAGATTCAAGCAATACATTATGTCCAGATAGTTGGTTCTCAATGGCACTGGGACTCGGTGAAACACAGTTCTACTGCAATCGCGACGCAGAAGCGCAGTCGTCACTGTGCGGCCAGGTTGTGGTCAAATATGTCATGTCCTCCATTCCTCTATGTACCTTGGTAACTGGCATGTCCCAATTTCTCCTGCAGTTTACGCATGGTAGGTGGTGGCTCCTCGTGGTGTTCCTGGAACTGAATTGGGCCTCCTTTTGTTACCCGCCTCTGGCATGAATGGACATAGTGGCAAGCATTTGGGCATCTGCAAAATGGGAATCAGAGAAATACCCAGACAGGCTCTAAATACTTCTTTAAGGCCCTTTCCAGTTCCATGTATTGCAATCTTCCATGAAACCCAATTCAATGGCCACTTGTTCAGATGAGAATGTTGGTGGAGCCCCATGCAAGACAACTGCCACATTTCCTGTGACACGTTTTCTCTTTTTTCTTCTTGTTTGTTAGAATAAAACAAGGATTAAGACATCCATTCACTGCATTACAATGTAGTTGAAGTTCATGGTTTTGACAGTGTCATCACCCCTTTCTATTTTTGTCCCTTTATTGGTGCTGCACCTAGATGGGTTCTTCACCTCTGTGTTTGCTAGCATCACTGCGGTTACCTACTTTCCTTGAGTCCTTTTCTTTTGGAGTGTTCTTCTCTTCTTCTCTGTGAGATCAAGATTCAAAATTCTCCTCCAGGGTTGTCTCTCGATTCTGGATATCCACACATGGTTGTGTGCTTTATTTGGTTTCAGGATTTTTCTCCAATTTTGGAACTCCATTCTGCCCTATTCAAGTATAGAGCAAGTGGTTACTGGAAGGCCTTGCTCCTATCTCAAGTAAACCAGGTCAAATTCAACAAAGCAATTATTTAGTCCATCTGTTTGCACAGATATGCCAGATTTACCTTTAAAAAAATGCTAACTACACACCTAGTCTCCTCCCTGCCTTCCTTCTGCGCCTCTACCAGGGGGATAGGTGTGTTCCCAGCCAAAAACCATGAGATTGCTCCTGTGTGGCAAATGGTTCTGCAAACTCTGTGGTCTAACCATGCCAGTGCAAGTGTGTGTGTGGTCTGCACAAATGACAACCAGGTTGGTAACATTCGGGGTGGGACTGAAGGACATTTAGGCATGTCTCTTTGGTTGAGGTTGACTGTGACAAGACAACAAAGTGTAGCACTGCGGGCAGAGGTGTGGTAAAAAAACTGCATTTGGGGCGATACTATGTATTATGCCGCAGAGCTAGACAGGTGTGTGAGCCCCTTTGTGCACCCCTGTGCCACTATGGTATTACAGAAGGGGCTGCAGATGCTTGTGCTACCCCTTCTGTAATACTGATAGCGTTGGCACACATGTAGTTTCAGCACTATATTGAGAGGGCGTTCCCTCATTGATATAGGAACGTGTCCCATACAAATGAGAGAATCACTTTGCCTCTGTACCCCTGCTGTATTATGGATGTGGGCACAGAAGTAAACAGCCTTGGTGGTGCACTGTCAGTGGACCCCTGAAGATAGTCCTCTGGAGGAGGTAAAGGGGGTCCCATGGACTCCATAGACAATCTTCCTGCAGGTGGGTGCAGTCACTCTTTGAAGTGTAGGAGGCTGCTGCCTTCACTCTGAAACACAGGGAGCAGCTTGTAAGCAGCCACTCCTTATTTTACTGAATGTGCTGCCCCCAGGGCAGCTGCTGGTTCACGGCTGTGCTTGGGGCAGTGCATTGATTATAATAGTGCACACTTTCCATAATTGCACGCTGCACACCTGCATAAAGGTGCGCCTTAGTCCATACATGGACAATGTGTCCATTACACAATACTGGCAAAGGTGGTTGATGATAAGTATAGAGAATGCTGAGCAAAAATATGCTATTATGGCTGTGCACGCTCCATTTGAGGCTTTGCTATGGAGTAAAGGAGCCACCATGATGCCATATATTAGCTTCAATGGTGGCAATGGAAAGGGGATCAAGCTGCCCCGGCCAGGCTGCTCTAAAAACATTCTAGAGTCAAATACTGTTGTTCTTTGCTTTTTCTGTAGCTTAAACAGTTATCCCAAGAAATGTATAGCAAAATCTGCTTGTGTCTTAGACACATATTTAAAAAGTTGGTGGATGCAAAACAGCCACCAAAATGTTCTACATTAAATGGGTCTGTACTTCACTGATGACATCATGTGCTATTCATAGATTTTGAGAAAAGAGCCCATGCAAACAGGAACAGCAAGTGTTTTAGGAAAGACAAAGGGAAATGCTAGATAACGTGCACATTTACTCCAAGCCTGCAATTATATGATACAGCTCAAATTACACCCTTCAAATTTCTCGTGGTGAGAAAAACAAACTGGGAAGTGAAGAATAATTTGTTCCCAAGAAATAAAATATTCCCAAACAGAAGCCTTTCAACCAGGTGTGGATATCCACTTGTATAAATATTCATTAGTTTATAAGTGTACAGTACATACTCTTGTTTATGACACAGTGCAATAAACCTTTCAAGTTTTACAGAATCATTATTTCCACCAGTTTTGTGTTGTGGTGCTCTTCATCCAGTTACAATGCTGGACGTATTTGCTATGGCATATAGTCTACTACCCTTAATGGACTGTATCTGCGGTGGCAAATTTGAAGCCTCCAATATCTGACAAGATGGCTTTAAGCCACTTAGCCATTTAACGCCGCCTTATAATTGAGGTCCCCTTTCACGCTACTCTTAGCGTGAAAGAGGTGGGCAATGGGTGTTGCAGTGGGCGTTCCGCTGCAACACCCATTGATTTTGACGGTGACCCCTATTTACAAGGGTGGCGTAAAAAGGAGGCAGCGCCGAAATTAAGACCAGGGAAAACCTGAGTATACATTGAAAATTTATGAGGGTCTTTGAGCATATAACCTGAGTTTCTGCAACAAGCTAACTACAGCGAGACCCAAAACAAATGTGGGCCAAAGGCTCCTTGAGGTACCCTTGGTTCTCACTTATGTTGCATCATCCATTCTTAAAGCATAGGTGCTTGAGTAGCAGAAAATATAGTCACAATGAAATATACTCATGACATGCAAAAGCATAAAATCTAGACAACGTTTCGAATAAATATTGCTAACGTTTATTAACCCAATGCCACTGAAGGCCAGGCATAGAATTTGGAATGAGCAGAATGAAAATGTACTTTTTTCTAATGGAGTTTTATGGGGTCTTCTTTATACATTTCTCAGTAGGTACTCATTATAGAATGGTAATAAAATTGAAGTAAGTTTTCTAAATGTCTCAAAGGGTGTTTTTACTAGTTGCAGGTGCCAAGTCAATGGGCAGGTCAGACAGCGAGTGAACCTGACTTGTCAGTGTATTAATGTTTGGATTAGTATATTTGAAAGATTCTAATTAAACCTATTAGAAGCTTGTCTCTTATGACGTATAAAGCAAGACCCACAGCTTTGGACCTGCTCAATGGTTGCCTATCGAAAAGCTGAGATTAGATAAATAGAATTCTCCTGTTAGAAGAAGGTGCTTTGGGGGCCAGGATAGGGCTACTGAAACTACAGAGAGGTTTTTCCTGTCCAAGGTTCTGCAATGTTGACTGTATGAGCTGAGAGGCTCCAGGTTGTGGAGGAGGCTGAAATTGGCTTACATTGTTCCAGTGGGTTTGACAGGAGTCCTTATAGAATAACTTGCAAATGAGGAATTGCCTTGAATTTTAGTGGTTACAGTTTCAGCGAACTTGCTCAAATAAAAAGTGGTACAATGCTCTCTAGATGGATTAACAGAGTAAACGTGCAGTACTTGCCATAAAGCCAGGTGTGAAAGACTGGGCATTGATAAGATGTGTTGAGCCTCCTTCGTGAATGTCAGAGGACAAAGTGACTTCTGCCAATAGCCATTGTGCATGAGAGGCATCAAGTGTCTTCTTAAGAGGGTCTCAACTAGGAGGAAAAAGCCAGAAAGGGTAAAAAAAACCTCTTTGGCAACCTTGTAGCTCTTGATTGAAGATGAAGATTAATATGGAAGTCAAAAGCAGTGCATTAAACATTCCCTGAAATGAGGAAAGAGGAAAGAGCCAAGCACGAATATTCAGAAGTAGATGCAGTAGAAGTTCTAACTGCAAGAAGCAAAAATTAGGGTCAACAGTTGAAGCAAGGTGGTGAAGAATGTAACAAAAAATAAGGAAACAAATGTGTGTGAAGCATCCATTACATGTGAGTCCTTTATATTTATAATTCAAACATGAACTGATATCAAAAGCAAAAAATCTCCTCATCTTCGAATGGGAACCTCAAATAGAATTCTCTGGACAGGCCAAAATGCTGGAAAGGGAAGTTTATAAGACTCGCCGCACCTCTTTCATAAAGTTCATGACATCAATTTGGCACACAAAGAAGAAGCCCAAGCTTACCATCTTTCCGCAGCACCTAATTTTGTAATCCATGTCATTTTTGATGCTCTGCACAGTTCATGGAACACCACTCTGGGTGACAATGAGTGTGTGGATACTAGTGTGGTCTAGGTGTTGATAATGCTAGACCATGTGCTGAGAGTGGCATCAAGCAAGAGAGTATGGTTACCATCTTTCCAAGAGAAAACAACCTGCTATCAGTTTATGTTTTAAGATTCCGCAAAAGCCCGGACATGATATAGAGTAGAACTTTATATGAAATCATCTATATTCCTTTTTAACATGACCTTTCTGTCTTTGTTCACTGAAATTATCAGTTAGGGAGTCATTAGAGCCGCAGTAGAATTTTTTTAAAAATGTTTTCTTCTTACATTTACTGTTCAAAGTATGTACTGATAAGGGGAACAAATATTGGTTTTGATAAGGGGAACAAATATTGGCTTTAGTTGATTTCCTAATTTTTGTACTGGCAGGGACATTAAAATACCGGTCGTGTCTGTATAAAACTGTCCAGGTGGCAACCCTAGCTGTTAGAGGCATCCAGCAACGTGCTGTCGTACTACCCGAGGAGTACGCCCTCTCTTCCTAAATGCTTTCAATTTTTCATACTCTATTGGCACAAATGTAAATGCAAATGTAACAACAGGCCACAGTGAGAAACGTCTAATTCCTTCTGTTGTCTAGAAACAGCACATTAATTAAATAAATGTAGGCTTGTGCTGCTTCTCCATTGGAGTGATGTGGTTCTGGACTGATGAGTCCTTGAGCCATTTAAGTCTAAAGAGCCTGAACTCCACAACTTGCAGGTTCTACTTTTTCAGGGTATGCCAGCAATTGGTCTCCAGGTAAGGTTTCCTAGATCTCCAACGATAAGGAGAAAGTCCAGGGAGACCAATCCTGGAAGTAATCTTCAATTCATCAAGTACAACAGCTCTTCTGCTGAAATGTAATGTTCAAGGTGGTTATGCCCAATTTGACATTAAAGATGGAAATCCTACATCTTTAATGGTGGGAATTGCAAGCTCATTAACTAACCTGCATTTGCAACCCTTTAGCATTGCACCTAACCACCTTATCCTTCATTTGTTTGGAAGGACTATCTCTTGACAAGTTTCGTGTCACACTTCCTGTGATCCCAAGGTGGACTTTGAGGACATTAAAGATGTATTTTTCCTATCCTTTCTAACACAAGTTTGTTTCTTCAATTACTTTGATGCACGAGTGCCCAGGGCTCACCAGGAACGCTCTTACTGACAAGTCTTAAAGATTTAATCTTTTTTCTCTTGACAACCAGCCCAAATGATGAGTGAATTAAATTCCATAAATCAAAGTAAAAGTCTATTCTAGGAAGCTTACAAAAGGTCACATGTGCATCTAGAATACTTTCCACAGAGAATTTCAAATAAACAGCTACCACAGTTGCTGGACAAATGTATTACATACTCTATCAAAAATGTTTTGGGTAATAGCTTATATTCAAAGTTTTTCCTATGTTACAAAAATTTATCATTTTGATACTGCTACCAAAGGGTTACTTAAAACTTGCACATTTGTGGAGATGAAGGTTTGATTCTAGGCATGCTTCCTCATGCTTGGTCTACATTATAGACATATTGTTGCATTGGAGAAATATTAATATCATTCCTGTGCATTGCTGTGTGCAATTAGAAGCTACATTCCTGCTTAGCAAGAGCTTGTTTTAGCATCCCCTCAATAACTTTATAAAAAATTACCTTCCTGTGAAAGATTTTCGGAGCAGAAACCATCCCGGGGTTGGGGGTAATTTACCATTCTTTCTGCCTGAAAGTGAGAGAGCAGAAAGGATCCATATTTACAAATATATTGAGCATTTCTGAACTCTCCTTGCGCTGGCACGCTCGGTGCATGGGTGTCTGCGTTACGGGCAGGATTGTGTTTGTGGAGGAAGGGACACCTTCCTGCACAAAAATAATCCTTAAAGGCATATTCCTCTTTCTATGTGTGCTGCAGAATGCACCACACGTGTAAAGAGGAATTAACAAGGAGAAATAAAAAAATATTTCTCCTTGTTACACCTCTGCCAGTTAGGCACACCATTTTGGTACACACCCATGTTTACAGGCATTTTTAAATCTGAATTTTCGTAAAAAAACATAGGTCAATGCATGCTCCACCCAGATAACGCCTACCCGAGGCAAAGAAGCGCTAATGCACTGCCTTGTGTTACTTTGTATTTACTAAACCACACAAAGCAGTACAAAGTGGCTTTGCATGGCTTAGTAAATCCCAGTTAAGGACTTGCGTTGCCTTATGAGGACTTGCGTCACACAAGGACAGCACAGGTCCTTAATAAATCTGCCCCCTAATGTACAAACATGGCAGTTTTCACGAGACTTAGTGCCTCACTTGCATTACCCTTATGACATCACAATTTCATTGTTTTTCCTGAAACACAAAGGCTCAGATTTACAAAGGTTTTGCATTGCGTTTGTGTTTAACGCAGACCTGATGCAGAAACCTTTTTGGGATTTACAAACCAACGCAAATTGATATTTGCATTGGTTTGTAAGAAAAACTAATGTAAACTAGTGCAAAGCGCTGTTGTGCATTACTCTGCATCAAGTGGACGCTCTATGGGTGGAACATGGGCGTTTCCGTGCAACCACTCATTGTTTGTGATGCAAAAACCATCTACTATCAATTGTACTTAGGATTTTGTGCCAAAAATTAACACAATTAAAAGCGGGCGTTAAAAAGGAGAAATGCTTTTATTTACTTTAATTTTTCCCACTTTACATGTCTGCTGCACTGTACAACACACATCCAAAGTATGATAAGTTTTAAAGTTAGTCTAAGCATAGTATTTTGTACTGGAAGGTTCCCCTTCCAGCACAAAACCCATGCTAGACTCACACAAACACCTTTGCACTATGGTGCAAAGGTGTGTGCATGGGGCTTGGCAGCCTGATTGTGCGCCAGCACAGGGAGAGCAGGATAGTGCCCTACCTATATAGATATGGTGTTTTCCTGCTCACTCCCTGTCACGTAACGCAGCATAGCAGCTTTGGGTTCTACTCTTTCAGATGATGTTCAAAACAATGTATATATGGGAAAAATGAAGTTATATTAAAAGGCAGATGGATCTCATACAATCTTGCATTTCCTATTTTTTTTGCTACGTAGACAGTAGCCCTAAGGTCTTTTGCCAAGTTGCAATGCCTGATGGGAATGGTTTTCTATTTCCATATGACTTCCTTTCTTTTTTTATTTACCGTCTCATTCTCTACTCTAAACAGCATCTGACGCACCACTTATTGGATTCTCTATTTATCCATTTTCCTACTTTGCTGTTTTGTAACCTTGACATTACCCTTTTTATTTTCTATGTTTTTTCTTTTTTTTAGACAAGAGGTACATAAACATGTCAATAGAAAAGTCAATCCTGGTTCAGTGCCATAACAGTGAATTATTCTTTAATATAGGTTTTGAGATTCCATACCACTTTTTAAAAATGTTTTGCAAGTGTAGCAGCATAGAAACTTTTCAATGAAGTTCATTTTCATAAATGAAGTGCATACCACTACAAATAACAGAGCTGACATTGTACATATCTTAATGCAAACAGATGTAATGCCATTTAAATAAAGTCAATCAATGCTCTTCACCTTGAAAAGCCATCAACCAATTATAAACCCTCTTACACAAAAATGTGTCTCACAATCTTGCACATTCATTTTTAAACACTAATGGGCTTATTTAGAGTCCATCAAACCCACATCTCCCCCTTTTTATTTGGAGACGAAGGAGTTACCATATTTCTGCTGGTGAAGCACCCGCTTGCTCTACTGGTGCAAATCTTTCACTGACAACTCAATTGGCATTGTGCCTTTGGTAAGCCTTTGGTAAGCAGATACCTGGCTATCTGTTCTATTGAGGGCAGAAATTTAATTGCCATTTTTTGGCCCTGTTTGGGACAGCTCAGTGGTTCTGAACAGGAAATATGATTACTGACCCCCAAGCATTGGGAAAAAAGTCCCACCACATGAGGGGCATTCATTTTTGATTTTTCAAGCACAAACTACCCTTTTGAGAGTTTGTTTTGATACACAAAAAAATGTGTCAGCTCCAGTCCTTCCTCAGGTTCTACACGAAGAACTCAAGGTCTGCCTCTAGTCATCTCCCACTTCGAATTGCTGGTATAGCACAGAGTATTAGAGTGGCCAGGTGAGGGAAAGGGTGTTGGGAGAAGAACAGCATGGAGAGAGATCTGAAAGAGAAAACACTTAGGGGCATATTAGCAAGGGCTGGCGATAATATTATCGCCGCTTTAGCGTCCGTTTTCGGGCGAAAAGCGGCGATAATATTATCGCTCTATCTACAAGGAAACGCTTGCGCGTGTTTCCTTGCATTAGCGCCCGGTTTCTTGCCGCCTCGCATCCCTAATGAGATGCAAGGTGGGCGTGCCTCGTGAAACTTCATTGTGAAATATCGCTAACGGGGCTTCGCGATATTTACAACGCAGCCCCATCCGGCGTAGCGATATTCTTTTCAGCGCTAACTCGCCCTTAACGCTGCTTCCAGACGTCTGCAAAAAACATGAGTTATGTGTGTTTTACATTGGGGGTGGATTATGGTGATACAACCACAGGGTCGTATCAGCAAGGTTATCGCCGTATTCAGGCGTTCAACGCTGGTTTTCCAGCAATGTTTTTGCCATTTCCCCCCTATCGCTGGAATTATGTCGCCCTGGAGAAACGCGTTGTTAATAACGCGCTAACCGGGCGATACATTCCAGCGATAGACGCCGATAAATAAAAAAGCGCTAAGCGCGCTTTGCGATATTTAACGCCGTCTATTGTTGATATGCCCCTTGGTAAGTAATGACTCTAACTTCTTTGAGTAGTGTCTCCAGCATGTGGTTCTAAGAATAGAATCACATGCAGATTAGTAGAAATAGGAATGTTATACTATAAGGTTCCACAATGTGGAATGTTTGTGACATTTTGAGTCAGTTATTATCTAGCTGACGATGGATGAGGTATACAGAAATACACCTCTGTGATTTTACCTACAAGTGTGTGAAGGACCCTATCTTCCAAATGTTACACTTTGCCCACCTCCATGTTCCTCAAGATGTATACACAAACAGGTTGTTGCCTTTTTTTGTTTATATCTTCACTCCTTTTACGGATTGTAGGAAACACATAGGAACCTTGTATTTTAGCTGTTAATTTTAAAGACATACATTAGTATTGTTACCGAGTTTAACCAGTATTAACAGTAATATTAAACTTTTACTTTGCCATAAGAAGACTCACATACCACAATCTAATCTTTGGACATCCTCACTCAGGAAAAAAAAACAATCCGCTCTTCAAAGACTCAAGGTTTCTTCACTCTGAGTCAAAAGAGAGGGAAAAGACCAACACAAGTGCCAATTCTAAGTTCAACATCCCTATTTCAGCATAGGGACCTGTTACTCAGCAGTCTTATTAGGAATCAGATGAGAAACAGTAACTAAGTGTTTATTTCTGGCCAATAACCAATTTAGTGTGGTTGTAGGATTCTTACCAATGAGACCCGACTGGTCTCAGAATACAGGCATAATTTCTTAGTGCTTGTTGGCGAGAGGAGTCAAAATCAGGTCACTGCTGCATGAGCAGAACTCCGCCGAGTTCCGTTCTTCCAAAGAGATTCTCCAGAATCCCCCGCTGAGGCGTGCAGGATCACCAAATCTCCAGGGTCCCGAAAGGTGCTAAACAGGATTGCCGACTGCATCCAGTCTTCAGACGCACTAGAGAATAATGACCCTTATGTGACTGGTCAGAGCCGCTTTTATAAACAAGCCTTGCCCAACATGGCTGCCGCATTAGGGCATCTGGGAACTGAAGTTCCTGAAAGAGAACATGGTGAGAAGATTGAACCAAAGCGTTCAAACAGCACCAAAGGATAAAGAACCTTAAGGACAGTGAACACCACCAAGATGCCTGAGCAGGCGACAGAGCAACCATCAATGCGCTAGCCCCCTGTTCCAAAGCATCCTCCCACAAGGCAGAGTCCTAGAAAGTCATGGGTGACAGTATAAAACCCGGGGAGGAACACAAGAGAAAGGTGACACGAGTTGCAGAGGTGGGCCCTACAGCGAGCTCCACCAAAATGCTGACAAAACGCTGCTGTGTGACCTATTAAACATGATGCCAAATAGCAAAGTTTCAGTGCTGTCAAAGGAACTGCTTTAGCAGCAGATTCTTGTGAAGGCACAAAGATCTCTGTTTCCGGGTCAGAGAACTCTAAATTTGGCAGGCTGTAGTCCACCAGTTTAATTCCTTCCCCTCTACTGGCAGACCAGAGTACAGCACGCCCAAAGCTAAATAAGCTCCTAGCTTTTGGGACTCAAAATTGTTGGACCTGGCACTTTCTGCAGGGACACCCACCAGATTTTTGCCTCCTGTTGCTGAACCTGTTTTTGTTGTAATTTGGATTGTTCACTTTTTCCCTGCTAACTAGTGGCAAAGTGCTTGTGTACTCTCCCTAAAGCATGGCACCTACCTGGCTAGTACATTTAATTTACTTGTAATCCCTAGTAAATGGTACTACCTGTATCCAAGGCCTCTAATTTAAATGCTTCTAGTGGGCAGCAGCACCCATTTTGCCGCCCACTATAGTAGCCTTTTAAGACATCTCAGGCTTGCCACTGCAACCTGTAGTGCAGTTTCAAACTGCCATTTCGACCTAGCAAGATAAAAGTTTTTCCAGGACTAAACCTTCCTTTTTACTACACTTAGGGGCCTATTACGATGGCGGTCGGATGTCGACCGCCCGGCCGGCGGCGGTGCCCGCCGGACCGGCGGTTGAGATCCGCCCGCACCGCAAGCCAGAAAACCGCCGGTCCGATTAGGATGGCGGTGGCGACCGCGGCGGTGGGAAATTCTGACCGCCGCTTTTCCGCTGCTCGCCATCCGCACTCCTGCCTGGTGGGCGGAAAAGGACCGGGATAATGGTGGCAGTGCAGAGCAGGCTCCGCCGGCACGATTATGATGCTGGCGGTAGCCAGCCTTACCGCAGCGGTCAGACCGCCATGGAAAGGCATGCGGAGATTGTCTTCCGGGGGCCTGTGGTGGGCCCCCGATGTTTGGGGGGGGTCAGGGTGCACTGGGGGGTACCCATGGCCCCCCCCAAAATTCCCCTGTACCAGGTGGCAGGCACTGTGCAGTGCCTGCCACGTAGTGCAGGGAAATGCTGGACATGCCCATTTGGACATCGCGGCGGTGCTGCGGGTAGCAGCAACCGCCACAATGTTAAGGCCCGCGTTCCGACCGCCGTGGTCGGATTTCGAGCGCGGGTCATCGTAATTCGACCGGCGGTGATGCCGCGGACCATGCGGGCGGTCTTTTCCCGCTACCATGGCGGTCGGGGAGGTTTTCCGACCGCCATCGTAATGACCCCCTAAGTTAGGCCTAAAGGCTCATAGGGCAGAGTGCATTCAATGTAAAAAAGTAGATCATGTGTACTTAAGATTTACATGTCTTGGCAGTGACTCAAACAATACATCAATTTCTTACAAAAATCAGTACAGAACTAATATTCTCAGGCAGTTTACCATCTGAAGATGAAAGTAATTACAAATGGAATACTTTCTTCTTGGAGAACCAAAATGTATTTACATTCATTACATATAAAAAATCAAAATTTTTAATAACTCACATGGAATCATGGAAATATAGGACAAAACATTTCTCCATCTGGATTCCATATGCAGAACCAAGATATGAAAATACAATTGAACTTAGCTATGAACCTACAGCTTCCAAACTTTGGAAGCAAGCTCAGATTCTCTCTCTGCGGAAAAAACCTTTGGCCAATCCTCAAGACCACTTGAGCTATCAATCAATCAATCAATAAGCTTTATTTTGGTAAAAACCATAAAAGCACATATAAAACAATAAAAGTCAGAAATATATAGAATTCAGTATATACAAATCATCATAGGTTTTTGCAACCCTACACTCTTTATTATACCATGATGGGTTACGTTTGGCAAGAGAGTTAACCTTGCCAGACTCCTAGCGGAGAAAGTTACTTACTGTATTAAAATAAACACCATGATATCAGAGATGGCAAGAGTTCTATTTTCAGCTTGGACTAAGTTGTCCATGTCCTCCAGGGGGGTATTAGGTGCACTTTTAATAAGGGTCAGAATCCCAGGGTTAGTGGACACTCTGGCGCACTTCAAGGTGTGTCTATTGTTAGCTGGCCTTATATTTCCGCTGAGTGATATGGGAGGGGCCTCCTGGCGCTATGAAGTCCCCCTTAATGTAATGTAGTTTTTTGTGGTCGCTGTCCTGCATATCAATCACCATTGAGTCTATTACGAACCTCCATAAAGGCAGCGAGACAAGGACATAATCAATTCTACTAGAGGATCCTGGGTGGTTAAAAGTGTGCCGGGCTTGGGGATCACATCTCGTGCGGCCTTTACAGGTACGGAGTCTGTACTATAAGGTCAAGGCCATCAGTTGGTAAGTGGTGTCTGTGCGTTGCTTCACTGGAGGAATCGCTAGGGCAGGAATGCCCCATTTGCCATTCTCAACCTCAGTGGGAGAGTCGTTGTTAGTGTCTAGAGGCTCAAAAGTTGTACTAAAGTCCCCTGCAATGACTAGGACATCATGATTGTCGAAAAAAAACCCTGTGGCCCATGAATTGCTTCAGGGTAGTAGTCTCTCTTGCACCTCTAGTCCCACGATTGCAAATGTTGGTTGACCATGCATCCTTGTTTGTGAGGGCAATGCTCAAGATATCTGGGGAATTCAGACAAACAATGATGACCTGGCCCATGTGGTAAGGCCAACCGAGGGGCGACCCTTCCCAGTGTGTTGAGCAGGAATAGAAAAATTCAGATAACCTGTCCAGTGGACAAGTTCTAGACACCACGTCTCCTGTAATAGACAGATATCAAAACGATCCATGATGCTACCCGGGTCTCCTAGCTTGTGATTTAGACCTGCAACATTCCAGGTTATGATATTAATGCTTTAGTGAGTTGTAATTGATTTCTGGGGCTGGCCATTAAAGGGGGAAACTTCTTCTAGGGCAGGTGAAACACAGTCCCCCCCTCTTGCTCCTGCCAGGGATACCTTCGGTTGGATCGGTGCTACTAGGCCCTACTAGATATAGTGGAGGAGGGCCTGGGAAGTTCCCAGTCAATCTCTATCAGAAAGGAAAAAATGCGGGGAAAAGAGGTTTGCGCATGGTGGTTTTGATTTAAACTTAATTTGGGAGTTTGGAGGGGGGTATTTCTGCAAACCAATTCCAACCAATCCCACAACTAAATGTCTGCCCCTGAACTTTAGCTTGATATAATCACCAGTTCGGCCCGATTTTCTGTTAAATCTGCTTGCACTAATAATGTCTGTGTTGATTATTGAGTTACAGCTGTGGATAGATCTGATCAAGTGCAGCCATTTACTTTTAAGTAAGTCCTTAGACTCCCTGCCCGCCACTCTAGGTGGAGGCACATTTACCAAGTAGACACTGCTTTGGGTCATTAGTTCCTTGCACTGTCCCTCTTGAGTGGGGGCCCTCTTATTTATGGTTTGTGCGAACTGCCTTGGTGTATAGCGGGTGGCCCAGTTTATTATTTGTGATCTGCCACTAGGCTGTGAATCTCTTGCCCTGTAAGGGGCATCTCCCCATGGCCTCAGTGCTATCTTCCAATCTCTATAATTCCCCATGTCATCTAAACTTACTGAAAAAGTAGTAAACAGGCAAATTACCAACTGTCTCAATAGTAACATCTCAGACCAGTTTTTCTTAAACTTTTGAGTTCTGTGGACCCCCACTGAATCCTTACTGGAATCCAAGGACCCTCACTTAGTCATTATTGGAAGTTGGGGACCCCCAGCCTAAGCAAATTCTATGAATTGAACCTCAAAACAATACAACAAACAAGTATACACCAAACAAATGTTCAAATATGGAAATATTTTGTGTCCTTCACAATCAAATATAGAAAAAGGGTTCACAGTTTCCATTTTGCTTCTTTATTCTTTATTTGCTTCTTTATTTGTATATATATAATTTTGGTTTCAAATCTGTTTAATTTGCATTTTTCAACCAGGCAAATAATACAATTCACCCGCACTTACATCCACCGGCCAATGGGGCTTGAAAATGCTTGCATGGGCAGAAAAGAAGAGATAAAATATAACAGAAAAACAATCTTAATAAAGGGAAGGGAACACACTCAGCATGTCTCAAAGATAGATGTAGATCAGTTGGTTAAGTAGTAGTAAAATAGTGTTAGGAGGTGGGGTATCGCCGTTAAGTGACTCTTGTGCAGATTGGGTGAGGCGAAGTATGCACAATTACGCTTGGCAGGTCAAATCCCTAGATTCTTGGGAGAGGTAGCGTATGCAGTGTCCCCATGTTTTGGCAAAGGAGGGTAGTTTATGTTCAAGCACTGCAGTCAGTTTCTCCATACCCAAAAGATTCCAGAGTTTGTACAATCACTCTGATTTCGTTGGAATGTTGTCCGTCCCCCATTTGGCCAAAATGACTTGTTTAGCAGCACAAAGAGCCAGACTGATGGCGCGGCCTCGTGCTGAGTGTAGTGGGAAAGTTAACGCATTGGGGAGACCCAACAGGATGTAGCTGGGGAAGCAGGGTATGTCTGTGTTGTACATTGCATCAATAGCAGTTAGGACCTCAGACCAAAAGGTTGAAGTGTTGGGCAATGCCATAAGACGTGGGTCAGTGTTTCTTGCTGGTCGCAGTGCCTCCAACATTGGCCGTCTCCTCCTAGCTTCCATTTGGGCAGGTGTGTAGTAGCAGTAATGGGTGATTTTTAAAAGTGTTTCTTTGCCTCCAACACAGCAGGCAGAGGTACTTGCTCGATGCAGGATATCTGCCCACTCCTGAGGAATGAAGGGGCATTTGCATACTGATTCCCATCTCCGTTGTGCTGATGTGATGAGTTTGTTGGCTGGGGTGTTAAGGAATGTGTAAGTGTCCGCCAACAGGCTTTTATCTGATTCACAGTTTAGAAGCCACTTCTCAGAAAGTGTAAGCAGTTGGTAGGCATGTGGTTGGATGTGTGGTTATGTGACCCAATGCTTAATGGCAAGGTATTGCCAATGAGCAGTAGAAGGGATGTCATAGTCCAATTGAAGTTGTGCAAAGTCTATGAAGCCATCCTAATCAAAGAAGTCCCCCACGTTTTAAACCTGCAGTCTGCCAGTGTTTAAAGGATGCTCCCTACGTAGCCGGTTGGAAGTCCGGTTGCCAATAATAGCCGTCAGTGGAGAAATGGGTGAGGATAGTTTCTTTATTGTCTGCATTTTGTCCCATGTATACCCGGCGTTGCCCTAATCACAGGGGAGATGTAAACTCCAACTGGTCTATGTATTTTGGGGAGCCATGGTACTTTCCAGATATGAGTCCCAGCTATGGCCTGGTCGATAAAACACCAATATTTTTCAGTTCTGGGAACTCCCAACCCTCCCTCTTCCAATGGCCGCTAAGCTTGTTTCATCGTCATACGAGCAAGTTTGCTGTCCCAAATGTAGGAATCTATTAGATGTTGCATTCTCTCAAGTACATGTGGGGTTGGTTGAAGTGTCAGTGTCTGCATTACATACAATATTTTTGGTAAAAGAGTCATTTTTACTGCCACTAATCTTCCCAGACATGAGAGGGAGCTTTCCTTCCAGGATTGAAAGTCTGTTCTAGTTATAGAAAGGAGGGTGGCATAATTACGTTCCACGGTGGTTTCTAGGGGAATAGTACTCGTTACAATGCATGCGCTTACAACGCATCCCATTACAATGCAAGTCGTTACAATGACACGTTGTTACATCGCATGCCATTACAATGCAAGTCGTTACAACGACTTGCTGTGGGGGGGGGGGGTGCTGGAGTTTGGAATAGTATAATTTACTATTCCAACTCCAGTGTGTGCAACAGAAGGGAAGGTGTTGGATTGAAAATCCAACAAATCCAACACCTTCTGCCCCCTACAGCAAGTCGTTGTAACGACTTGCGTAGTAATGGCATGCATTGTAAATGATGCGTTGTAAACGTTGTTTACCGTTCTAGGGTGGAGTAAATTTGAAGGTCTAAGTAAGGGACCAAATGTGAAGCCCACAGGAAAGGAAACTGGCACTCAATGAAAGCTTTATCCGTCTGTGTGACAGTAAAGCCCAGCAACTGTGTTTTCTGAATATTAACTTTGAACCCAGATACCCTGCCAAAGGTGTGTATTTCCTGCGTTAGCTGTGGGAGAGAGGCAAGGGGTTGTGTGACAGCAATTATCACATCATCTGCGTACATGGCTAGCTTATGATCCCTGACCCCCATTTGAACCCCTGCTGTTTGAGGGCGGTCCTGTACTTTTCTGTAAGAGGCTCCATCTACAACACAGATAGAAGTGGTGAGAGGGGCAGCCATGTCTGGTGCCACGCTCAACAGCAAAAGGATTCAAAAACACCCCATTCACCCTAACTCGCGCCATTGAGGCATTGTAACTATACTTTATTAAAATGAAAGTGTTCATTTTAATATTATTACATTTTGTAAAACAGTTGTGGACCCCCTGAGTAGGCTTTAAGGATCCTTGGACCACAGGTTAAGAACCAATGTCGTAGAACATTCACAATTTGGTTTAGGGCCAGTCAAAGTACTGAGTCAGCCCTTCTGGCAGCCATAGACAATATTTGTTTTATTTTGAATCATGGTGGGGCTGCTGTGATCCTTTTGGATCTTTCTGGATTCAATGTTTCTATGTTTATGCCGGGTCTGGTGGCTTAGTGGACTAATGCATCCACTGCAGCGGCCTGTGTTTGACCTCATGGTCACAGGTTCAAATCCCGGCCGGTCCACTCAGCCTTTCATCCATCTGAGGTTGATAAAATGAGTACCATTGAGTTGGGTAACAATAAACATCTGTTATTCAGCGCCTTGAGACCCACGGGTGATAAGTGCACTTTACAAATACACGTGTTATAAAGTGAAGGAGTCTTTCTTTGGACCCCATCATTCTTATCATAGAGCTCAAGGTTATTTCTCTTCCACCTTTCCGTTCTGCCAAAAATTATTTACTCTTGGGGGGTTGCTCAGAGCTTCTACCTGAGCCTTATTCTTTTCAATATATTTACATGCACCATTTAACCAATCTGGTTAGATCTCACAATTTTGACACAATTTCCTATGCTGGCATCACACAAATTATAGTATCAATTTCTAATAATCTAGTGACCACTAAAAACATTTTTGTAATCTGCATGATAGACGTAGCTGCCTGCATGAAGGTTAGTTGCTTAAACCTCAGCAGGGAAAAAACCTGAGGACCTCTTGTTTGGGAAGCAGTCCAATTGCTGTCAACCTTCATGGTGGCCAGCTGATCTAAAATCACCCCTTCCCTTAGCGCCTCTGCCAAGGACCTAAGGATCCTACTGGACATGCACCTATCTATGTCTACTCAGATTTACAAACTCAGGTCTAACAATTTTGCCACACTGAGGATGTAAATAAAATATTTTACTGGCTTCCTTCTTCCACTTGTAAATCAGTGATCCACCCTTCTGGATTACTGCAGTGTTCTGTATTGTGGAACTCCAGAATATTTATTGCATAAACTGTAATTAATCCAATATTCCGCAGCCAGGCTCATTCTGAATCTCCAGCTAGATCTCACATTTCTCATCTTTTCATAGACCTTTACTAGCTGACCATAAAAAACACAGGCCCTGTTCAAAACTCTTAGTCTTACTCATAAAGCTATCTTTAGAACTGAGTCCCCCCACTTGTGCAATACAATCTCACGTTAGCATCCAAACAGACAACGCTGCTTCACCAACGCCAAGGGAACCTTCTTCTTACGTTTATCCATCTATTAACTATGGGGCAGATTTACAAGCCCCCTGCAACACTTTTGCGCTGCCGTTGCGTCACTTTTGTAAAAAATGCGTCCAATTTACAACGTGACGCATCTAGGGAGATGCGTCACGTTGTAAAGCCCTGTGTCACATTATACCTGCGTCAGGTATAATATATGCAGGGTGGGCGTTCCCACGCAGGAAAGCCTCGTAAAAGTGACCCCGTGAAATTTACAAGATTTCACTGTGTCACTTCTAGGACGCCACTGCGTCAAAACCTTACGCCTGCTTGAAGCAGGCGTAAGGAGTGACGCAGTGTAGTGGGAATAGGCCTCACAATGCATTGCTGGAGTTGCGTCGTGCTTGCAACACGACTCCAGCAATGCGTGACTTTTGCCCCAACAGATGCGTCAGAATTACTGAAGCATCTGTCAATCCTTGCGCCATGGTACGCCGTATTGTAAATACGGCACATCCATGGTGGCGCAAGGGTTTCCCAGGGTGGCGCAGGGAAAGTGACGCATCTCTACAGATGCGTCACTTTCTTGTAAATCTGCCCCTTTGTCTTTAAAAAACACCTAAAAGCGTGGTTTTGCTACAATCGTTTTCTTAACAGGCCGAGTATAGTGCCAGGACACCCTTGCTAGGATAATCGGCCCGCTTTATAAAATATATGAATAAATAGATAGAAGAATGATTCAGTAAGTAAGGAACATTTGAAAGAAAAATAGAAACAATGAGAGAACAAACATTTTCACCCAATTGGACCTGTCTACTATTGACTGGAGCAGAAATAACCACTGCTGAAAAGAGTCCTCCTATTTTCAAAGCAGCAGAGTGTGGTTTAACCCCTTGGCTGCTAAGCCTTATTCCTCCGAAAATTCTAAGCCTACATTGACTATTTGGGGTAGGTTTAGCCTAGGCCTCCATACCTTCTTTTTTTTTACATAAGGTAACCACGCCAACTTAGGGTCTTTTTTCCAAAATATTGGGGATTCTAAAGATACCCTGGGCTTGTGAATTCCCCAGGAGGGGACAGAGAAAATAGCCAAAATACAGCTTAATTTTTGTTTTTGGGGGGAAAAATAGGATAAGTTGCTCTGTCTTTTTCCTAAAAATGGCATCAACAAAAGCTTTGCTATGCTAAAGTCACCATCCTCCCAGCTTTCAGAAACATGCTGAGCTGAACCAAAAAAACAAATTTTTACCAGGGTTGTGGCATTTTTCAAAGAGGTAACCCATTTTTCCTAATTTTTGTGCTTTCAACCTACTTCCAGTTGGTGTTAGAAACTGCGGTGAAGCCCATGGGTGATCCTGGAAAGCTGTAGATTTCTGTAAAGTAGACAAAATTCTTAATTCAGGAAGGGGTCATTTGTCTAGATCCCTCAAAGTTTTCTCGAAGAAACTGTTTAAATAAAGAAATATTGAAAGTGAGTCGGAAAAACAGCTGTTTGTGATAACATTTCCATCTGTAATTTCTGGTCATGATGCACGATTCGGCAAAAACAATATACAGTGAGGTCCGCTAGACCTTTCTAGTGATTGGGATATATAGGGTTTGTAGGTTTTCCAGGAACCCGAGATACTCAGAGCTAACAACTGAGCTCTACCCTACAATGCTTTTTCATTGTGTACTAAGTATACAGCAATTCATACAGTAAAATGTAAAGAGAGAAAATGGGTATGAAGGAAACCTATGTATTTCTGAAAAGTACATTAGATCGTAAATTCAGGATCAGTGGTTATTTGAAAATCTCTGAATTTCTGGGTACCCATACTAGCATGTGATTCAGAAGGCATTTTCAAAATGTCTACCCTAGCCAGCACCTAGAGAAACCTTACAAACCTGCACATTTTTGAAAACGAGATACCTGAAGAAGTACAGGGTGGGATGACCAGATGGCTCTCACCAGATTTTCTTTCCCAGAAGCCTTTTAAAACCTCAAACTTTGGCTAAAAACATACATTTTCCTCACATTTCTGTGAGGGAATCTTCTGGAATCTTTGGGGAGCCACACATTTCCTACCACCCAGTGTTCTCCCAAGTCTTCAGATAAAAGTGATACCTTACTTGTGAGGGTGGGCTTAGCGTCAGTGCCAGGAAAAAAGCCCAAAACACAATGTAGAGAACTCAACATTTCCTGTCACAAAAATTACCTGATTGAGCAATGGAGGTTGGTGCAGTTTTTGGGCCTGAACTTGCTGGTCACCCTGGGAAACAACCCAAACCAAGACATTTTATGAAAACTAGACACCCACGGGAGTCTAGGGTGTTGTGCCACACTTACATCCCACAGAGCTTTCTTAACCACAGTGCACCCATACCTCAAACTCTTAGTAAAATCCCTAATTTTCCTTACATTTCTGTGACGCAAACTTCCGCAATATGCAGGGATCCACAAACGTCCAACTACCCAGTGTTCCCACTTGTCCCAATGCAAATACTACCTCACTTGTGTGTCTGGGCGTAGTGCGCGCAACAGGAACAGATCAAGTTAAGGTCAATGGGAGTCCCCTTGTGAGAGCTCCCATTGATCATGGTTTAGGCAAATATTGAGGTTTGAAGGATATTGTGTGTATGAAACATTGTGGGATCCACATGAGGCACACAACCCTGGACTCCCCTGGATGTCTAGTTTTCATAAATACCTGGGTTTGGAAGCATTCCCTGGGTGGCTGCCAAGCCTTGGCCCAAAATCCACAGCTACCCCCTTTGTTGATGCTGTCACATTCTTTTTTGGACCCTTTCCTTTTGCAGGTGTTGGGCCCACCCACATAGGCAAGGTGCCATTTGTTTCGGGAGACATGTGAGAATCCTGGGTGGAAGGAAATTTGTGGCTACCTGCAGATTCCAGTACTTTCACTCACAGAACTATGGAGGAAATGTGTGCTTTAGCCAATGATTGAGGTTTGCAAGTGCTTCTGGGTAAGTAAGCCTTGTGGGATCCATGTAAGACACACCACCCTGGAGTCACTTGATTTTCCCTGGAGACAATGTACACCTTCACCCCCAGCCAAATGCCGGTCAGACATCACCATGAAACTCCACACTACTTTCATTTCTAAAACACTCCTAGAATGAAGAGATTGCACTCACAAAGCACATACAGAACAAAAATAAAACATTCAACTAAAAACAGCACACTATTTTTGTTTTTTTCAAATTTAATATAACCCACCTATTGGAAGAAGATTAACAACCATCTATGATTGCATGCAAAACAGGTGTAAGTAAACATAACAAACTATATGCAGCCAGGTGTCTAAAAAGAGAATATATAGCAATACAGACCATAGTCAGTTGACTTTTACTCTAATGGTTGCTGCCAATACTTGAGTTGTATATGATACAGTTTAAAACATGTGGACACACATAAGCCACGATTAGAAAGACACTAGGGGCAGTACATGCGGCTCTCCTTTCATACTCCTCTTCGGACACAGACGCTACAACTCCAACAAGGAAAGTCTTTTTTGGGTGTTGGAGGAATGTTTTCAGGGAAATGGTAATCTTTCTATCTACAATGGTTTCATAAATCAGGATGAAGTGTTTAAAACTTGGGGTTAGATTGAGGAGCACACAATATGATTTGTATTTTTTAGTTGATGTTTGGACTTATGTCACGGGGGTACGGGATTGTGATTAATTGGCATTTGAGGTTCAAATCGTTTGGCACTAAATAAGAAGGGGAAACTTGTTAGTTAATATTTACACTATGAGGTGTAGTACATGCAATGTGACTGAAACATATATTTTTATACTTTATAGATACTCCTGACGAAGGTTTTTTAAACCGCAATGCATTGAGTAGGATGTGAATCGAATCTTGTGGAGGACTTGAAATTCGCTATATGTTCATGCATAGGCCTGGATGGGCAATACATCGAACAATTAAATGCTAAAAAATCAACGAATTTTATATCTTTTGACGTGATGGATCAAATGTGGAATAATGAGGACAAACAATGAGAAAATAAAATTGAACAAAATTTGATTACTATGGTGGATGAGTATTACTTTGGGATACCAATGCGTATACGGCTGTGCAACCCGCGTGACCTGCTAAACCAGCGGGCCACTACTTTTGAATCTTTCTATCTAGCCACATCCTCAACCACTGAGATTTGAGGAACCCTTGCTTTCCATTCTGCAACAAGGCTACCCACTATAGATGGCTGAAAATGTACAAAACGAATCTTGGACTCTAGAGAACAATCTTCGAAATCAATGAAGGATGTTAAATAAAATAGATGAACAAATTCTTGTATCAAATATAGGACTTTCGAACAGCACTGTAAGGCTCCAACTGTTAATCTACTCTATCTACACCTCCCATGTGCTTGTCGTAGTCTAAAATGCACACTGGTTTGCACACTTCTGCTACCTGACCCCAAACAGTCACAGGTGCAATGCTTTCATCATGAATAGTTGTGAGCATGTGGATATGTCTTCTGTCTAAAAATGTCAACGCGAGTAGTTAATTACAACGTAAGGCACTGCTCTGTCCCCTCTGAAGTTTCTTACACAAAAGATCTTTAGGGTAACTTTTACAGTTAGAGCAGATTGTTCTATGTGCCACAGTGCCAACTCTGAACAAGTCTGGCAAGTTCTCACACAATTTGTTCACTGACTCCAAAACCAGGGTGGTCAATTGAAGACTCCCTACCGGTGTACCACATGAAGTTATACACACACCCAGTGGCACTTTTACACAATATATACAGCTTAATTCCATAACATACCCCTTTTCTGGGTATACAATGTCTGAAAACCAAATACCCCTTGGACAGGATCAGCCTCCTCTACAGATACACCTAGAGCTGGAACATCGATCTCTGAGAAATCATCATCTAAATGGTCAAGGGCAGACAGAATCGAGAAGGCAAGGTTACAATCAGGGTGATCTTGTGGCAATGCTGTAACATTATCCACAAAACACAGCATCCGCGGCATAAGCAAATTCCTATTTCGACTCATGCTTGCTTCAAAAATAGCGGGGGCCTTTAAGGAACTAGTACACCAATACAAAGACAATGATGGCATCCTTAGCAATCCCATCCAAAAGGTTAAACCCCAGAACTGCTTCATTTCATGGAGATTTGTAGGATTCAACCGGGTAGCTCTGTAGTAGATCTTGAGTGTAGCACTTAGTCTCTCAAATACCATTCTGCATACAAATTGGTCTGCTCAACATCCAAAAACACATCATCAATAAAGAGTTGTGTGATAGGCAAAAAGTTTTATGTATTAACTCTACACCCTGCAGCACCACTAAAGGCAAAACAGGCGGCACCATGTTAATGGCAACCAAGCATTTAGCACTTCTAATGGAAAGCCTTCCAGCCCTGGCTGCAATCCAGCTCACTCCTGGTGCACTACAGGCCTCTAAACGAGACACTTCATCAGCATGAACAGTAGATTCATCATCAGATGAATCCTCTCGAAGAGAAAATGAACTGCCTGAATCTTGCACTTAGTCCCTGACTCAAATGCAGAGTCAGTCTCAGAGCCATGTTCAGAGCCAGATTCAGAAATCAAACCAACCTCCCCCTAGGCAGGCAGCCTGCGAGCACTCATTATACCTACTAATAAAACTGTCACAAAAAAAACAGACAACTATAAAAAAAAATACTGTGTCAAATTAGAAATCAACAAACTGGCTGTATCAAACAGTACATACAACTATTGGAATATAATGATCTGGAAAGAAACTATCAATTCAAACCACAAAATAAACTTTCTACTACAAAAAAAATACCTAGATACCTTGTACTTGCCACAGACAGCTAGAATAAGGATCAACTGCACCTACTCTGTACAGAGACAGCAAGGAACAAAATATCCCACTAGAAAGGAAGAACTAAAAATAAAAATTACACACAAGACTACACATTATAGATCTTGCACAAATCCAAGCATGGATTTGAAAGACAAAACATAAGCAACAGTAAAAACAGTCAAACAGGGCAATGATACACTGGGGAAGTAAAAATTACACAAAAACGTTTCCTTACCAAACACATGCAAAAATACAAATTGTAGACCTACCAATGCCAAAACCGCAAGCAGGATATGCCACAGAAAAAAGCAAAAGCTTTGCACTACAATAAAAAGAAGAAAAAACATTATGATCTCAAATGCACATGATAAGACTTAACCCAGTTAAACACAATGAAGTCTGCTCCGAAAGGGCAGGTTGAAATCAAACAAGGCTGATCTACAAGGAAGTGGGGCACCAAGCAAAGACAAATAATTGGTACCCTAGAATAGAACTAACCCTTACCCCACAGACTTCTCCCCCCATGGAAAACAGCCAAAACATGAGCCACTATAATGGGGAGCGACCCTTGCACAAGGTGTAGCTCCCTCACCCAAAGAAATCCATAGCATGTTCACTATCCGGTGTCTAGTGGGTTTCCACCCGCCGAGGAGCAGCACAGCCTAAAATATAGAGATCCACCCCGGGGGGTGGAAAACAGCCAAAACATGAGCCCAGTATATTAGGGAGTGATCCCCCAACAAAAAATATCCATGGTATGTTCACTATCTTTGTTCACTAGTGGGTCGCTCCCAAAGGGCATAGCGGCCTAATAAGTGGACGATCATCCGGGCGTGACGAAAAACACCCAAAACATGAGCCAGTATATTAAGGAGCGACCCTTGCCTAAAGGGCCATTCAATCACCAAAAACAATCCATGGTATGTTCACTTTCCATAGTGTCTAGTGGGTTTCCACCCACCAGATTGGCCTAAAAATGGCTGATCAGCCACCTGGGGAGGGGGGGGGGCATAAAATAGCCAAAACATGTGCCACTATATTGGGGAGTGACTCATGCCCAAGGGGCTTCTCTCCCACCCAAAAAAATCCATGGTGGTCTACTGGATGTGTTCCTGCTGCATGATCGAGGTTCCATCCGTGATCCTGCATCAGGAATGCATTGAAGAGAGACACCAGGGAAAAAGAAAATCTCTAATTTACCCAGTGTGCCTCTTCCTCCCTGATCCTTTCCCCAGCAACCCGACCTACCTGAAAAAAGTCCTTTTACCCCCAACACGCTGGAAGCAAATGGCTTTCAGCATGTCCCGGCTGCGTATAATGACATAGGCTCACCAGCCAAGAGATCAGGGTGGTAGCTGAAGCACTTTCACTGTTATCACTGGAGGGGGCATGTGGTGGGGGGGCTGCAGGGAGAGTGCCATTGCTTCCCCCAAGGGTGGGTGCGAGGGCGTGCTAGACATGACCTCACCACCTGAGCGGTGGTGCTAAGGACATCTTCAGCATGTCCATAGCACCCAGGGGGTTATAGTTAATAGTTTGAAATTGTTTTTGGAACTGGGCAAGAGCCAGATCTAACATTATTCGGGATAGCCTCACTATGTAAGATACCTTGGTTTTGTGAGGATTCATTTTAAATCCCCATAAGAGGCTGTAATTAATGATGACATGTACTAAACTCTGCAAATTGCCATCTTGGAATTAAGGAACAGAGAGCTATCATCTGAATAAAGCTTTACCCTTAAAATGTCTTCATGTGCTTGGATGAGATTGGAAGATGAGCGAGTCTCTTAATCAACAAAGGTTTAATGAACAAGGTTCGGAGGAAAGAGATATCCTTGAATTTAATAGGTGTGCTATTTATTTCTTATCATTAATCGCAATCTGAGTTCTAGCCCCCTGCCACAGAGCAGCTAGAAATCTGGTGAAACGTTACTATTGCAGATAAAAAGCCGCAATTCACCAGGATGACAACCTTCTTTATCAAGAAGAAGAATCCTTGTATACAAGAGACTGTTATGATTTACCCTTATTAAGCTAGCTGGAAATTCACATTTACTGTTCAATGGAGTATTAGGGTGGTATGAACTACCCCCAATCAGCTACTGTATTTGATTTAAAAAAAAATACTTATTATTACACCCTCTCCTCATGAAGGGAACTGGACATTACACCTTCCTGTAACACTTTAAACTATAATCGTTGACAATAAGTAAAACATTCTTACCAGAGAGACTTATTATTAATCAATTGTATCATTACTTCATTTATTTCTGCACCAGTAAACTCAGCTTTAACCACCCCTCACTCCACCTTACCTATAAGCCACCCCATTAGCCTCCAGTCAGAAAAGTATTCAGCTCTTTAGAAACCCTTTACCATAAAGTTCTGATGCCTTCCCATTATCATGTAGTTTCTGATAATGCCAGGTTTGGGGCTGGCATGTTGAAGGTACTTGTGTGTTTCACAGTCTAGGAAGCCTGGCAAAATAGATACAAATCTACACAATAAAGCAGTACGTTATTAAGCTTGACTGGATAGCCGTAGAAGCCTTGCAGTCATCGCTATGAAAGTATAGGGAAACTAAAACCTTCAGCAGCCACACCAGGAAAGTCCTGAAACATTTGGCGATCTCTACTCAAGCAGCAACCCCATTGTCTCAGCTGTAAATGAGACAATAAACAAAACAGTTAAGCAGCTTTAAAGGAGCATGTTGGCAGTGAGGGCATTCACCTTCCTTAATAACTACATGTGTATAATATCAACACTCAAAGTTACAAGGGGTGCAACAATCGAGTTGCTTCACATCAAAAATAAAACAAACTGTGTGTATACCATTTGCTGCATAAAATAATGCAAACCATAAACATTGTGGGGCATATTTACGTTCCCTGGCGCATCCCTGCAAATCAGCAGGGATGCGCCAGGGAAGATGCGACACGCAAGTTTGCCCTTGCGCCACCGCCGATGTGCCGCATTTACAATGCGGCGCGCCGTGGCGCACAGAATGGCAGATGCGTGTCGCATCCCCCGACGGAAAGGCGGCGCATTGCTGGAGTCGCGTCGCAAGCACGACGCAGCTCCAGCAATGCTCGGGGGTGCCCTATCCCTAACATGGTGCGTCAATCCTTACGCCTGCTTCAAGCAGGCGCAGGGTTTATAGATTTCACTGCGTCACTTTTACGTGGCGTACCTGCGAGGGAACGCCCACCCTGCGCTGGAACGCCCACATGAAACCTGACGCAGGTTTCATGTGGCGCAGGGGTTTACATCATGACGCAGCTCCCTAGATGCGTCACGTTGTAAATATTGCGCAACGTGGCGCATGGTTTGCGTCACCGCTGCGTCACATGAGTGACGCAACGGCGGCGCAAAAGTGGCGCAAGGGGCTTGTAAATATGCCCCTGTGTTCTTAAAGCAAGCAGAAGATGAGCACCATTTTATAATAGGACACAATACGTAATGCTGTTACTTGGAAAAATGTAAGGTGCTGTAGCGTGACAAGAACAATACTTGTACCAATTGCAACGTAATTGCCCTAGACCCTGAGAGAATGAATATGGAAAGATACAAGGAATCACACCCTCCTCTCCTAAATAAACAAAGAGAAAAAACTTTGCAATGGCCGGCAGCTCTCCCCTGAAAACGAATCACAATATGGCAAATCGGACTGCAGGGAGAATGAAGTGAAATGCAACGACTTCCTTCAAACGCATATCTCATAAGATTAACGGCAAGATAAAATAATGAGGCAGCACATAAGTAAATGCCTGCTTGTGCCCTGGGGGGGACTGCTGAGTGTGCGCTTAATTGGGGCGAATAAACGCTTTTTTAATGCTTTTTGCCAGTGTTTGTAGTGCCTTTCAAACCACCATATTAAAAAATTTAAACACTAGTTAAATAAAGAACACATTCTTTTAAAATTGTCTGCATTACCATTGATGGGTACAAAAATAAACCTCTCTGCCCTAGTGACACAAAATTCACACATGCGTTTTGAAGTTACGAGGCAGCTCAGAAGTGGATGTCTGCTTGTGCTCCAGGGGGGCTGCTGATTGCGCGCTCAATCAGAGTGTATGAATGCTTTTTCAATGCTTTTTGCTGGTGCTTGTACTTTTTGAAGCCAGTTATATATATGCAAGCTTGTTATTAGCTACGAAATAGAAAACAACTGTAAAACAAGTGATTGTAAATAGAGCTGAGGGTTGTTTCCAAAAATCATCCAGTGGGTGGAGGTGGGGCTTTGGCGGGACACGAACACTTCTCAGTACATGAACAGAGTCAGGCCAACAAAGATAAAGAGTGCTCCAAAAGTATTGTAAATAACATGAAGCGTAAGGGCACATGTAACAGGGGCAGTCCATATGCAGTCCATATGGCAGAGTACAAAAGTGCAAAAGGAGGGACAAATAAGCCATTTCACCAATCAAAAGCTGGAATTTACGAAGGTTAGTAAGAGGAGCCAATAGAAAAGATGGGAGGGACTTGAAGCCCATATTCTAGATATTGCATGCCTCGTAGAGCAGCCCATGTGCTGCCTAGGGCTCGACCTAAAAGGGACTATGGACAGGTGCAGGTAACTGGAAACAGTTTTAATGTAGTAAAAAGCCCCTGCAGCAACGGATGAGTAACTCTGCCGGTATAGCAGGTGAGCAACTGACCGCATCCGACAAGAGCAGTATTTATAGCAGAGAGCTTGTGTACAAAGATGACAGGATTGCACAAGCAAGTAGACAATTACAAGTTCAAACATCAACATGCGGTGTGGCGCATGCCAGGTAAACAATTTGAATCCAACCCACAGTATTAAATAAAACTAACATCACTACAATTTACTATCACACCCTCATGAATTGAACTGGACACTACATCTTCCTGTAACAGTTTAAACCATAATATTCAGCAGTAAAACATTTTTATCCCAGAGACTTATTATTAATCAATTGTGTTATTACTTCATTTATTTCTGCAATAGTGAACTCATCTATAAAATAAGCCACACAAGTATCCTCCACTCAGGGAATGACCCAGGTATTCAGAAACCCTATAGTAGTACCTTATCACTATCATGTAATTTCCGATACTACTTGAGAAATATATTTTTAATTTCACATGTCTCTTCATACCTCCTTCTGGACTTGACATCCCAGTTCCAAAAATGAGAGTTTGCTTCTCTCTTTTTATTACAGACCAAGAGCTGCTACTCATTTGTGTCGGTATTAACTTATTCTTTTTTAAGGTATCGTTGCTTAAGTCTACTCTATGTCTGCTTAAACTTAAATCGATTCTCAGACAGTCCTTTCATGGCATCCGAAACCGTGAAACTAACCATTATCAAATTCAATCATTATTTAAGCATTTTGCATCTGACCCAGTAGGCTTCAATCCTTTACTATTATTCATAACATCCATTTGAGCCTACAATGTTTTGATAATACTTCCAAGAGGAACTAAAGTTGCACTCTATTCTTTTGCCTGCCACCAACTCTAAGCACCCTCATTCCACCCTAGTCATTTATCTTTCTTCTACATCTTAACAGAGCTCCCAACTTTCAAATCCCAAATCTACCATAGTCCCTACCTCCCCACCCTATCGGGTGCCCTCTGTGCCTGGACTCAGTTGTATCAAAGACCCCACCCCTCTTCCATAACTATGCTATAGAGTAGCATCTTTTATGCCCTAGCTCCCCTGAAGCTGAGAGCTGACTACCCATAGGGGGATATTCACAAGAACGTGCGCTAAACATCTCCAAAAAATGTTAACGCAACTTTACACATCGCAGTCTATCGCGGGAAAATAACCCCGTGTTAACGTGGAATTCACAACACGGCGGTACCATGCGATAGTCTCCCGAAAACGCGGACAATGTCCGCGATACAACAACCGCGACGGTGATAAAAACCCAAACCCCAACGCAAAAAAACATGTGATGGGCCAAACCGTGATGAGGAAATCAGCGATAAGCAGCGCCAGGCCTGCCATACACACAAGGCAGGCGGGAAAATCACTACAAAAGTAGAAAAAACACACAAACACAAAATGACCAACACCGAAGCACCATGGAGGCAGTCGGAGCAGGCGCAGAGGTCAAGCGGAACCCCACAAGCACCCCGGTCGACCAGCCTGGGACCTCGGTGACAGGGAAGGGCAAGGACAAGAAGAAGAGGAAGATGAAGTTCAGACCGCAGGAGAATAGGATCCTAGACATGGAGGTGATAGAACACCATCAACAACTGTTCGTCACCTCCAATGTGTCATTGGGCACCAAAAATGGAATATGGCGGTCCATCGTGGACAAGGTGAATGCCGTCGGAGAGCACAAGAGGTCAATGGACGAGGTCAAGAGGTGATGGATTGACATCAAGCGCAAAACCAAAGAGAAACTCGCAGGCAACCAGAAGGCAGCAATGCAGATTGGAGGTGGGAGCCCAGCACCATAGCTGGAGCTGGATGACATGGAGGAGCTGGTGTCGACAGTCATCAGTGTGGAGACCGTGGCAGGAGTCGGGGCACCGGACACTGCTCGACATGACACAAGACAACAGCAAGAGGGTGAGTAACCACCAGGTACTGGGGGGACGGGGGAGATGGCCACAATGGCACACATGCACAATCAAGCAGAGCACAGTGCACACCCACAATGACTCTGGATCATGGCCATGATCTACAGACTGTCACAATGTACATTGCCATGCTGTCTGAATGTCAACATGTACCATGCGGCTACATACATGTGAACACATTGTAACACAGCATCTCCCCTTCACATTGCAGAGGCACCGTCAACACCTCCTGCAGAGCAGTCCTAGCCACTCTTCACTGATGACGAGGAGGACACCCCCAGCATCGACACCCAAGCCCTCCAAGACATCATTGACATCATCTGCCAATCACCTCCAGGACCAGGGCAGCCCAGCTGCATCGAGGAGACCCCACCCACTCCACAACTACCCAGCAGGAGGCACCCACAACCCTGGCTGTCTCCCAAGACCCCCCTGAACAACACATGGCCTTCCAACGCCGTGTGTTGGAGGGCCAGAGGGAGATGGCTGAGCAGGTGCGGGTGGGGTTCGACCTCATGGCTACCAAACTTGACGCCATCCATGGGTGTCTGAGTCCCATCAGGGACCACCTCCAGTCCCTAACGGACACCCACACGCCGCTCCATGGTTTCCAACAATCCCTGGCTGACATCGCTGGAGTCATGATTCGGAGACAGGAACACCTGTCCGCTCAGAGTGGCACCAGTGATCTCAGCCGTGAGCTGGCACACATGCGGAGGCTCATGGAGGACATGGTGCGGATGGAGGCAGAGAGGATGGCAGCCACCGCTGCACATCAGCAAAATGTAGCTGGGATCTACCATGCCCTGCATGTCCTCATCATGCCATTGCTGCCACAAGGTGTGGCGCAGATGAATGCTGCTGCTCCTACACCATCCACATCTCCGCCCCCCTGGTGTGTCAGTGCCTCACAGTGCGGCAGGCATTTCCACTCAGGCACCTGATGTGTCACTGCCACACAGTGCGGCCGACAATCCACCTCCGGCCCCTGATGTGTCAGTGGCACACAGTGTCGCAGCCGGAACTGCACCACCCACAGATGGGGCAGAGCACACATCCGAGGACGAGGACGTGGATGGGCTTGAGATCAGAAGGAGGCACTAGCATTCATGTCCGCCACCTGGCCTGTTGCTGCTTGGTGCCGCACATGTCCCCATGACCTTCCACTGACCCCCGATACACTCTGCTGCACTCACCTTGGACCGTGACATGGACTGCCATATCCTGTTTGGTGACCAATGACACGGCGACCAGACTGCAGACTGTACCCTTCCTCTTCCGCTGTACTTGTCATTCCCCGATGGACTCTGGCTGGCCCTCCACGGGCCCATATTGTGAAGTGGGGTTGGCATGGCCCTGTACTGCTCCAGCTGCAAAACTCCACTGGATGTGCATGAAACATTCAGAAACGCACTGCTGTGTCATGTCTTTCATCATTCATGTATGAATGTGTGGATGAATGTAGGGTCAGTGATTCCCCCTAACGTCAATGATGCTCATCTAGTGGGATTCCAGTCACAGTGTGCTACATTGCCGATTGCGTTCCGGGTGCCATAGACACTACAACAGGGACACACGCATTAGGCACTTCCTTGTCCGGATATGGACTGAACCACACCCAGAGCCCCCGAGTCATTGCTGCAAGCCCTGCGCTGGTCCGGCGTACGCCAGGCCAGACCACTCCACTTACGCTCTGAGGGGGGGCCACATAGCTACAAGTCGCAGGTTTACACGCTAGTGGTCTGCAGGTCGCTGGTCTAGTTGTCAGCATGTCACAGCCACTCCCTGAGGGCAGGTTAGCACACACACCACACCCATCCGGCACAGGCGTCACAGGCCATGTGACCCCGCCAATATAAGAGGCCGACAACGTCACATTCCCCACTGCCGGTGGTGACTGGATGACGGACGTTCCACGATTCTCAATCATAAAGGGCCCATGAGTTGTTGCGCACAGGGTTAGTGGCACCCAGAGCCATGCGGCCGTCACGGGCCTACCACCACGTGACGCTGACTGGGTTTGCACAGGGTTAGTGGCACCCGAAGCCTTGCGGCCGTCACGGGCCTACCACCACATGGCGCTGACTGGGGTTGCACAGGGTTATTGGCACCGAAATTCCTGAGCGGGTGTGCGGCCTACGATGATGACGTGTGCACTGATGTGGTCTCTGCCATTGGTGCCTCAGGACTCAGCATCATGCGTGGGACCTGCTGGGCCGCAGTGCGGGTCCGCATGATGTGGAGCATGCCATGGTGGCGGGACCTGGGCCTAGAGCTTGCACGGGCACGTGGTGTGCCCACTGGTGAACACACCGTTGGCGGCAGGTGAGCAGTGGGGCCTGGGTGCGCAAGTGCGGACAGCCAGCGCTGGCCGGCGGGAGGGGGTAGGGTGCGGCTGCATGTGTGTGCAGGGACGGACAGGCGTTGTTGCTGTGTACAATGAGATGGACTCTGCCATGATTGACTCTGGCCTCGATTACAGATTGCAGACCTGGTGGCTTGCAGTGTATACCAGCACGTGGTTGGCGACACACCAGTGGCAGCAGGTGAGCAGTGGTGCCTGGGTGCGCGGGGCGGCAGTGTCCCTCCTTCTCTCTCTCTCTCTCTCTCCCTTCCTTTCCTTCTCTCTCTCTCTGCCTTCCTTTCCTTCTCTCTCTCTCTCCCTTCCTTTCCTTCTCTCTCTCTCTCCCTTCCTTTCCTTTCCTTCTCTCTCTTTCTCTCTCTGCCTTTCTTTCCTTCTCTCTCTCTCCCTTCCTTTCCTTCTCTCTCTCTCTCTCTCTCTCTCTCCTTTCCTTTCCTTTCCTTCTGTCTCTGCCTTTCTTTCCTTCTCTGTTTCTCTGTGTCTCGCTCCTTTGATGTGCGCATGACACACGTTCTGATTTTGTGCTTTATTTTCCAGGCTGTGACATCAAGATTGTCCCGGACGGACCCAACAGGAGTCTTCCGCATTGGTGTTTTGTGTTGTATTTCAATAAAGTTTTTGGTTGTTACCTCAATGATGAGTGACTGTTTCTCGTTCTTCTGACCACACATGTGTTTCTTGTTGTCATTGTGCGACATCATGCGCTTTTTGTGGCTCTTGTGTCGAGCATGGTTTGTGTTTGTCCCGGTGCGAGTGGGTCCGGGGGGGGGGCCTGGGAGTGGTGGCGGTGGGTGTTGTGGCCCTCATGGGTCTCCGAGCTGCATGATCATTGTCTCCATGGCATCTGTGGGTCTTCAGATGTGGCTCTGGGCTGGGCTCCCTTTCATACTGCAGGTAGTCGTCCTGCTTAACACCAGCAGAAGGCAGGTGTTAAATCCCTGCTGCTACAGCGGCTTATCGCCTGTTTTTGGTTCGCATCGCAGATCTGGCAGTTCGTTGTGAATGTGGTGTAGTGGTGTTTTCGTATGTTTTTGCACGGGAACGCCTACTCTGCATCTCATTAGGGTTAGTTGGTGGTGTCACCCGTGGAGGTAAATTTTGCAGCAGTTATCGCGGGAATACTTGCTTTGTCTGCAGTTTGCACCCGCTTGTGAATGGGGCGTTAATTCTATCTCCACTTTTGATGCGTTAAGGTGGCGATAACTCGGCGATAAGTCCTTGTGAATATGCCCCATAATGCCTGTATTATTTCTCAGTACACATACATTATTCCCTTTTTAGTTCCTTCTTTCCTTTTACCTTGCCTACATCGAGACAGCAAAGTAGTCTATGAATCACATTCTAAACTGAAGACTATCATGCATCTGAGCTGACAAATGACAGAAGTGTTATACTTTTTCCACTCAGTATAAATTGAAGATAGAAACACGCTTGCAGCTGAAATTTCTTTTAAAAATCTGATAACAACAGGGTCTGAGAGCTGTGGGTCATATTTACTATTGCTTTGTGCCACGTTTGCATCACAAAAGAGATGCAACACCGTTGCAAAGTGTTGATGTGGGATTTACTATTCATCAAAAAATGAGCATGTGCATTGGAAAGTTCACCAAAGTCATGCAAAAGGTTAGGTTAGGTTAGGTTAGGTAGTCTTGTAGAGCGCACAGCTGCACCAGCAAAGGGGCGTCCCAGCGCTAATAGCAACAAAAAGACAACAGACGGCAGAAGATAGCCTTTATTCACCAATAGAGGGAAGCCTAGAAACCTAATAAAAAGCCGAGGGGCAGACAGGAAGGAAAAGAACTGCAAAAGGGCCTATAGTGAAGGGAAGAGGTGAGTCTTGATAGCCTTATGGATAGCCTTACGGAAAGCCAGATAATTATCTATTGTGGTACTTTGTGCTACTTTGCAGAACTTTATTTCATGGTAGCATACCATGGGTAGCATACTGGAGATCCTATGCAACCACCCATGAGTTTTGATGCAAATCTCTATCTGCTAATGTTCATTGACAGGAATTTGTGCCAAGATTGTACGCCTCCTTGGAGCAGGTGTAACAAGGAGAAATGTATTAATTTCTTCTTATTTTTCTAACTTAGCATGTGTGTATGGCACAAGAATGTGTGCGTTGGCGCATAGCAGCCAAATGTTTGCCAGCGTACAGGGAAATAAAAAAATGCCCTAGCTTAGTAGATATGGCGATTTTTTATCTCTCCCTGTTTCGCAAGTCTTTGTGTCAAATATTAGTATATCTGGGCCCAGGTGCTTCATTTGCTATGTTCTTTCAGATATTCCAATAGGTAAATCGCTGAATATTTTACACTAAATCATTATTCACATTCATGCACTTAATTTCCTAAGTCTTATTTAGTATTTGAACGTTTATTTGAGAGTCTGCAAAATTTTCTAAGGGGTTGAATTACCTCTCCCCCTTGATAGGAAGGGGTGAACAGTGGATAGAAGGATGAGTGATGTGTTCTCAGATTTTTGTTTTGTATTGAATTGTACGGTAACATTTAGTGGTCATACCCTTCTCTTATTTGCAACAGACCTGACCCCTTTGGAGGTACTGTAAAACAACTGAGGTAACCTATGATAACATACCATATAAGTCCACACAAAGTCCAGATATTGTAGGGGGCCATCCCTCTCAAAGGTGTCATTTAAGTATTGGCAAGCATCCAGGGGATATGAGGAAGGTCCCTGTAGAAGCAACAGAGACCCTTGAGAAAAGACATTCCATTGTCCACCAACGTGAGTGTCATCAATTGAACCAGTGTGGGAGATCCATTATTCAACAATTTCTGTGTCAATTATGACAAGCTCTAACCTCTTGCTCACTTGTAAATCCCTGTCAGCAGTAGTGTGATACAACCCCAAACATCAACAGTATCTGTTTCCTGATATGACTTGTGGAATTCCATGAGGAAATTCTAGAAAGTCAGAATTGCTGTTTTTGGATGGAATTTCCTCATGAAATTCCTGCAGTTATGAGGTAATTCACATGGAATGGGGAATAACTATGCATATCTGATTCTATCAGCTGAAATATTCTTCAGAAGTATTCCATGTTCCTTGGGGATGAACACTCACATTTACCGCTTACTCTGAGATGTTAGTAAATATGAGCTGGGGGACTGGTGCAAGGTGGTGTAATGAAGGGGAGACTGTTACTTGGAAGCAGGAAACAGGTCGGGCAGGGGTTAGAAAATGGGTTAGGCCCCAATGCAACCCTATTTCCACAGCATTTTCACAGACCTCAGTTTTCATCTGTAAAACTGGGTCTGGTATAACCACACGCAGGAACTACAGGTGTGGGAACAATGGCCCACTTGTGATTTGGTAGGCCTGAATTCCATGTGAGAATTCCGTTCCACCGACTTATAATCAGGCACTAAATATCCACAGAAATAGGCCACTTTTTCCTAAATCTCCGCCCCGCAAAACCAAACCTCTCCACACCTGTGCAGGAACAGGGGTCAACTCTGCCAATACCTGAGAGTAGCCATTGCTGCATTCTTTCAACTCTGTCAAAGGACAGCTGCTGACTAATTAAGATTAGACTTGGACCGATGCAGAGGATCACAGGGGTGTAGACGAGGATTGAGGTGAATGGGATGTAGTGCAAAACTTGGGCAGTCAATCTGGACATCTAATAATCTCTGATTTGAAACCTAAACAAGACAAGGTAAGTTCCTGTGGCATGGGTTATTTGGTCTAGGGTCTTAACTGCATACCATACCAGAGTAAAATGGGGAAGATGTCATAGGACAGGAGTTATTTCGATCAGGTGAATCATTAAAAAGATTGTGCAATAACATGAAAGAAGACAACGGCCAATATCACCAACACTACTCCTGACTAAAAAAGACCTTAACTGCAATCAAATGTTCTATATTTTCCAAATACCAAACTAGTCCACAAGTGACCAAAATATGTTTTACACTTATGTGCAAGTTAAGATGGTTCAACCCCTAATGTTACATGCGTGCAGAGGATTAGGCAAAAGGCTTACCGGAGGCCCTGTGTGGCTGATGCCGAAGAATCATTGACCATATTGACAAACAGCATGCCTGGAGATGCTGCACTCATTACCTGTTTGAGCACCCACATGGTCAGAATGATCCTAGGCCTGCATTTCCCTGGAGTGGACATTCCACAAGTCTTTGTAAGCTCAGGACGTGAATAGGGCCGGCACAGTAGCAGGATGCCCCTTTGGCTACTTCTGCACTTCACAAGTGACACCATGATTTCCAGAGTGAGGGTCTGGTTAGGCCTTATAATAAATCCTTTGCTAGATGACAATTAGTCCAAATATCAGGGTTTGGGAATCCCAATCCAAGATGATGTATGGTTAATTTTCGGTGATGTCAGCTTCCTTTGGAAAATACATTAGGAGGCAGTTCTGAATGAAAGATGTGTTGCAACACATTTGTTCCCTTATTTTTGTTGCAATCGTTATCTCCTTGTTTTCATTATTGTTTCAGATTGTTGTTCTCTTGCAGCTGAATCTCCTATTGGAATTCTTCTGGAATTTGGTGTAGATGTTATCACTTTCCTATTCCTTTGTGAGGAAGCTGGTGCATGCCATTCTCTCTTCAATTCAATTCTGCGTCTTTAGTCAAGACGGTAACGACTGCCAGGATGTTTTTCCCTTTGTGGGTTTTTACTCCTTTCTGAGACCGTCTCGAGGAGACACTTGATGCCTTTCACATATTCTGATCTATGCAGGGTAGCACCGTGGCAACTGGGAGGAGTCACCGTTTATACAGGAAATCTAGAAGTGGACTTAGCAGACCATTGCCCTTATCCAGCCATACAAAGTTTTCTAACTAGACTAGATTCTCTGTGAGGCATTTTTTGCCCTGGACAGGATTAGCATTGCTTACACTGGATCATCCAGTCTACCAAGTCCGAGATCTGTTGATGGGGAAAATCCATTACAGACTCACGATTAAAGGGAAGGCGTAAGGATACAATCAATAAATAGGGGGGGTAATTAGGACATTTTTTAGAAAGAGACACATGCTCACTTAAAACCATGGGCTTGTGACATCTGTCATAACAAGAAAACCAGAGTTTGCACAGTTCAAGCAATCAATAGCATTCCACAGAATCACAAATTTGTGAAAAAGCAAAAATGCTAAATAGGAAATATAATTATTAGTGCATAAAAAATGGTGCAATTGAATTCTTGCAGTGCCCAACTTGGGAACAGGGTTGAACTGCAGATCAGAAACGTGACAGAGTTCATTTCTTTCCAAAAGGCACATTGAATGAAAAGGACAAGATTTGAAAGCCAAGATAAATGCTGAGATCTCAGAAGAACCAAATCAATGACATATTGAGCATTTTAAATGCTAAGAGTAGAGGAAGTTCCTTCGCTTTCCTGGCCCCAAGCTCTGTAACGCACTCCCACAGCATATTAGGAAAACAGAGTCCGAGCCTAAATTCTGAAAATTGTTAAAAATGATTCTGTTCGACTAAACATGATCATCCTGAGAAGTACCTGTTGCTGGTTTCAGCACTGGAAGGCCCTTCTGGGTAACCATGTGCTCTTGAAAGCATCATAAATAGAATAGAATAGAATTTACTGGCATGAGTTAACTTGGAGTCCATCTTAAAGATGTCCCAGACACCGAGGTGCATGTACCCTGAATGATCATCCACACCATAAGAAAATGAAGTTTAGTATGAAAATTGTGTTTTGATTGCATCACTAAATGGTGGCAGGTAATTTTCTGGTGCTGCAGATGACTCAGCATGAATACCTGAGGGGGTGACGGTGTTGTGAGGTGAGAGCTAAGCCATGCTAAGCCAAGCTAAGCTGGGGTTATACCTCAGGGGTTGGGACTGCGAGAAAATGTAGCTGTTGGAAAGAGATTGTTGCATGTGGTACCTTTATGGGCTTCTAGGAGGTGTTTGGACAAAATATTGAATACAAATATCATGCTACATAAATATTATTCCAAAAATATTGTGATGTCAAAAATATCTTTGACAAGAATGGAAGGTAAAAATATCATTTTAAGTGTTGTTTTTAATATTGTTGTTAAAAAATATAATTTGTGAAAATATTGTTGTATTTATGATATAGTTTTTATGTGTTAATTGCAAGTTGTTTGTGCAATGTGTTTTTTAGGTAAATGTTAATTGTTGTACTAGTATGTTCTGTGAATATTTTAAGTTATTGTTAAAAAGCCACAAAATTATTTTGTTATAAATTTGATTAATTTTTATAACTAATATATATGTAATTATGTTATAGAAGCGTGATGTTGGACATTTAGGGGGAAAGAGTGGGGAGATTATTCAAATATGTGAATAATAGTTTGCTTGTATGCTAAATTTTATATAACATATTATTGTTTTAACTAATTAATATACATATTAATTGTATCCATCAATCTTATTTGCAATTGTAGTTATGTTTTTTGACTGATGTGTACAAATAATTTGTTTAATATTTAGTTAAAAAATATTTTAATTATGCTGGCTTGGATTTTTCATTTGCTTTATTGGGTGCTGTGTAGGAAAGGTGTTATTCTATAACAGGGTTTTGGTTATTGATTCTAAGTAGTGTACTCTTTTATTGGTATAAAGAGTTTTACTTTACATTGTGGAATGTCTTACATTTTATTGGCTTGTTTGCTAACTTTACATTTAATTTTGGGCACTGATTGTTCCATTCGTATTTGTTGGTAGCTTTGTTCTTTTGTATGGTTTCTATGAATTTGTAGACTGTAGGTTGGGTTCTGCCTAGTGTGAATTGGAAGACATTGGGGCCGATTCCGATCTCGGTCGGAGGCGCACCCAATACCATTCGGTCGGGAAAAAAGCCATGCGAATGCCTGTTTCCCGACCGATCCGTACAGCAGACCGAACGAGTAAGTACGATGCGCACAACAGCACAGAATCCGGCCGAGTCGTACTCACCCAATCCAGGTCCTGTTCTCCGACCGAGGCGAATCCGGAAACGCTAAATCGAGTCGCACGGAAGGGAAATGCAGCTCCGTCCGGCCGAACAAGTACGATGCGCTTTCCGTACGCGCCGAACCCGTCGCTACGCACGGCACGTCAAAGCATCCGGGAGAGGCGCACATAAGCTCCGATTCGCGCCACAACACGATCCACGGCTACGAGGCGAACACGCCAGCGACGAGGACGACGCGAAGCGACGAGGACGACGCGAAGCAACGAGAAAGACGAACGACACGAACCAACCATGAATCCCTTCGTCCCGATCATACCAATATTCTACATTTACTACCGGAACAGGCACGGACGCGTACGGCGCAGAAGGTAAGTCAGACACCAACCACAAAACACATACAACACGTACACGACACATCACACACACACAGAGGGATGCAGAATTTACTTACACCAGCAACAGCAGCACCATAGGGGCGGGATGCCCATCACCAATGCCACATATGCACACAGGGGCCTGAATGCGCACCACCACCCCTACCCAGGGGGGGCCGGATGCCAACAACCACTACCACCCTTAGCCAGGGGGGCTGGATGCCTACCACCACTACCACCCTTACCCAGGGGGGGCTGGATGCCTACCACTACTACCACCCTTAGCCAGGGGGGTGCCAGATGCCTACCACCACTACCACCCTTACCCAGGGGGTGCCAGATGCCTACCACTACTACCACCCTTACCCAGGGGGGTGCCAGATGCCTACCACCACTACCACCCTTAGCCAGGGGAGGCTGGATGCCTACCACTACTACCACCCTTAGCCATGGGGGTGCCAGATGCCTACCACTACTACCACCCTTAGCCAGGGGGGGCTGGATGCCTACCACTACTACCACCCTTAGCCAGGGGGCTGGATGCCTGTCACTACTACCACCCTTAACCAGGGGGTGCCAGATGCCCACCACCACTACCACCCTTAGCCAGGGGGTGCCAGATGCCTACCACCACTACCACCCTTACCCAGGGGGCTGGATGCCTACCACTACTAACACCCTTACCCAGGGGGTGCCAGATGACTACCACTACTACCACCCTTACCCAGGGGTGCCAGATGCCTACCACTACTACCACCCTTAGCCAGGGGGGCTGGATGCCTGTCACTACTACCACCTCTACCCATGGGGGGCTGGATGCCTACCACTATTACCACCCTTACCCAGGGGGCTGGATGCCTACCACTACTACCACCCTTACCCAGGGGGTGCCAGATGCCTACCACTACTACCACCCTTACCCAGGGGTGCCAGATGCCTACCACTACTATCACCCTTAGCCAGGGGGCTGGATGCCTACCACTACTACCACCCTTAGCCAGGGGGTGCCAGATGCCCACCACCACTACCACCCTTAGCCAGGGGGTGCCAGATGCCTACCACCACTACCACCCTTACCCAGGGGGCTGGATGCCTACCACTACTACCACCCTTACCCAGGGGGTGCCAGATGCCTACCACCACTACCACCCTCACCCAGGGGGGCTGGATGCCTACCACTACTACCACCCTTACCCAGGGGGCTGGATGCCTGTCACTACTACCACCTCTACCCATGGGGGCTGGATGCCTACCACTACTACCACCCTTACCCAGGGGGGCTGGATGCCTACCACTACTACCACCCTTACCCAGGGGGTGCCAGATGCCTACCACTACTACCACCCTTAGCCAGGGGGTGCCAGATGCCCACCACCACTACCACCCTTAGCCAGGGGGTGCCAGATGCCCACCACCACTACCACCCTTAGCCATGGGGGTGCCAGATGCCTACCACTACTACCACCCTTAGCCAGGGGGGCTGGATGCCTACCACTACTACCACCCTTACCCAGGGGGCTGGATGCCTGTCACTACTACCACCTCTACCCATGGGGGCTGGATGCCTACCACCAACACCACCCCCACTCATAGGATGGACAATGCATGACACAACCAGCACACCACAACCTAGGGAATGCAAGAAAAATACATCCCCCAACACCATGACAAGCGTGTGTAGACTGTGTCAAATGCCTACAACACTGAACATGACTTTGAACATACAATGTGACCCCCTATCACATGTGCCACACATATATGTGTGTGGCCCCCACAATGCAAGCAGGCCATGACCATTGTGGCAATGGGGTCCAAACCCCCATCATCACAGTGACCAAAAGGTAAGTGTGGGGTCCATAGCTGAAGCACATTTTGAACATTGTGGCAATGGGGTCTAACCCCCATCACCACAGTGACCAAAATGTAAGTGTGGGGTCCATAGCTGAAGCACATTTTGAACATTGTGGCAATGGGGTCTAACCCCCATCACCACAGTGACCAAAATGTAAGTGTGGGGTCCATAGCTGAAGCACATTTTGAACATTGTGGCAATGGGGTCTAACCCCCATCACCACAGTGACCAAAATGTAAGTGTGGGGTCCATAGCTGAAGCACATTTTGAACATTGTGGCAATGGGGTCTAACCCCCATCACCACAGTGACCAAAATGTAAGTGTGGGGTCCATAGCTGAAGCACATTTTGAACATTGTGGCAATGGGGTCTAACCCCCATCACCACAGTGACCAAAATGTAAGTGTGGGGTCCATAGCTGAAGCACATTTTGAGCATTGTGGCAATGGGGTCTAACGCCCCATCACCACAGTGACCAAAAGGTAAGTGTGGGGTCCATAGCTGAAGCACATTTTGAACAGTGTGGCAATGGGGTCCAAACCCCCATCATCACAGTGACCAAAATGTAAGTGTGGGGTCCATAGCTGAAGCACATTTTGAACAGTGTGGCAATGGGGTCCAAACCCCCATCATCACAGTGACCAAAATTGAAGTGTTGACAAAGAAAGAGCTGCAACTGCCAAACTGCATGGATGATTCCTGGTCACAGAACATAAAACACATCAGTGGCAAAGTAGTGCATGTGTCCCATTGCAACATAAATTGGGGGAGCCAAATACTGCAGTGCAAATAAGACATACCTTTGGCCATGTGCAGACAAACAACACCCATGGGGGCTGACACTGTCAACATTCATCAATGACACAATGACAGAAGTGACCATCAGAATGCAGACCCACATATTTGCACCAATGGGCACACAAATGCAGATACCCTGTGGAGACTGTAGATGTGAGGTGAACAGATACCATACCATGGCAGCAATGGGACACACAAACCATGATCATTGTGCTGACCGATGACCTAGGAGTCCCAGGGACAGCTGGGGAAAGCCACCAAACAACATACAGCCAATGGCACACCCAAGATATGCCAATGCAGTGGTGCAGATGCACAAACACAAACAGGCAGACCCACACTGCACATCATACACAACAGGTGAGGGGGGTGCCAGTGTCCCCAGGCAACCACACAACACATGAGGAGACCTGAATACCAATCATACAGATGTGCATACAGTGCCACACAAAGGTAACTCATGGATCCAAATCCCCTATGTGGGCAAGCAGGCATTGTCAGATGAGAGGGAGCACAAATCACACATGTCACACAGGCACGTAGGAACAGCAACTGACACGCAAGACACAGACACACCACAGCACTACCCCCAGGGCCCCCACAATGTGGTGACCCTGGGCTGCATTACAATCCCACTGTGATGACAAAGCTAAATGTCGTTCACACTGTGAACCACAGTCATGTGTCCTGAGCAACAAACTACCATCACACCTACACAAGCACAAATCAATCAGCATGGCCAGTAAGCCAAGGCCAACATGGAAGCAGGGGCTTAGCCGGGCAACAACTCTCATCTGCACACACTCAACACCACACCCCTCGACCTCCAACAATGTGCAGCAGTGAAGCACACATGCACTGGTGAAATTGCACATGCACCCATGACTATTCCAGGGTGGTGGGTGGGAACCAAGGTGCAGAAACACATCACACATGGCCACTCAACAAGACTCCTGAATGTCTGACACACTGCACACTACGCTGTACATGGACATGACGGCAATACCACACCAACCAATGGGATCCCAGCCACAGTCACACACCAATGAAGAAGCCAAGGTCACCCACAAAGAACTCACATAGACAACAACCAACATTGCAGCCCGGACCCTGAGGAGTGCCAGCAGTCACACACACAACGTGTCACAATCACTGAAAGATAACACAAACTGGAAATCACATGACAGGGGCAAACAACAAGTGCCAAGGGGAAACCTGACTGTGACCCATCTGCGTCTGCACACAAACTCAGCCCTGACAGCAAACACACCTATGGGTGACACCCTGATGACCAGTAATGTGCCATGCACCCACATCACAGAGAACCCAGGGAGAAGACTTTGGGGGAACATAGGTCAACTCAGCAAGCATCACAAACAGGTACAACACTAGGGATCACAGCATGCACAGCTAAACGGAAGTGAACACACAGACATGCACATACAACACACACCTTGGGCGCAGGCAATGTCACAGGAGTACACACTGCCATGAGGGGACTCCACTCCTGTGTGAGGAAAGCTGTGCCATATGTTGCCTCAGTAGGGCCCCATCATGTCAGCTGAGCACTTGGTCACACAATCAACAATTAGCACCAAATGAGGGCTCCCGTCACATCAGCCTGGTCATGGAAGTGCCAACGAAATCATCAGCACAGATCCAACACACTTGTATAGCAATGTTGCACTGACAACACAGATGAGTCCTTCCCCATTGATGCCCAAACCTGCATGTCCAGTGGAGATGGCCACACGGTCAGGGAAGTAGACGAATTGAACAATGGCAGGCACAACAGATGTGCAGGGGTGGAAGCCACAGATGTGAAATTGCTAATGTAAGTAGGAAATCCCATTGCCAAATACTGAACACATGACACCCTCAGATGCTGCTATGGATGACATGGATACACCACAGGATAGGACACATTCCCCCTGGACCACATGGGTTCCTGCACAGTAACACTTCATTATCATGAGACCAAATATCACCATCACTGCAGCAAGGGCATGGTTAGCATCATCAACAACATGTACATCAGAAGCATAAGCACTAGAGAACAGAAAGTTGCTTTATTCAGCATATGTGTGCAATGAAAACTGAAAGTCCAGAAAAAACACAAAGGCCAATGGCCAGTCCATTGTCAAAGTCCAAACAGGGTGACAGTGGCAGATGTCACCCTACGCATGCCTGCACAAAACCAGGGACAATCCACTAGGAGGGGCAACCGCGGGGGGGGTTGGCCAGGCACCGCAGGGACAGGATCAGGGCTCACCAGGAGGAAGCAGGGAAGGGGTGGTGGGTGCTGGAGAGCCACTGACAACTGCAGTGGAGGTGTCTGACATGGTGTGTGCCGGCACAACTGGGGGCATGACTCAGATGTTGTGGGTGCCGGCACGACTGCAGTGGACCCTGCAGATGGAGTGGACAGGTCCGCCACTGCAGTGCCCAAGTCAGACAGGGTGGTAGTGGACTCCACTGCAGTGCCTACCACCAGGGGAGGAGAATGGGGAACAGGCAAGGTGGGCTGGACAGAGGGGGAGGACACCCTCACCACATCAGTGGCACAGACAAGCGCAGCGGGGTGTGGTGCCGGGAGAGCAAGTGGCAGGGGGAGAAGGCCGGATCCTCTTGGGGATGGTATATCTGTGGGTGGGGGAACCTGGGGCAGGGTGTGGTGGGGGCACCTGTGGAGTGGGGGCCTGAGGGATGGAGGAAGGAGACCTGGTGCCTGAGCTGCAGGGCGGCGGCGGGGTCTTGCTCTTACGACTCCGGGGGACTTGCGGGTGGGGGCCTCAGTCTGTCTGCGCCTGGGGGAGGGTGTCCGGGGGCGAGGGGCACTCTGCTCCGTGTGGGTGGGCTTCCTCTTCCCCTGAATGCTGTATCAGCTGGATCGGAGGGGAAGAGGCCGAGGTCACTGAGGAAGAGCCGCTGGGTCTTTGGGGTTGCAGGTGAGGCAAGGGAGGGTGTTTTGGAGGGAGAGGCAACTGAGGACTGCGCAGTGCTCGTGGATGCGTGTGTGTGTTCCAGGGCCCCATCCCCTGTGAGTCTGGTTTCAGTCCCCTGACTGTGCGTGCGTGTGCGTTTTGTTTGTGGCGTGTGTGTCTGTGTGCTGGATGTGTGTGTGCTGGTGTGTGCCTGTGCCGGTGTGTGTGTGCTTGGGACGGGTAAGGTGCTGGGGAGTGTGGATGGAGCAGAGGCAGGAGGGGTGAGGGACTGTCTGATGAGGGACACTGCTGCCGTCAGGGAGGAGTCCATGGACCTATTGCCCCTCTGTAGGTCAGACATGCCCGATGAGATGCCCTCCATGAACGACACCAGCTGAGTCAACAGAGCGGTGTGCGCATGGAGGACACTCAGCATGGCTGTCTGCCCTACATGGAGCTGGCGAAGGAGGTACACAGACTCCTCACTCAGGGCAGCAGGGGACACAGGGGTAGGGGGTGCGGTGCCTGGCCCAAAGGAGACACGCTCCCGAACATGGGAGCCTCCACGGACCTGGGGAATGGGAGCCGATGGGAGGGCGGTGGTGGTGCTGGTGGTGGCGGGGACAGCAACACTAGCTGGGGTGTGGTGGCTGCTGACACCCGCCTCCATAAGGGAGTCATCCTCCGAGTTGCTCTGGTCCTCAGCTGAGGTGGATGGTGCTGAGGACTCCTCGGTGTGGCTCCCCTCGCCCTCCGTGCCACTGGGTCCCTCCGACCACTCCTCGGCTGCTGACCCAGTCTGGCTCTCCGGCTCCTCCTGGTCCGTGGAGCTGTCCCCTTCCGTGGCCGTGGATGTATCTGCAAACAATGGGGAAACAGACAGACATCAGTCACCTGCACCAAACGCACACACCACTGTGAGCACAGCACATTACAGAGCAAGCCCTGGCATCATTAGTTGTACATTGCTAAAAGTGCCCTAACTGAACAGGAGAAGCCAATTGTCAGTCTGATGCCAACCATGGCACTCACATCCCACATGGCCTTGCACCCATCTGTCTGGTGTCTGTTGGATAGCAACACCCCAGTGTGGACACATGCACCAACTACACAGTAGTTGGACAGTGCAGAGGACACGGTGTAGCATGTGGACATGCACACATCACAACTCTTGCCACTGAGTCAGTACAGGTTTCCGGATGAAAGGGACGCCCAGAGTCAAATAGGAAATGCATGTGATGCATACCAGCGACAGACACCATGATGCACCCATGTCCTGATAGCCATCGCCACAATGGTGTGCATGTAGCACATGTCACTACCCTGCAGGATCACCAATAAGTAGACACATGCCATGGCGGAGGCATGACTGCTAAGTCATACATCACTGTCTCAGTGATGTATGACTTGGCAGCCAGACAACAACACTCTGCACTGTGTCACAATAGTAGGTCATGGGGAATGCAAGTCCTGGAGCTGCACAAGTGCACATGTACATCCCCCACACAACACATCATCTTAACCCTCATCTGTCCAGGTCATACCGATTGGACATATGGGAGACCTGTGACACTACCCTCTGAACCTGAGCCCCTCACAATCTGCTGTGAATGGGGAACAGCTGCCTGAACTTCACATTCGCATACCCCAGTCTGCACGGGCAGCTGATCAAACACCTATGTGACACACAAGTATCGTCTCCTATGGTCACATCTCCAGTGGCATGCTGAGCCCCTACCGAGAAACACCCCAGCAGTCCTGGCAACAAATCCACAGCACACTGACACAGAGGCAGACACCTGAGGGGTCAAATCACTGCGCACAATGTGTCAGCTGATACACGGGAGTGGGAGTACAGAGTGCATTGCATGGCCTGGAGTAGGCATGACTGTCCTGCCCCACATGAATGAGGGATGAGCCCTGGACAGTGGATAGCTGGCTATGTATGTGTGACACACGTAATATGCACACTCCTGGGGCCCAAACATTGTTCCCACCCGCTGCATGGGTGTGTGCCACATACCCCAGGCACATGTGGTGGCTCAGCTCAGCAAGTGGACCGCATATCAAAGCAACACGCAGATTACATGTCCGAACACAGGCGTTGTGTGAACAATGGACCCACCCATGATGCCCACAACAGAGTTAGGGAAACAGATGCTGTCCCCCACCTTTAGTGAAGCAAACTGCAAGGACACAGTCCCAAGTGACACAATTCCCTGAATGTAAGGGCCACACCTGGGTATCAGATGAGGAGTGGGCAGTGCACAATAGAGGGACATGGCTCCTGGACAACATGACTGCTGTACTGTGGCAGTTTAACCAGGCCAGAGGAGGGCACATAGCATGTAATACAGAGTTCACAGTGCAGTCTTTGACTCACCCCTCCTTGCTGCTGTCTGGCCTTCAGCTGCCCATCCAGGTCTGGAAACACCACCGCCAGGATCTGGAGCATGTGGGGGTCAGGGTCCGTGTTCCGCCCCTCCTGCGAGGAGGCGACAGCTTCAGCTGGACCCGTGCAATCCTCCGGGTCCAGCCCCGAAGGTCCTGCCACCTCTTCTGGCAGTTGCGGATCCGGCGCTTGTAGACCCCCACGGACCGGACAGCCCGGACGATGTCCTTCCAGATCTCCTGCTTCCGATGGGCATTAACCTGTCAGGATGACAAAGTGAAAAGGCCATTACTACACATGCAACATATCCGTGCATGACACAGTTGTATATACATGTCTCATTCACAGGGGCACATGATGTACACAGGCAGTGCAACGCTGCCCATGGACAGTTTGCCAGACGTCACTACATGGTATCATTGCATGGGAAGTAAAACCTTGTTCAAATGCACTGTCACTGCACCATACCTGTCCAGTGCATGTCACTACACACTATGGGGGTGACAACTACTCAGTGAGCCTGCTAGCCAGTGGCGTGCAGACTTTCAGCCTTGCTAGTCAGACAAAATTCACATTCAGAAAGGCAGTGCACAGAACACTCACCTGCTCCCCTGGTGTCCCATACAGCTTGCTGTACTGTGGAAGTAGGCTGTGCAGCAGGGCCTGGTTCTCCTCAAGGCTGAAGGCTGGGGCTCTCTCCACAGTACGTGCCATTGCAGGGTCCAGAGGGGCAGAGACAGCAGCAGTGCAGTGGCAGATGTCGTCCTGGAGCATGTAGTGCAGGCAAGTGAGCTCTCAGAGGAACAGCCAGCAATATATATGTGCTGGAGAGGCAGATACTGTCCCTTGTGTCCAAAGTGATAGGTCCAAGTCGTTTGCATCTTCTGAATCTGGCCAATCCATGGAATAGCAGCACCAATACACGCCCACAGCATCCTTCAAATCTTCAACTTCATGACATACATGATTTTGCAACATTGTTGTGGGTGACCAACTGAATTTCCAGCAACCGACTCGTTCGAATTTCGAAAACGCGTCCGTTGCCAGGCTAGGCCATTGTCAATGGGTGCGCACCGATCGGTCCATTGCGGTACAACGCGTACAGGGGTACAACGCGTACCCGACACATTGAATGCAATGGGCCGGCCGGGGGCACCGATCGGTCCATTGCTGATCAACGCGTACAGGGGTACAACGCGTACCCGCACACATTGAATGCAATGGGCCGGCCGGGGGCACCGATCGGTCCATTGCTGATCAACGCGTACAGGGGTACAACGCGTACCCGCACACATTGAATGCAATGGGCCGGCCGGGGGCACCGATCGGTCCATTGCTGATCAACGTGTACAGGGGTACAACGCGTACCCGCACACATTGAATGCAATGGGCCGGCCGGGGGCACTGATCGGTCCATTGCTGATCAACGCGTACAGGGGTACAACGCGTACCCGCACACATTGAATGCAATGGGCCGGCCGGGGGCACCGATCGGTCCATTGCTGTTCAAAACATCCCTGTACAAGTGACTGGCATATGTCACCATGCCTGTCTCAGATGGACATATGCCAGCCACAGATAGCTCCCAGGGAGTGAGGGGCACACCTACAACACGACAGCCTGTCCAAACTGTATGATAAGGCATGTAAGGCTGCATTTCCTATTGTGTGTATGTTGGTGTACATGTTGTCCTGTGGGTGTCACCTGGGGGCAGCCACCCCCAGGCTGTGCACGTGTTCATGGGGACAGGATCCTGGGTGTTACGTGTACATGACCACTGTGATGTGCAACTGTTCATATCTGTGCATGTGCCATGATCACATTTCACGGTGGTGTATGTGTATGTCATGTCACATACCCCGTGAGTCCCATGTGGGACGGTATGTTTGAGCCAGGGTGTCCCAGTGGCACAATAGTGATGGTCCTCCACAGTCTGTGTGCATGTAGTGTTTACAATGTCTCTGATTTCATGTGCACAATGGGAGACAGTCTCCACATCCACGTTGTGTGTGCATGGACTTTGATGTTGTGCGTGTGTGTGTCACAGACGTCCATGTCTGTCCTGCAGTGGCAAGTGGGACCACTACCTGTGGGGGTCATAGTTGTTTTGCTGTGGTGTATACATGATACTCCATGTAATGCCAGTGTCCATGTGACAATACAGGGTCCCTGGGAATGTACCTGTCGTTGAGCTGTGATGCCTGGGGCACATCTGTCGTCACATGTCACTGTGAGGGGTGATTGTGACACGGCAGCAGGAGATGGGAACTGTGACACGGCCTCATGATATCCAATGGGCCAACCTGGGACTTATTGATGCCACTTGTTGAACCGTGATGACAGATGTTGGCCATGTATGTACCATACATGTCCTTACGGAACTGCACACTTCATGTAGTTGTGCCTCATAATGATGTATGTTGGGATATTGAGTGTGTTCAATGCCGCATATGTGGGCTGACTGACAATCTTGCTTTCTTCTCCTCTGCACTGCAGGGCTCCTGCTGTCCATCGACCATTCCCAGACCTGGCAACGATGGTGGAACGGGACAGCATCCGACGGTACCGCTTCACCATGCAGCTGATTGAGGATTTGGCAGTGCAGTTGGCCCCACATTTGCAGCCTGGCCGGCCGTATCCTACAGCGCTGACCCCCAAGGTGAAGGTGATGGCAGCACTACACTTCTTTGCCACCGGTACCTTCCAACATACTGTGGCGACTGCTGGTGGGATGTCACAGACCATGTTGAGCCGTGTGCTCCGCGATGTTTTGGTGGCAATGTTGCTATTCCTGAACCGGTACATCTATTTCCCTAGACTGCAACGACTCACTGACGTGAAGAGTGACTTCTATGCCCTGGGGAGGATGCCGCATGTCATTGGCTCCATTGATGGGACACATGTGGCTTTGGTACCACCACAGGCCCAGGAGCAGGCCTACAGGAACCGCAAGCACTACCACTCGGTCAATGCACTGGTGGTGTGTCTTGCAGATATGACCATCACACACGTGTGTGCCCGTTTCCCTGGTTCAGCACACGATGCCTTTGTGATGAGGAGTAGTCGCATCCCCAGGATGATGGCACAGATGCAGAACCAGCGTGCCTGGCTTGTCGGTGTGTACTGACTTTGTGCCATTGTGTGTGATCTGATCTGTAGTATTCCGCCCACTTTTCCAAGTCAGCTAATGTGCACTTGTCTGTCCGTAGGTGACTCGGGATACCCCAACATGCCGTGGTTGCTGACACCCCTCAGGAACCCTGTGACACCAGCCCAGATGCGCTAAAATGAGGCACATGGTCGGACCAGGAGAGTGATTGAGCGGACATTTGGTCTCCTGAAGAGCCGCTTCCGCTGCCTGGACAAGACCGGAGGGTCCCTCCCATATGCCCCTGCGAAAGTGTGCAAGATTATCATTGTCTGCTGCATGCTCCACAACCTGGCAGTGCGGAAGGAGTTGCCTCTCATCCAGGATGACAATGACCAACATCCGCCACCTGTGGAGGATCCTGGCCTGGACCAAGATGCCAGTGATGATGATGATGATGAGGGTGATGTCCGCACACAGCTCATCACCAACTTCTTTAGCTGAATGTGAGTATCCTGAGGTGTCATGTCAATGATGTGAGTTGGCATGATATGTGTAGATGGTGCTCTGGTGCTGTTGGAGTGTGTCCATGGGCTACTTGACTGGATGTGTGTAGCGATGTGTGCTTACAGGTGGTCTGTACTCCCCAACAGTGTTGACATGCTAACTTGGTTCTGGGTGGGTATCTTGTAACATGTATTGTGCATGAGTTTTGCTGTTCTGTCCTGTTCTCCATTGCTTTTGACTGTGTGTCATTTCTGTCCTTCACAGGGTACTTTCAGATTCGTTTGGTCAACTGTGTCCACCGACGACGTGATTGTACTTCCAGGGTGGTAGCTGTTGTGTCCCTACAGGTGATGTGCGCCACACCCATGGACTTCCTTCCTTCTACAGTTGTTGACTGTGTGCCCGCTGCCAGGTGGGATTACCTTGCATCTGTAGTGGTTACGACATGTTGCAACTGTGTAATAAACCTGTGCTTCACTTTGTGATGTGCGTTGTCTGTGGTCACACATTTGACTGCCATTTGCTTACTGCACCTGTGGGCTACTTGACTACAACTGGGAATAGGTGTGGTGTCTGTGCATTGCACCGTCTTCCCTGGCAACATCAGTGTAGGCAATGAGTCAGATGGCCTAGGTGTGTATGTGTTGTGTAGCCCTGGTGGTGTGTCTCCCTCATATGTGTCACGTTGCCTTTACTCACATGCCTGTGTTGTACTTGCTGTTGCAGTTCGCATACACAGTGTAATTTTGCAGTTCATCATCCCCATAACAGCACCCACGTTGGAATCACAACAGAGGCAAGTATGGTGTATTAGTGTGTTTATTGTGATACATTTGTGTGAATAGTGCATAGGATGGGTAGTGCTATACATATATCTTGCAATCAGAAGTTCCTAGGTGAATTGAAAGTCCTGGTAGACAAAATCCCCAGTATCGGGGCCACAGTTGTCTGAGACATTGGTCCAACTTGTACTCCCCATGCAATGTGTGGGAGTTGTGTTGCCGTCAACAGGGTGAACAGTCTGTGCACAAAGGTGAACATCCAGAACAGGTTCAGGCTTCCTGGGAGTTGCGCTTGGCCATCGGCCTCTCACTTGCCCCTCCTCGGACGACCCCTCTTCTTTGGGGGGGGCCCTCAAGTACAGGCTGCTGCGGTGCAGGGGACTCTCCGCCAGAGTCATCCTCCCTCCCTGTGGCAGTTGCAGTTTGTTCAGCACCAGATGTTGTTGGCACACAGGGAGGTGTGGACTGGTTGCTGTTCATCTGGCGGAGGCATTGTAAAATGTCCCTGTGCACCGCCGTCATCTCATGCAGTGCGTCCCACTTGGACTCCACGCGGGACATGTGTGAGTCCAAGCGGGCATGATGGGCAGCCTGCTGCTGTTTCATGTCTCTGAGGAGCCCCACTACCTGGCTGAGATCTCCGGTGCTGGACTGGTACGCATCAGCTATGCGTACCAGTTGTGGGTCATCATGCACACCAGCAACCTCTGCAAGCAGCGACCTCTGTCTCCCACCCCTCCCACCACCCCTGCCGACATGTGCAGTGCGTGCAGTGGCACGCACAGATGACCCTGGTCCACCTTGGGGGTTGGTGGTGGTGGTGGTGTCCATGGCCCCACGTTGGTCCAGGGTCCCTGTGCTGGTGTTGCTCCTTGTTCTGTCCATGTCGGCAGGGATGGTATTTGTGGTGACAGTCATTGGAGGGGTGGGTGCAGGGGTGCAGCTGGTGGTCCTGCTGGTGCTGCAGCTGGTGGTCCTGCTGGTGCTGCATGTAGACTTGCACCGGATGTGCCAGGTTGGTCTTCTTCGTCCGAGGAGGGCAGAGGCTGTACGACACCAGTGAGCTCCGCATCCTCTTGAGCCTGGGACTGGGACTCCTCAGCGTCTGCTGCTGTGTCCCCATCATCACCTGTTTTTGGGAGACACACACAATGTATGTTATGTTTCTGCAGGCATCAATGGTTGACACACCTGACAGTTGTGACTGTGCCTCTGGGTGCCGGCCTGTACATTGCATTGTCCTAAGTCGTCACAGTCAGGGGTTGATATTGGTGTGGCACATTGTCCTGTATTATTTGGGCATTTCTATGTATTTGTTGGGGTGTGAACATGGTCTGCATTGGTTGTATTTGGTTGACAGCCGGCCCTCCTTCCCACCCAGCCAGTCAGTTATCCCACCATGGACTGTGCTTGCATTGCAGGGAGTGGATGTTGTCTCTCAGGATGTCAGTCAGTGGTGTCCTGCTGTTTGTTGGTGCACAGTTCCCAGCAGGGCCTTGTGCTCCCCACAGCAGTAGCCAGTGTCAGCCATCTTGTGAGTCCTTCTCCACTCCCTGTGATGTGAGCATGGTTCAGGGTGGTGTTGATGGGACAGTTGTGGGGGTGAGCTATGTCTGTGACTGTGACTCCCATCATGCTATTGCCTCCACCCCACTTCCCAGCATTCCCATACTTACTTGCTTTTGTGGGGAGTTCAGTGTGTGTGGGTGTGAGGGCAATGGCAAGATGGCTGACAGTGGTATCCTGCTGTTGGTTGGTGTGCAGTTCCCAGCATGCCCTTGTGCTCCCCACAGCAGTAGCCAGTGTCAGCCATCTTGTGTGTCCTTATCCACTCCCTGTGATGTGAGCATGGTTCAGGGTGGTGTTGATGGGCCAGTTGTGAGGCTGAGCAATATCTGTGACTACTACTCCCATCATGCTATTGTCTCCACCCCCTTCCCAGCATGCCCATGCTTCCTTCCTTTGACTCTGCTTCCCTGTGTGGTGGGCTGCCTGTGCTGACAGGATGGCTGGGAGTGTTGTCCTGGCAGTTGTTTGGCTAAAAGTCCCAAGAGTGTCCCTGTGCTTCACACAACATAACCCAGGGTGGTGGTTCTTTGTGGGATCTTGAGTTAGGATGTGAGGCATTGCATTCTCCCAGGTGGGTTCTGTGGAGTTTGTGTTGAGGGGGTGTGAGGGGAGGTGCTTGTGACTATGGTCAGTGCTGCAAGTCCTCCTTCCCACCCAGCCAGCCAGATATCCCACCATGGAACGTGCTTCCATTGCAGGGAGTGGAAGTTGTCTCTCAGGATGTCAGTCAGTGGTGTCCTGCTGTTTGTTGGTGCACAGTTCCCAGCAGCGCCTTGTGCTCGCCACAGCAGTAGCCAGTGTCAGCCATCTTGTGAGTCCTTCTCCACTTCCTGTGATGTGAGCATGGTTCAGGGTGGTGTTGATGGGACAGTTGTGGGGGTGAGCTATGTCTGTGACTATGACTCCCATCATGCTATTGCCTCCACCCCACTTCCCAGCATTCCCATACTTACTTGCTTTTGTGGGGAGTTCAGTGTGTGTGGGTGTGAGGGCAATGGCAAGATGGCTGACAGTGGTGTCCTGCTGTTGGTTGGTGTGCAGTTCCCAGCATGCCCTTGTGCTCCCCACAGCAGTAGCCAGTGTCAGCCATCTTGTGTGTCCTTATCCACTCCCTGTGATGTGAGCATGGTTCAGGGTGGTGTTGATGGGACAGTTGTGGGGGGCAATATGTGTGACTACGACTCCCATGATGCTATTGGCTACACTGACTTGCCCAGCATACACAGAATTCCTTTCTTTCAGTGGTCTTCACTGTGTGTTGGTGTTGTAGTGGTGGCTACATGTCTGGATGTGTTTGTTAGTTCTATTTGTGCCACTGCCTAGCTGTAGTTGTAGTTGTGTTTGTACATGTGATGGCACGGTTAAATGTAACTTTGAGATGGCATGTGTTGTGTTTATCTGACTGACATACACATTTTGGGATGATTCTGTTCTGGTTGCTGTGTAATTGCTATGAGTGCATGGTTTGACTCTCCCCTTGACAGTGATGTGTGTGTGTATTGTGGCAGAATATTATGTACATTTGTTGTGTACTCACCAGGCTCTGGGATGTTCTCTAGTCCATATACGCTCACTGGCGGAAGGATGGCCCGCACCTTCTCCTCCCAGGGCCTGAGGTATACTGGCTTGGCAGGAGGGCCACTGCCGGTGTATTGGCTCAGGAGGTAGTCTTTCTTGAGCAGGTCCCGGACCCTCCTGCGCACCTCATACCACCTGTTCTGGATGTCGGTCTTTGTGCGCAGACATGGTGATTGTGCGTTCACCCTGTTGATGATCCTCTCCCACATCTTGGTTTTCTGGGAGATGGGGGTCTGTTGGACCAGTGTGCCAAACAGCTGTGGCTCTACCCTGAGGATCTCGTCTACCATGACTTCCAATTCACAATCTAGGAACTTGTGATTCTTCTTGGGGGGCATGGTGATGGGTGGTGATGGTGAGTGATGTGTGTGTTGGTGTGCAGGTGAGGGTGTGTGGGTGTGTGTTTTGCTGGGTGTATGTGAGGTAGGTATTTGTTGGTGTGCTGATGGTGTGTGGCTTGTGTGAGGGATGAGCTGTGGGTGTGTTGTTGCTGTCTGTTGGGTGCTGGCAGTAGAATGGCATTTGCAAAGGATCATGGTTGGGATTTGTGTCCTTTATATGGGTGGAGTTGTGGGTGTGTCTTTGTTCTCTGTCCCCACCCCCCCCAGTATTTATTGGCTTTGTAATTGCTTGTTTGGCCTTTTTTTGTGTAAATTTTCCTTTGTACTGTCTGTGCATGTTGGAAACGTTCTTGTGACCGAGTCGGACCCTGCGTTTGTCTCGTACGGTCTTCTCCGTTTCGTTCACGCTGTGTTTGTGCAGTTTTCTATGCTGCGTACGCATCGGTCGCGGTGTTTTGTGTTACTCGGCTCGGTTTTGTATGCGTGTCGGTCGTACGGCTTGTCCTCCGTACGACTCGGTCGTGGTTTTCGCGCCTTGCATCGTACTTTGCGGTTTGGAGTTCGCGTGTACGTTTCGGTTGGATTTGTTCCGGGTGCGTGTCGGTCGGTTCGATTCGCGTGTTTTTCCGGCCGGATTGCTGTTTTCCGTGCGGCTCGGTTGTTCGGCTTGGGTTCGGTACGTGTCGGTCGGATTTTGCACGCCTTGCATCGTACTTGGCGTGTCGGGCGCCACAGGTACGTGTCGGTCGGAATAAATTCCGGCTCCGAGTCGGTCGGTGCTTTTTCCGGCCCGAATCGGAATCGACCCCATTGTGTCATCTTTCTACTGTGTTTTTGGTTTTGACACCTTGAGCCATGATGCTGTCTAAGACATTCCACTATGGTTTTTGGAATTTGGGTTGGCTTCTGTGTCCAGAGCAGTGCTGTCTTCCAACCCTAGTGCCTTCAAAATAATCCATTAGGGGACATGGTCTGTGTTTGTTTTGTTGGTAGAATGGACTTTTTATAAGGAAGTTGTAGTGGTTAGCTACCTCTTTGACATGGACATAGGCTAGTGTAATCATTTATTTTTTTCTTTAAGTCAATTTTGTCTTTTTGTTGCATATTCTACACTTTGTGCAGATGACTGGAGGTGTCTCCAAAGGCTTTGGTTAAAATGGCAGTATTAGCCTAGTATGACTGTGTGTGGGTAAAGTTTACAGATAGTTTGAATCATGGTTTGTTCAAAATCTATTAATTGTTTACCTGGTGAGTAGTTATTTATTTTAATTTTAATGTGGCTTAGTGGTTCGTAGTAGGTGCTACTTTGTTTATTAGGTAATAGGGCATATGTTTATGGTGTTTTGCTATTCACCATGTATGATATATTTATGAGTGAGTGGTTTGTGGCACATTTTGAATATCCCATCGATCATCCATATGTGACACTGGCTTAGTTTTAACAAGTTAACTGCAGTAGAAAATATTATGCTACATTTATCATTGTTAAGGTTATTGTGTAAGAGAAAGGGTTCCTCATTATGTGTGGTGGTTAGGTGTTCATGAGTTTGGATATCTTGGTATTTTCTTGGGACAGGAGGAGTATCACTGGTGGCCTTTACAGTTTGTGCTATTAAACGTTTTGAGGAGGCTATAGCTGGCCTGTGATATGTTCATGAAATTTAGGGATTATGGGGCATATTATCAAGGGCTTTATCGCCGATTTAGCGGCACTTTTTGCCGCTAAATCGGCGATATTTTTAACGCCCTATTAGCAAGCTGTCGCTAACAGGCGTTAGCAACAGCTTTCAGGCGTTAGAGGCCGGGAATTACATCGCCTTGCATGTCAGCGATATTTATCGCTAATGACATGCAAGGTAGGCGTTCCCCACTAAAAGCGACTGCAAACAGTCGCTAACACCACTAACCCCTATTATCAAGGCAGGCGAAGCGATAAAATAAATCGCGCTAAGAGCGTTTATCGCTAGATTTTAACACCTGCTACTGACTATGACTTACCTGTTTATGGTATAGGAGGTGGATTCTAATGCTGAATCCACCTTAGCGTTAATGCAAGAATATCGCTGGTTTTCCAGCGATATTCTCGCATTTTGCCGCTATCGCTGGAAATATTATCGCTATGGAGATAAACCTTACTAATAGGGTGTTATCTCAGCGATATTTTCCAGCGATAGGCGGCGTTAACAGGATTCGCGCTAAGCGCGTTTTGCGATAAATATCGCAACTCCTTGCTAATATGCCCCTATATCTTTTAGTATTTTAGTTGTGGGCTCTTGGGAGCTAGTGCTTGCCTCTCTAAAATCTTGTAGGAGGTCTTACTTCAATTCTGGTGATATTTGGGGGCTGGTCATGTTCCCTTACCTTAATAATAACAACATCTTTTGTAGGGACTTCCCATAGCAAGAATTATGGTAATGTTTAGTACATTTACAATTGATAGTGTCCGTGCTTGTACTTTCTTGGCTGTAAGTGTAGCCCATGTGGGAGAGTAATTGTTTCTCTTTCTTTGAAGTGATGTATCTTGCTCTATCTTCATTATGTCTGAAAATAGTGTAATAAAACAAAAACTTAAATGTTTAAAAGTGTATAATACATTTAGTATAACTATACAACTTTACAGTATTCATTTCTTATTTTATACTTACTTATGTGTTCTTGCTGGTAATTACAGTCTTTGGGGCATATCTACGAGGACGGCGATAAGTCAACGCAAAGCGCGCTTAGCGCTTTTCTACTTATCGCCGTCTATCGCTTGATTATATCGCCCTGGTAGCGCGTTATCTACAACGCATTTCCCCAGGGCGATATAATTACCAGCGATAGCGGAGGAAATCGCCGTTTTGCAGGGAACATCGCTGGTTTACCAGCGATGTTCCCTGCAAAACGGCGATAACCTTGCTGATACGACCCTGTGGTCGTATCAGCACAATCCACCCCCATATTAGGTATGCCTAAGTCTGCATTTTAGCAGACGTTAGTTTTCGGCGAAAACAGCGGTTTTCGCCCAAAACTAACGTCTGCTAAAATGCGTTGGCAGCCTTGTAAATATCGCGATGTGCACATCAGCGATATTTACAAGGTTGTACTGCTCAGTGACGCCCACTTTGCATCTCATTACAGATGCAAAGGGAGACGTCGGGTAAAAGGGTGCTAACATGCGCCAAAGCATGTTAGCACCCTCTTGTTAATCGAGCGATAGTTTTATCTCAGCTTTTTTGGCTTTAAAAGCCAAAAAAGCGGAGATAAAGCCCTTGTAGATATGCCCCTTTATTTTTAGGTTTTCCATTGAGGGTGTTGTAATGTGGGTCAGGTGCTTCCTTTTCTGTTGGTGGAAAAAATGATTGCTTAGTTTCATTTTGAACATTTGTTGGTAATTAGTTGGGGCTGAGGGAGTTTAATTTTATGTTTACTGTTTTAGGGTGAGTTGGTATTTAGTTATTTTTTCAATTTACTTACTCATTGTTTGCCTTTTTCCAGGTATGTGATTGCTGTCATTGTTCGGTATATTAGTAGTTTCTCGATGTTGTAGTAATAAATTGGTAGTATCTACAGTAAGACATAAAAGCAGTAAAGTGTTTTGTTAGTTATATAATATTTTACATTTTTAATTAAATAATTCATAAGTTAGTTTAAAGAAATGTGTTACTTACTTTAGATGGTAGTTGTACATATTTTCTACTTCTGTTTTCAGGTTGTGTTTGGAAAATCTGGCAGAGTATCAACTTCTTGCAGCTTTTGTAGTTTTTGGTGTAGTTAGTAGTCACATTTTGTGTGCCTTTTGTATTGTTAGTTTCATTGATTTTATTATTTTATTGGTTAATAAGCTTTGTGGTTTGTTTTTATTGGTTAGTGTTTGTTTAGTTAGAATTTTTTTCAGTAATTGCCTTTCATGATGAACGTTGATTAGTGTTTCATTTATAATGTTTATTATATATTATGATATTTTTATTTTATTTTGTCTCTATTATTTATGTATATATTTATAATTATTTAATGTTTAAATGTTAGTATTTGTTGTTAATATATTTATATTAATATTTTCATATATTGAAGTGTATATTGTTTTGAGGAGTAATTTAAGTTTATTTTAGTAATATAACTCTGTTACAATGTTGTTGGAATATTTATATTTTTTATGTATATTTAAAATTTTTGTTTAGCGTAAAATGTTGATATTTTTATGTGTTGTAATTAAACATATTTATTTCTGGCAATATTAATGTAGTTTATATTGTGTGCTGCGATATTTTTTACTATTTATATTTTTATTTAAAAGTTGCAATCTTTTTGATTTCGATATTTTTATTATCCATAATAGAGAGAATAAATATTTTTAACTGCAATATTATTAATTATTGCTATTTTGTTTTTTATTAGTTAAGTATAGGAAGGCAATATTTTTGTGAACAATATTTATTTTCCGATATTTTTGCAAATCAATATAGTTGCTATTGAATTATTCCATTGATCTTTCTACAAACCATTTTAAGGTGGTGCCTTTAGGCCTCTTGTTAGCACACTGTAGCATTGTTGTATATTGCCATTATCAGGATAAGGATAGAAAAGCACTAGGAATCTGCCTTCTAAAGCCACGTCAATGTATTCCCATTTTGTTTGGTAAATCCGTCCTTGGTGTAATGTTGCTTATCGCATTAGTGAGGGTAAGCAGTGAGACTCTTGAGAGTATATATTGATGTCTAGATGTAAGCAGGTTGAAAGAGCTGGCCAGTGAATCAAAGTCACTTATTATGAAAATATAATTATACTACATGTCGTCTGCTGGGACAAAGCACCATCACTGTTTGGTATGACCGGTTTCTGTATCCTCACATACACCGTGGTGTAATGTAGCATCTGACAAACGTTGAGAGTTGCCTTCTCCAAGTGTAAAATGTCCTCATATGTTAGGATCAGAAAAGATTTTATCTGGTGTTCTTAGAGGTTTCTTATTAGTGTATATTATATTGTATTACAGCGCTGGGACGCCCCTTAGCTGGGGCAACTCTGCGCTTTACAAAACTTATAACATAACAACATAACATTACTACTTCTTTGGAGTCTACCTTGATGTTTAGTTTATTTTTGTGAAAGGAGGGGTGTGGTCACACTGTCTGCATACTTCCAATATGTTTGGGTACTATTCTCCCAATGATCATGGGGTGAATCTCAGATGATTGCATGTGTCTCATTGATATTGTCTATTTGCTGGGACCAGGAGCCTTGAAGGTGGCGCCTGTTATAATAGTTTGGCCCATGCCACTAGCCTCAAACCTGCACAGGAATTCTAGCACAAGCTGCATCACGTTATACGTTGTTTTATGTACCTAGTGATATTCTTTTTTAAAAGATTGCCTTTTATTTTATGCTTTTGGTAGAAGCAGACCTTGAGATTTATGTCATGTAGGATCAGTCATGAGAGGTAGTACCACAATAAGTATAAATGAAGCAGACAATTAGTCACACATCTACCGACAAATCACAGGCGTGCACTCTAGCGCCTGTGCCGTGCTTCAATATGTACCTTTTTTCAACACTTTGCAACACCATAATATGTGGTTGATTATCCACAGTAAGAATTCCAAACTTGGAATTATTTGTTCCTTTAAATCTAGAATTCCAGTGAAAGTCTTTTGAACTCTAGGATTAGGTTTTCTTTGATGATTTAAAATTTCCTGGGATTAATGTGTCTCTGATTCTCCAAGGATTGTCTTGTCTCTCATTCTCCAAATGTTGACTTTCCCTGAAATATTTTGAACTCTGGTCCTCTTTCAAAGCTTCCCAAGTGTTATATCAGCTCTATCCTATTTTGAATCCCTACTGTTCTTTATGCAGTTTTTAATGTGCTCAAATGTAGCTCAGGTGTAATTCAGATAGATAGATTTAATGGCTTTGAAGGGGAGGATTTGTGAGAGCAAAGCTATTTTGTTAAGGAAATATTGTTTAAGGGATATAATCCTATTATTAAAGTGTTTGTGACAGATAGAGGTGTGTTTCTATTTGTGTGACTAGGTCAATGAGCTGAAGAGTTAGTGCTTGTAGTACACGAAGAAGGAAGATCAGAAATGGTGGATGGCTTACCTGTCACACTTAGGGCATCTCACATTTAAGATGCTCTAATTGCATTGGGTCCGCCCAGGCATCTTTCCTTTGTTCACAGTGCCATTGGACTCAAACTTGACATCACTGATGAGTCACAAAAAGGCAGAAACCTTTCTGGAATTGCTTGTTTTCCCATCAGGAGGAGACCTGATCTGGCAATCCAGACTGCACAGTTCCTATTAGTGTATTACCAAGTCACGTTTGGAAATTGCTGGTCTCTGTCTAGAGCAACAATGAACAACAAATTATGGACTAGTGTGTGGCCAGAGTAATTGCAAATGACTGGAATAAAGTATTTTTTCACAAAATTGTTAACAAAAAATCACTATTGGTGATACAGTATGGAAGCGCAGGTTGATAAATTGGTAAATGATTGGTACACATGTAAAGGCTCCAACAGAGTTTTGCAAGTGTATTCTGCTGGGATGGTGCCTGTTGAGTGAACAGACTGTGGAGGGAATAGTGAAGGGAATGGTTTCCACAAGCAGGAGGTAGGAAAGCGAAAGGAGAATGGTATTCAAGAAGTGTGGCTGACAAGAGTGTTGAATATTCAGGGCCTGATTACGATGTCGGTCGGACAGTCGGATTCTCCTAGACAGTGTCGGAACCCATCCGCCCAACTCAGTCGGAAACATTTCCGACCAACCGATTTCGATGCTTGTGGTCCAAAGGGGAACCGTTCGGTCATTCCGAATCGGTTCCACCCGACATTTGGAGAATCCGAGTTGGTCGGAGCCGATTCATACAGCTCAATGGACAGCGTTTCTGACCGACCGATTACGATGTCGGTTTCCGACAGCCTTTCCGACTTGGTCTGTTTGACACGAAAAGGCTGTCGGAAACTGACTTTGGGGGCCTCTAGCAGGCCCCCCTTCATCCTGAGTCTTCCGGTTTGGGGTCGAGGAGGTACCCAAGGGACCTCCCCCTAAAACCATGCACAGTGTGGCAAGCACTATGGGGTGCCCGCGACAGGGTGCAAGGTTTTCCGCAGACACCCATTTTCCACATAGGAGCCTGTATTGTTGGTCGGAACACAGGCTCCTATTGAAGTCAATGGGAGTCTTTCTGAACGGTGTTCGGAAGCATCATAATCGGTCGGGAGGAACCGTCGACCGCGAGTCAGTCGGAACCGAATCCGACAAGGAGTCGGGCGGTTTAGTTTCCGACCGACATCATAATCAGGCCCTTAGTACAACAGTGATCTGATTTCAAGGTCAATGGCAAAGGGAAACGTTCTGATAACATGTCAACAGAATAAAAGAATAATATCAGGACAGGTAAAATTCCCAATGTGTTATCTGAATTCAAAGAGTAAATTATTTTTCTGATATTTTCTTGACTTGTTTTTTTTCTGTTTTTAAGAGAGAATATGTTTCGTATCTGTAACTCATTCATTCTGGCTTAACTTGTTTATTTCATAGAATGTTGTACATGTCAAGTTCCAGTTAAGGCTGTAGTTTTTATTGTTCTGTTCTTGGCAGTTGGTGCCTCTCCTTACTTCATGAAGAGCTGCTCATATTTACTCCATTGTTTATAAATAAACTTCTATTTTATCTTAAGATGTAATCTCTTTGTGACAATGTGGCTTTCATGGATGTTGGGATTTAGTGAAGTGCTTATCTTGGACATTTTTTATATGCCAGAGGAAGATGCAGTGTGATCAAGAATGTGATATGAATTATAAAAAATAATTAAATGACTTGGAAAAATGCCTTATCCACTCATGCTTCTGTAAAAAGAAAAAGACTGGAAGGTACGCAAAACAGTTTAATCTTCAGAAACAATCAAAGTACAATGCAAACTGCACTACTTTCTCATATCTTTTAAAATGTGTTTATTCTTTTTTCTTTTTATTATCAATTATTATTCAATTTATAAATCTTTAATGCTGTAATTCATCTAATGGAATAGCATTTCCGAAATGTATTGAAATACCTATTGGGGCCCCATAAAAATTTCTTACAGTGATCAGAAATTAACTATTACTGTCATTACATTTCTATCATTACATAATTATATAATCAAGAGAAAAGGGATGGAAGAGAGGAAAAATGTAAAGGGAATTAGCACTCAACATTTAACATCTTATTATCATTCACCATGAAGTTCCAAAAAATATCCCACGTATCACAAAATTGCACCACCGTATTAGTAAATTTAAAGTGGCGGTTTTCTAGAGATGCCAATTTTTTTGTGGCAGAAAGAAGACATTCCTTTTCTGGGATGGTTCCCAAAGGCCTGGTAATTTTTTATATTTGGATTTGGACATGGTGGGATATTTTCAAAGGGTGATGGGGTTGCGTGGCAAGAGGCCAGGTATTTATTTTTCAGTTTTGGGTGGTGAGAGTGAAGGTACCTGTTAAGGGTGGTGGGGGTGAGTGCCAAGAGACCAGGGGGGATATTCACAAGAACGTGTGCTAAACATCTCCAAAAAATGTTAACGCAACTTTACACATTGCAGCCTATCGCGGGAAAATAACCCCGTGTTAACGTGGAATTCACAACACGGCGGTACCATGCGATAGTCCCCCGAAAACGCGGCCAATGTCCGCGATACAACAACCGCGACGGTGATAAAAACACAGACCTCAACACGAAAAAACATGCGTTGGGCCAAAGTGCGATGAGGAAATCAGCGATAAGCAGGCCTGCAATACACACATGGCAGGTGGGAAAATCCACTATAAAAGTAGAAAAAACACACAAACACAAAATGACCAACACCCAAGCACCATGGAGGCAGCCGGAGCAGGCGCAGAGGACGAGCGCAACCCCACAAGCACCCCGGACGACCAGCCTGGGACCTCGGTGACAGTGAAGGGCAAGGACAAGAAGAAGAGGAAGACGAAGTTCAGTCCGCAGGAAAACAGGATCCTGGTCACGGAGGTGATGGAACACCATCAACAACTGTTCGTCACCTCCAACGTGTCATTGGGCATCAAAAATGGAATATGGCGGGACATAGTGGACAAGGTGAATGCCGTCGGAGAGCACAAGAGGTCAATGGACGAGGTCAAGAGGCGATGGATTGACATCAAGCGCAAGACCAAGGAGAAACTCGCAGGCAACCAGAAGGCAGCAATGCAGACTGGAGGTGGGAGCCCAGCACCACAGCTGGAGCTGGATGACATGGAGGAGCTGGTGTCGACAGTCATCAGTGTGGAGACTGTGGCTGGAGTCGGGGGACCGGACACTGCTCGACAGGACACAACACAACCGCAACAGGGTGAGTGACCACCAGGTACTGGGGTGGAGATGGCCATAATGGCACACATGCACAATCAAGCAGAGCACAGTGCACACCCACAATGACTCTGGATCATGGCCCTGATCCACAGACTGTCACAATGTACAATGCCATGCTGTCTGAATGTGAACCTGTACCATGCGGCTACATACATGCGGACACATTGTAATACACCATCTCCCCTTCACATTGCAGGGGCACCGTCAACACCTCCTGCAGAGCAGTCCCAGCCACTCTTCACTGATGATGAGGAGGACACCCCCAGCATCGACACCCAAGCCCTCCAAGACATCATTGACATCATCCGCAACTCACCTCCAGGATCAGGGCAGCCCAGCTGCATCGAGGAGACCCCACCCACTACCCAAACCACCCAGCAGGAGGCACCCACAGCCCCGGCAGTCTCCCAAGACCCCCAGGAACAACACATGGCCTTCCAACGCTGTGTGCTGGAGGGACAGAGGGAGACGGCTAAGCAGGTGCGGGTGGGGTTCGACCTCATGGCTACCAACTGGACGCCACCCATGGGTGTCTAGGTCCCATCAGGGACCAGCTCCAGTCCCTAACGGACACCCACGGCCCGCTCCATGGTCTCCAACGAGCCCTGACTGACATCGCTGGAGTCACGACTCGGAGACAAGAACACCTGTCCGCTCAGAGTGGCTCCAGCGATCCCAGCCGTGAGCTGGCACACATGCGGAGGCTCATGGAGGACATGGTGCGGATGGAGGCGGAAAGGATGGCAGCCACCGCTGCACATCAGCGAAATGTAGCTGGGATCTACCATGCCCTGCAGATCCTCATCACGGCATTGCTGCCACAAGGCGTGGCGATGATGAATGCTGCTGCCCCCACACCATCCACATCTCCGCCCCCTGGTGTGTCAGTGCCTCCCAGTGCGGCAGGCGTATCCACTCCGGCACCTGATGTGTCACTGCCACACAGTGCGGCCGACAATCCTCCTCTGGCCCCTGATGTGTCAGTGGCACACAGTGCTGCAGCCGGTACTGCAACAACCACAGGTGGGGCAGAGCACACATCCGAGGACGAGTACGTGGATGGGATTGAGATCAGAAGGAGGCACTAGCATTCATTTCCGCCACCTTGCCTGTTTCTGCTTGGTGCCGCACATGGCCCCATGACCTTCCATTGACCCCCGATACACTCCGCTGCACTCACCTTGGACCGCGACATGGACTGCCATATCCTGTTTGATGACCAATGACACGGCGACCAGACTGCGGACTGTACCCTTCCTCTTCTGCAGTACTTGTCATCCCCAGATGGACTCTGGCTGGCCCTCCACGGCCCATATTGTGCAGTGTGCTTGGCATGGCCCTGTACCGCTCCAGCTGCAAAACTCCACTGGATGTGCAATAAACATCCAGAAACGTATTGCTGTGTCATGTCTTTCATCATTCATGTATGAATGTGTGGATGAATGTAGGGACAGTGATTTCCCTTACGTCAATGATGCTCATCTAGTGGGATTCCAATCAAAGGGTGCTACATTGCCGATTGCGTTCCGGGGGCCTTAGACACAACAACAGGGACACATGCATTAATCACTTCCTTGTCTGGACATGGACTGAACCACGCCCAGAGCCCCCGAGTCATTTTTGCAAGCCCTGCGCTGGTCCGGCGTACGACAGGACAGACCACTCCGCTTACGCTCCGAGGGGGGGCCCACATAGCTACATGTCGCAGGCGTACACGCTGGTGGTATGCAGGTCACTGGTCTAGTTGTCAGCATGTCACGGCCACTCCCTGAGGGCAGGTTTGCACACACACCACGCCCGGCCGGCACAGGCGTCACAGGCCATGTGACCCCGCCAACATAAGGGGCCGACAATGTCACATTCTCCACTGCCGGTGGTGACTGGATGACGGACGTTCCACGATACTCAATCATAAAGGGCCCATGACTTGTTGCGCACAGGGTTGGTCGCACCCGAGGCCTTGCGCCCGTCACGGGCCTACCACCACGTGGCGCTGACTGGGGTTGCACAGGGTTAGTGGCACCCTAGCCTTGCACCCGTCATGGGCCTACCACCATGTGGCGCTGACTGGGGTTGCACAGGGTTAGTGGCACCCGAAGCCTTGCGCCCGTTACGGGCCTACCACCACATGGCGCTGACTGGGGTTGCACAGGGTTAGTGGCACCGAAATAGCTGAGCGGGTGTGCAGCCTGTGATGATGACGTGTGCACTGATGTGGTCTCTGCCATTGATGCCTCAGGACTCAGCGTCATGTGTGGGACCTGCTGGGCCGCCGGGCGGGTCCGCATGATGTGGACCATGCCATGGTGGCGGGACCGGGGGATGGAGCTTGCACGGGCACGTGATGTGCCCACTGGTGGACACACCGTTGGCGGCAGGTGAGCAGTGGGCCCGGGGTGCGCAAGTGCGGACAGCCAGCGTTGGCCGGCGGGAGGGGGTAGGGTGCGGCTGCATGCGTGCGCAGGGACGGACAGGCGTTGTTGCCGTGTGCTGTGTGATGGACTCTGCCATGATTGACTCTGGCCTCGATTACAGATTGCAGACCTGGTGGCTTGCAGTATATCCCGGCACGTGGTTGGAGACACACCGGTGGCAGCAGGTGAACAGTGGGGCCTGGGTGCGCAGGGGCGGCGGTGTCTCTCTCTCTCTCTCTCTCCCCCTTCCTTCCTTCCCTCTCTCTCTCACTCTCTCTCTCTCCCTTCCTTCCCTCTCTCTCTCACTCTCTCTCTCTCCCTTCCTTTCCTTCTCTCTCTTTCTCTCTCTGCCTTTCTTTCCTTCTCTGTTTCTCTGTGTCTCGCTCCTTTGCGCATGGCACACGTTCTGATTTTGTGCTTTTTTTTTCAGGCTGTGACATCGTTATTGTCCCGGACCGACCCGATAGGAGTCTTCCGCATTGGTGTTTTGTGTTGTATTTCTATAAAGTTTTTGGTTGTTACTTCAGTGCTGTGTGACTGTTTCTCGTTCTTCTGGCCACACATGTGTGTTATTTTTTGACAATGTGCGTCATCATGCGCTTTTTGTGGCTCTTGTGTCGTGCACGGTATGTGTATGTCCGAGAGGGGGGCCTGGGGGGGCTGGGGGTGGTGGCGGTGGGTGTTGTGGCTCTCATGGGACTCCGTGCTGCATGATCATTGTCTCCATGGCATCTGTGGGTCTTTGGGTGTGGCTCTTGGCTGGGCTCCCTTTCCTGCTGCAGGTAGTCGTCCTGCTTAACACCAGCAAGAGGCAGGTGTTAAATCACTGGTGCTACCGCAGCTTATCGCCTGTTTTTGGTTCGCATTGCAGATCTGGCAGTTCGTTGTGAAAGTGGTGTTGTGGTTTTTTTGTGTGTTTTTGCACGGGAACGCCTACTCTGCATCTCATTAGGGTTAGTTGGTGGTGTCCACCGTGGAGATAAATTTTGGGGCAGTTATCGCGGGAATACTGGCGATGTCTGCAGTTTGCACCTGCTTGTGAATGGGGTGTTAAATCTAGCTCCACTTTGGATGCGTTAAGGTGGAGATAAATCGGCGGTAGGTCCTTGTGAATATGCCCCGGGGTTTTATGCTCTATATGGCTCCCCATTACTCCTATGCCCCTGTGTAGTTGTTTGAAGTAGGGGCAGGTGATAAGCGGTTCATTTTTTTTTTTTTTTTAAACATCTTTTTATTGAAGTTTTTCATTTTAGTTACAATCAACATATTATAGATTTGTTTTGCATCACAACAAATATGTACCAACAGTATTGAAAACTCTGCAGGTTATGCATTTGTACAAATAACAAGTTGTTACGTATAGACATACAGTCCATATATGCAGCTCTGCTCAGATACTAAAGTAGTTGTCTCGTACACTGTACTCTTCGTCTCTATGTACAATGACTGTATCAAAGAATCTAAACATGATGCCTGCTCAAGTGAACTATAACTTTCAACAGAAGGAAAAGGAAAAGAAAGGAAAAGATCGCCGTCCTTAGCCTGCGGAAACCATGCTGTAGAGCAATTGTCAGGGTGTGCGAGAGTCAATGCAGTGCAAAAACAAAAAGAATAATGACAGATGGTTGTGAGCTAGTGGCGGTGTGTGGGAGGGGTATCTCGTTATCAGCCTGCTATCTATAGCTTAGTCAAAGTCAGCGGCGACTCCTGATTTCATGTAGGGTGGGAGAGGGGGGTAGGGAAGGGTGTTGTTGCGTTGAGGCTTCATCGACGTCACTGGGGGGCTGTGAGTTTTGTGCTGCGGTGCCTAATCGTGTGAGTGTTTTAAGGAGATCATCCCAAGCCTGTGCAATTGGGTATTTGCGCAATCCTGCAGTTTCCTCCTTGTACAACGTAGTGCTCTCGGCGTGCGCCCATATCATAAGGGATTTCTCCCAACTGGCCGGCACTGGAGGGTCAGTGTGTTTCCATCGTTTTGTGATAAGGCGCTTAGCCGTTAGCAATCCCAAGTCTCTAAACTTCGATGCTACTCTATTCTTTTTCGTCCGTGGATACAGCCCCAGGACGCAGGTTTCCCAATTGGACTGTAGCGGCGTCCGGGTACATTTAGCTAACGTGTCCACAACTGCATGCCAGTATGACTGCAACGAGGTACAAGACCACAACATGTGCAACAGATCGGCCCCAATCAATTTGCATCTGGGGCAAGCAGAGGTATCTAGGTGAACATAGTTATTTATCTTATCCGGGGAAAGGTAAGCCCTATGTATTATATATGTCTGAATAAGTTTGAATCTCGAATTACGCGGTATATACGTGGAACCAGCTATAATTGTGGCCCACTCCTTGTCGGTCCATGGCCGTCCCCTGTCTGTAGCCCACCTCTCACGGTGTCTCGTTAGTGGTTTCAATGTAAGTGTTAATAGAGCTTCCACCAGCCATTGTACCACATGCGAGCCCTCCCCCATAACGTGTAGGGATTGTATGAGCAAATGCGTTTGGGGCTCAGTTGTTATATCCCCCAGGCTGCCGTCAGGGTTCGCACAATGGCTGCATGTAAAAGAAACTGACCTGCAGGAATATCGTTTTCTGCGGACAGAGTATCAAATGTGAGAAGGTTGCCCTCCGCATACAGATCGCCCACAGCAACTAGTCCTGCCTCGTGCCATGTTAGCAATTCAGCGTCAGATATCTTCGCTGTGCCTCTTGGAGTTCCTTCTAGTGGTATCAGAGGAGCATAGGGAGGTGTGTCACGAGTCAGATATAGACTTCTCCGATAACATTTATGGGCCAGTGCTACATACATCTGGGACGGGCAGGGGAGTCGCACAATAGGGTGAAAGTAGTAGTACAGCTGGGATTGCGACCACGACTTCGTTGTATCCGCAGTATCCTCCAGCCCTTTCCCGCAAAACCATTTTGATACCCATTGTAACTGAGAAGCTAGGTAGTATAGTTCCAGGTTTGGAACTGCTAGACCTCCACTGCTTGTGGGCGCAAAGAGTTTGCTTAACGCAATGCGTGGTCTGCCGTTGTTCCAAATCAAGTCACAGAGAGTGCCCTCCAGACTGCGAAGAATACGGACCGGGACATGCACTGGGAGATTTGAAAAATAATATAACAGACGTGGTAGAATGATCATTTTCGTTAAGGTGACATGACTCATAACATTCAGAGGAAGCGTTTTCCAAAAGTGTACTTGCGCCTTAATGGCTGTGATGGCCCTAACCAAGTTACCATCTAAGACATCTGCGGGAGTTCTGTAGATGTAAACGCCCAAGTATCTGAACATAGTCGGGTGCCAAGCCAGAGTGGCTCCATTGATGTTAATGTCTGATTCGGCCACCTTATTGGTAAAAGAATATACTCCGGATTTTGTCCAATTTACTTTAAGCCCTGACATCCGTTCAAATCGCCGGAAAATATCCGCTATGACTGGAGGTATAGCCTGTAAATCTCTGACATACAGGAGCAGGTCATCTGCATATAGAGAGACCACGTGAAGACCGTCACTCAATGGTATGCCCCAATTATCCCCACTGGCTCTGAGTAGTGCCGCCAAGGGCTCCATAGCTAGAGAAAAAAGTAGCGGGGACAGCGGACACCCTTGCCGTGTCCCCTGCCGTATTCTCAAAGCGCCAGAGATCAATTTTCCTGTCTTAACCCGCACCGTGTGGTGTTGATAGAGGAGACTTACCATATGTATGTAGCTTTCCCCCAGATCATATTTGCGTAACACTGCTGCAAGATAAGACCACTCCAGGGAATCGAAGGCCTTCTCTAAATCAAGGACCAGGCACCCAGATCGTGGCCAGACACCTGGGGCACACACATGTACACGGAACAGCCTGCGTATATTAAAGGATGTACTCCTGGTAGGGACAAATCCATTTTGATCAAGGTGAATTAATGTCTTCACTAGTGGGGCTAAACGCTTGGCAAGGGCAGATGCAAATATTTTATAGTCGGTATTAAGGAGTGCAAGAGGGTGGTAAGAGCCGAGGAGCTGCGGGTCATGGCCCAGCTTAGGTAAGGAGATCAAGGTCGCCTCATTTTGTGTGGCCGTGAGCGAAGAATCTTCAATAGCAGCTGCATATAAATTCAATAACTGTGGGAGTAAGATATCTGAGTATGCCTTATAAAATTCCACCGGCAAGCCATCAGGGCCAGGTGACTTGCCATTAGCCAAGGAAAAGATGCTGTCTCTGAGTTCCTCCTGCAAGAGCGGAGCGTTTAATTCCTCTTGTTGTGCAGGAGTAGGCTGCGGTAAGGTGAGGTCTGCCAGAAAGGACTGAATCTCAGTGGGCGTGGCCTGTATACAGGATTTATATAACACATCATAGTGTGACGTAAATTCCTCATGAATGGCTCTCTGAGTGTATACCATAGCACCCTGCGTTGTACATAAGGATGTGACCGGAGGGGTCAATAAGTCCTGTCGAATCAGCCATGAGAGAAGTTTGCCTGCCTTGTCGCCCTGGTGATGTGTCCTCTCAGAGTGCGCCGCATAATTTAAACAGCATAATCTGTTCAGCAGTTGGGAATGTTCCTCCCGCGCACTGGACAGGGCGTCTGTAGTGCTCTCAGGATCCTCACACTCAACCGTGGCGAACCGCTTTTCTAGTCTCAACAAATCCCCCTCTAGCTGTTTGCGCATGCCCGCTTGCGTATGTAAACAGTGGCCTCTTACAACCACCTTAAAGGCGTCCCATTCTATTTGGGGCGTGGAGGCTGTTCCAGCGTTATCATCGAAGTATTGGTTGATGGCAGTGGCCAATGAACCGCGGAAGGGTGCATCTAGCAGAGTATCTGGTTGTAGTCGCCAGGTTGGGATCGGAGGCCTGATGTCTTCCCATTGCAAATCTAAAATATGGGGATTGTGGTTGGAGTGCGTCCGCCCCAGATATTGCGCAGAGACTACATATGGCAATAGAATAGTGGAGATCATAAAACGGTCCAAACATACATACAGTCTATGGGCTCCTGAGTAATAAGAATATATCCTATCAGTCGGGTGTTGGTGCCTCCACGCGTCTGCCAGACACCATTGTGTCGCCCAATCATTCAAGGCTCGCATGGCGTGAATTGTTTGTGTGCCTAGGAGGGGGGGAACGAACGGTCCAATGCAGTATCTAGTACGCTATTGTAGTCTCCCCCTAGCAGCATAGGGATATCATGCCAGGGCGCTAGTATCTGTGAGATATGGTCGAAGAATGCCCCTTGCTCTGTGTTAGGTGCGTAGAGGGAAGCAACCACTATCGGCCTGCCGTCTAGTACGCCTTTAACTACCACATACCTGCCTTCTGCGTCGATTATGGTATCTGTGACTTTAAAGGGGACTCCTGGTCGTATCCACCCTAAAACTCCCCGTGCGAATGCTGAGTACCCCGTGGCGTAGAGCTGTCCGTGCCAGCGACGGTGTAAATTGGGCAATTCGAGGTTTGTCAGATGAGTTTCCTGTAAGTGCGCTAACTGTATATTATGACGTTTGAGATAGGAATAGATTTGATAACGGCGTGAGGGAGTGTGGATGCCCCGTACATTCCATGTGCCTATTTTAACTGAAGTCATTGTAGGGCAAAGTTGCTAACAATAAAATAGCACATATACATGACACAGATGAAATAATTGTCACAAACACCGAATATCGTCCCATCAGTGGCTCCTCCCAGACAGAGTATTTAAAATGTAGGTTTCTGCACATGGCAGGCGGCGAAGTAAACAAAACAAAATACATAAAGAATTCCAAAAGGGCGAGTGTGCAACAGGCAATCGACCAAACCTTGTACCAAAACATCATTCACACAATAGCTAGGGGGGGTGTGCTACGCACTGCGTTATAGACAATGAATATGCAAGTGTCCTGAATGGTCCCCGGGGGCTACCCGGCCGCCGGCCAAGTGTAAATGGGCAGATGTCTCGACCCGCAGCGCCTCTGCTCGACAAGTATTGCTGCCACACAGGGAACACAGGAGAGCCTGCTCCGAGGCGTGTAAGAGACCCCATATCCATTGAAAAAACAGTTATCGTGCCATACGTACACTGCAGCTGCATCTGAGTTACCAGGAATAGTTGCACAGAACAGTTTAAGCGGGATCAGGCCTTGTGTCCCAAAACTAACAATTGACAGGTGTATGTCACATAAGCACTTACTAAGTATTACTGGCTAGGCGATGTCATTGGAAGTTTGTGGGGTAACATTCGGCAGTTCACACGAATCTTGTGATTCCTGCAGGTCATCAGACAGGTCGTTGTCGCTGGCCTGGTCCTGTCGGCTCGAAGTAGAGGCAAGGTCATCCACAATGCAACCTGTGATTTCCGCTGTAGCCTGGAGCACCTCTCGTCGTTCGCTCAATGCCTGGCTTAGAGCCGGGCCAACAGGGTTTGAGGTCTGATGCTGTCTCTGCCTTCTATCTGCACGGCGGCGGCGAGAAGTTGCATTTCGTGCCTGAGTCTGCCGGTTGGTAGTTGCAATCTCAGGGTGCGCAGAAGCGTAAGAATCCATCCATTCTTCCGCTTGTTCCGGGTTTTGAAAAAAGTGTGTTTTGCCACTTGCGATCACACGTAAGCGTGCTGGGAACAGGAGGGAATATTGAAGGTTGCATTGCCGGAGGCATTTTTTGACCGCCATAAAGGAATGTCTCTGTTTTTGAACTTGCAGCGTGTAATCTGGAAAGAACAGTATTTTATGGTTATCGACTTGTATGTCCTGTAATTTTCTCGTTTCTTGCAGTATCATGTCTCTGTCCCTGTAATTAAGGATGCGAATTAGGAACGGCCGGGGGTTTGAGCCCGCCGGCAGTGGTCTCGTGGGCACCCTGTGCGCTCTTTCCACTACGAAATAAGATGAGAGAGTACCTTCAGGTAGCAAAGAACGGAGCCAAGCTTCAGCATAGGCAGTGAGGTCTTTCCCTGCCTGGCCCTCCGGTAGACCCACCACCCGGACGTTGTTCCGCCGTGCCCGTCCTTCAGCATTCTCAGCCCTGTCTTCCAGAAACTCAACACGATTCAGCAGATTTTGTACGTGTTGCTCTGTAGCTGCGACCTGCGGGGCGATATGTGCAATGTCAGCTTCTACGGCAGTGGTGCGGTCCGTCAGCTTACGGTGGTCAGCACGTAAATGCGTGAGGTCAATAGCCACTTTGTCAATTTTATTTTCTAATGAAGTGCGCGTTTGATTTAGGGTCTCTCCCAGTTTTTCGACTGCTGCTAGCACTGCATCCAGTTTGCTGGAGGTTGAGTCTGTATTGGTTTGTGCCGCCATTTTACCTGTTTTGCTTTTAAATGACAGGAGTGAGGTTAGTGCGCCTCCCGCCCCTACCTTGGCGCAGGTACCTTGTGACATGTGGATGTACCCGTGAGCACGTGGCTTTCCGTAGCCCGGTCAGGGCCTCAGCCTGTCTGGCCGCCTCGTTAGATCGGCTTCTCCAGAACAGCTCTGCGTGTCAGAGAGCGCGGGCAGGAATGCAACGTATCCGGCTGGCACTACTGCATTCGAAGTGTCGGCACTGAATGACTGTGGGTGGGGCACAACCGTGAAATATAACTCCACCGTCCCAAGTGTGGCCCGATAAGGCACGTAAAGAATGCGCCACCGCTTTGCCGTGCGTGGTCGTCGTGATGATCAGTAATCTGTTTCAAACGGGGATGGGGAAGTGCAGCCTGCCCCAGCAGGAGATGAGATTGATAACACTCAGTAGTACAATGCGGGGGATTCATCCATCTCCATCCGTGGGCCCGGCCCCAACCGCCACAGCCGTTGCAAAGAACAGGACGGGTGCTACTGCGCTTGGCACAGGCGGCTACTGGCTCCCCTATGAGGCCTTGTAATCTCACAGTGCCCACTGCAACGCAGACCAGCCGCTTCCAAGCAGCTAGCTCCCCATGTATCTTCGAAATGTCCACCCTATACGCTGCTTCAGCTGGTTAGTGCTCCGCTTAGGCCTCGCGCATGGCACGCTGAGTGAGGGCCCACCCCAGGGCAACAGAAGAGAGCTTCCACAGGGCAGCGGGGACGTGATGGAGACTGTAATACCGCAGCGCCTGTTAGTGTGAGTAGATCTGGCCGTGGGATGGCCCGGCAGCATGCAGAGCCATTTGGGTGCTTCCTGAATCGCCCCTCATCGCCCACCAAGTTCACACCGCAGCAGGCCCGCTCCCCCAATCCCCAGGGGGGATCAGCAACAGCGGAGTCAGGGCGAATGGTGCAGAAGGGAGGGGGGGAGAAAGTTACCCGGGGACGCCCAAGCGTGTCGGGTCCGGCAAGGTTTCCTTTACGATAGATCACAGCTCGTATCTCCCCCCTCTCCCGGCTCATACCTCGTAGGTGGACTGATCAGGGTCACCACAGCTCCACAGCTCTGCCCTCCATCTCGACTCCAATGGCGCATCCAGCAAGTTCCGAGGCGCTGCGTATAGCCCACCGATTCATATCTTTCAGGCTCGGGACGCCATGTGTGGGTTGAGCAGATCTTGCGGCACAGCGGGACAGCCAAAATCCGGGTCCAACAGCACTGAGACAGCTATAGGCAGGGTCCGCAACGTACCAGCAGCTAAGTCCAGTGAGGCATAGGTCCAGGGCACAATTCGTAGGCTGCTTGTGCAGAAGGGGTCCGGCGCCGCCGCGTCGCAGCACCGTTGAAACAGCTGCGTCACTCGGCGCGGCCTAGTGGGCGGGGCTCAGCTGCGGGCTTGCATAGCTAGCGGTCCCGGCTGGCCAAGAGCCTGCGCAGCACGCCACAGATCTGAGCGCCGCGGCCCAGTGCGCAGACCGCAGTTTCGCCCGAAACTTGCCTCGAGGCTTTGATGGGCGTTCCTGTGCGCCTCCGTTCAGCGAGAGGCGCAGCAGGTCAGCCGAAGCGGATAAATGTGGCCGTGAACAGGGAGCCCCCGGCGGAGCTCTACCCAAGCACGTCTGCCATCTTCGCCGGCTTAGCCACGCCCCCAGGTGATAAGCGGTTAATATACCATAATATTGCAGATGGACAAAATCTGAATAACAGATGTTTTTCACCTCGGGGTTCTAACTGACATCATAGACAACTTGAGCTTTGCCCTCTTTGTCTATTCAATGTTACTCAGAACCTCTCAGTGAAATACATACGTTTGTCACAGTTAGCCATCTATTATTCTATGTATTTCTACAGACGTTTCCTTCCAAAACTAATAAACTGTAGGACACATAATAAAAAAAAACACAGTGGGCCCAATGTACAAAGTTATTGGTTGATAATATGCATATATGTATGGCTGAAAATACTTTCATTTAGAAAAGTGTTCGTGGTACTTGTAAATGAATTGTCTTTTTTTAAATTATTTTTATTACTGGAAGAGTTCATGCAGGCCGTCAATTCATCTTAAAAATATAGAAAAAAAAACCTTTTATCAGAAATGACAGCATAGGAAAAGCACTATACATATTCCGCTTTCGGCATTAATGCGGTTAATTGCAAAAGAAATAGAAACAAATATTGCACAGTGTCCTAATATTCGCAGCAGCTTATTCTGATATTGCACCTTGTCCCAGCTATTAACAGAGAAAACCCTCCACAGCCTTACCTATACCAATTCGCGCCATAATCTCTGAAATGTATTATGTGTGTGGGCCTTAGTGCATAACGGCATTCTAGTTCCTTAACCTTTAGCATTTTGGACTGCCATTGTTGAAAACTAGGGGTAACCTCCGACCGCCAGTTTTGGGGAATTATTGACCTTGCTATGAGAGTCGTTAAAAAAAGTTGTTTCTTCTGCAGCAATTTTATCTTAGCATCGGATGAGTAGTCCAAAACTGCTGTCTGTGTATCAATTAGAAAATGAATCTCTAATGTATGTAGGTAGTATTCCTGCAGCTGGACCCAAAACTGCTTTATTTTCAGACAACTCCAAATAATATGTGTCCAGTTACCCCCGCCCTCTTTTGAGAACCTAAAACAGTTAGCCGATATTTGGAGATTAATTTTAATCAAAAAAGCTGGTGTTCTATAAAGCAGGGGGCATATTACTAAGGTCCGGCGATAATTATCGCTCAGCGCGCTTAGCGCGAGGATAATTATCGCCTGACTAACGCTGAATTTTATCACTGAGATAGCGCGCTATCAGCAACGCTCATCTCAACAGTGATAAAATTGCAAGCGCTCACTGCCAAATGTGCGATTATCGCTGGAAATCCAGCGATAATCACACAACTTTTGGCGATAGCTTGCTGATAGGGCAGGACAGACCCAGCCATGATATCCACCTTCCATTGGATATCATGGCTAAGTCATACTGAGAGCAGGCGTTAGAAAAGTAGCGCTAACCGCAATTAGCGCTACTTTTCTAATCGCTCTGCATGTTCGCCTGCAGCTTGATAATAGGAGAAATGTCGGTTAGCGACATTTCTCCTGTTATCCTGGGAAGGAACGCCCACTTTGCATCTCATTACAGATGCAGAGCGAGGCGTGGGGAAAACGGGTGCTAACATGCGTTAATGCATGTTAGCACCCGCCTTGGTAATAGGGCGGTAATATTATCTCCGCTTTTTTGGCTCTTAAAGCCAAAAAAGCGGAGATAATGGCCCTTGCTAATATGCCCCCAGATTTTTTAAATAATATTGCATACGGTGAAAAGTCGCCCCTTTCAGTAAGGAAAAGTTAAACAAATTCATTTTATTCCAAGTCTCTGCCGAGATCTGAAGGCCCTCTTTAGACTGCCATTTCTCACAAGCTTTTAAAAATATATCGGTTCCCTTATATTGTCTAAAGATGGCTGGTCAATAGCTGATAGATCTACGTATCAAATATTTGACTAAATCTAAACTTGCCATAATTCTTCTGGGATCTAATTCGCTTAGAAAGTGTATTACACGAATGAACGACCATTGAATCAACATTTTAGAGTGTCTAATAGTAAGTTCAACTTTGGTCCAATCCTTCCAGGTGTTCAGATTCAGAAAATCCACAATAGCCCGATAGCCATTACTCTCCCATCTGGAAGCCTTTTTTTAATAAATTAAAGGAAGGTGCCTGATGTAGATATCCGTTAGATGAGTTACACCACTAATGGCGGATATATCATAATGTTTGAACAATTGCTCCTTTCCTTTTAGGGACCATTGCAAAATCTTGTATCTTACCTTTTTGGGAAAGCTGGTAAGGTGTAGGAAATCATCTATCTTATATTCCTGAAAAATTAAATTTAATATAAAAATTATCCATCCATTTTGAGACTTGTTGGGACTTAACAAATCTAGAACAACAATGTGCAAAATTTGCAAAGTAATGCTCTGTTAGATCGGGTAGGGCAAGGCCCCCATCTTTGACTGGCCTATAGAGAGAGTACCTAATGCTAATCTAGGTGCTTTGTTTGACCAAATAAAAGCGGAGAACATTCTTGCTATCTCTTTAACAAGCTTCATCTGAGGAGCACAAGGGATTGCGCAAATAAGAAGTTGCACAGATGTAAAAACCGACATTTAAATCAGTGCAATACGCCCCATTATCGATATTGGTAGATTGACCCATCGCATAAAAAGCACCTAAATGTTACTGATGAAAGGGGAGTAGTTCAGTGCATATAGATCGTTAATATTCTCTATTGTATTATTCCCTAAGTAGCGCTTCGGTTGGATGTTGAGTAGCAGGTGGCCCGTAAGCCTGGCCCCTAGGTAGCCCCTCCCTAACCTCCCACTCTGCCATGCACTTGGAGATGGCATACAGCTACACGAACACCGTGCTCGGCGTTTTAATTGGTGGTTAGGCTCCAATTGTACAGGCGCAGGATATAACTCTATGCAGAAAATATGCAGAGCCGATAATGGTTGTTTTTTAGGAGAAGAATGAAAGGACGTGACCAGTGTGAGTTGATACCCGCCTCCCTCCTTCTCCATATACAACTGCTTTCAAGCTGCTCAGATCAAAGTAATGCTACAGAAGCTTGCTCTTATGGGATTACTTCATTATGAGCTGAGGAACTAGAAAATCCTCTGGGGAGCAGTTGGAGGCCACATTAGGACTTCTACTTGTCGGACATTGCCCTCAGGTCAGATACAACAAACGGTGAGTTTGTGAGTAACAAACTGCCTGTTCTCCTGCTGATGCTTCCTTTACTCTCTGCTCTCCTGCTCACAAGCGGTATATTGGCTGGTAATATTAATGGCATCTGCTTCCCTCTGATCTCTGAGTGCTGGCTGTGAGCTGGTTGAAACTGTCTGGGAGGGGCCGTTCAGATTGTCTCGCTAACAGGAGAAGCGCTAATTGAAGGAGAAACTGAGGGAGAAATCAAATGGTGAAGCATCAGCTGAGTAAAAACTTTCACAGCAGTAATATCATGGCTGCAATCTTACAAAAGGGGAAAAGGAGAGGAATTCATGGAAAGATGTCTGCTGCAAAAAGTTCAAAACTATCCCCAATTCCGACTGGTCTTGCGAAAACTGCCTTAATTTGAACCAATCTTTCCAGAGACAGTGAAAGTATGGAAAGCGGCACTAATCCAATAGACTCCGACTCCTCCTTTTTCACAGAAGAGTGAATAGTACTGTCAACAGATGATGAAATAATGGTCACACCTAAGGGCAGGACCACGTTGGAAGGAAACGGGCAAGATCTGGATCCAGAAAAGTTTACCGAAAGCGCTTCAACATTAGATGCTCTGCCGAAAGAGTGCATGAATCAGGATTTTATAAATCAGGATCCCCAGAAGGAAATTGATGCAAATATGGCTGTAATCAGTAAGGAGGGTAGAATAAGAGAATATCCTGTATTATCAAATCCATCTAAATCAGCCAAAGGGCGAAGCCAGCTGGAGCAGAATCGCATAGCTGACTCCATGCAAGTAAAGGAACAACATTGCCAGGGAGAGAGCTGGGATCAAACCTCTCACTCGGCTCCAAGGCACCCGAGCTCTAACTTGAAGGTTACTACCACACATATGGCCTCATTACCAGTTTGGCGGGTCAACCGACCGAACACCGCGGCCGCCAAGAGACCACTATGCCAGTGGTCTATAGACCACCTTATTCCGAGTCTAACACAGTGTCCGCAGTGTGGCTGCGGAGAATTTACATTGGTGGTGATTATTTTGCAACATGTATTGATGCCTGTGTGAGCATTTTGACTGCATATGTGTTGAATGAACACATATGCATGATACATGTGGAAAAATACCACCTACCCATTGCAAGAGTCGGGCTCATATGTGGGCAGTTCAGGCAATGGGTATAAAAGGACTCGCCTGTATATCACCGCAAACAGGGTCGTAATCCTCGGGGTGGAAATGCTGCTGTGAAGGGGGCATGAAGAAAGGGATCCACGGCAAACTCTGCCTGGAATAGCAAGAAAGGGGTGAGTACTCGCCCCAAAAGCTTCAAGTCGTTACCACCGACTTGAAGCTGGCAGTCTCACCGCCACAGTCAGCTCGTGGAAAAGCCAACTCATAATACGGATGGTGGTGGAGCTCCTCAGTGCCGCCCTATGGCAGCTGCCTTTCCCCAACCGTGACTTTGGCGGTCAGTGGTGTGCTGGGGGTGTCGGCGGTTCAGCCATGGTCTTCGCAATAGCAATCCGCCCAACTCCTAATATGGCGGTCAGATGGCCAAGGTCGCAGAGACCGGACCGCGGCTAATGCGGCCCACGGACCGCCAAACTCATAATCAGGCCCATAAAGCGTTAATGCCTGGAGAGGGGGGAACGGACCAAGTACAAACATCAGGCCAAGCGTTGGCTCAGATAAAGACTTGCATTCCTAGCAGATCCAGCAAGCCTAAATCCATGACCGATCTTCTTGAAAGTATCCTCAATGTGATAAGAGAACTGAAGCGGGACCAGAGCGACGAAATTTCCGCACTGGGTCTCCGACTAGCAAAAATTGAAAAGGCCTTGATCCAACTACCTGGGAGACTCCGGGAGGCAGAACAAAGAATCTTTACTTTGGAAGATGAGACGCGATCGTGCAAAGCTGATTTAATGACAGCTCAGAAAGAAATCCGGCAGCTGTCAATCAAGATAGAAGATCTTGAAAATCATTGCAGGCGCTCCAATCTCTGCTTCCTGAGAGTCCCTGAGGGCGAGGAGATAGTCGGCGGCCAATCTGATCTGATACAGCTGGTGGAAAAGCTGATAGGAATGAACATTCTAACCGGCTTTGATAAGGACCTGACAATTATGAAGGCACATCGAGTGCCAGCTCAATGTACCCCCAATATGAAATTTCCACAAACCATCCTAGTGACTATAGGATAAAAGAGCAGATCCTAGCAGCTGCTATTAAGCATAAAGAATTCTCTATTGCGGAGAAGATGAACATCTGCGTATTCTCAGACATGTCAATAACAGCAGCCCGACAAAGGAAAGAGTTCCTGGGGTTCGTGAGCCAGTTCAGATTGGGGAGTGCCCAGGCTTCGATATTTCAGCAATCAAAGCTGAGAATTCTTTGTAAAGGGCAATTTCATATATTTACTGATGTTGACGAGACACACAAAATGCTGTTAACTGTCATTACCCCGACTGGTTCCTCCCATGAAGGAAACAAAGTTTAAGGATAAACATATTAACTACAGATTAGAATATGATATGTTTGAGGTTGCAGAGTGGGGGCACACATTTCCACTTACAGCGAACAAGCAGGTGCTACCTTGATGCAAATACAGGGTGCCAGTAGGTGATGGGGATTCCTCTAGCTGGGGGAGGGTATTCTTGGGAAGGGCCTCCGAAAAGACAGGGTGGGCTTTAAGGGGCTGGGGTGGGTGGATCACTGCAGTTAGAAGAGTTCAATTTTTGATAAATGGAAAACAGAAACAAGGCAAGCACCTTCGTAAAAGATAAATAGCTCAAGGATCGGGCGAGAAGGAGCAGGAGGCCGCCATAGAAGCATGTGGTCACTTTTCCACTGCACTGTATGTTTGATAGAGTCCTATGCACTTAGGCACTTTAAATAAAGAGCAGTGCAATAAGTGGGTAGGTTGTTGTGAAATTTATGTATACAAGTATACATGTAATTCTGTATTGCACTTTATGACATGGCACTTTATATTTTTAGGAGAGGGGGTACTATTCCTTTCTGACATTGATGGATTGTCTCGTTCAATTTCGTGAAGCACTGTGCACTTTTCAGAACTGTATGTTCGATAGAGCAATATGTACTTAAGCACTTTAAGTATGAAGCATGCAATAAGTGGGTGGGGAACTTGTGTATACAAGTATATGTGTATTTTTGGATTGCACTTTATGACACATCACTTTATATTTTTAGGATTGTGGTATTGCTCCTTGTCGACATTGATGGAATGTCTCAGTTGTATTTTGAGGGGCACAGTGCACATTTGAGCTATAGGGAAGTATGTAGAGCAAACGAGAAAGGCAGGCTGGGCTCTGTGTACCTAATATGCATTAATGGCAATGTTTTAAATCAGGAAAGAGCTGTTTACATTCACCTGCCTAGAAAGAGATACAGAATTTTGAGATCGCATCCGGAACTGTCTGCCCCATGGATTCAACTAGCTATTCAGGATTTTATTCTGCTACAGTACTATGTTTTTCTATGGTGCAGCCCAGAATTTGGAAGGGATGAAACCACATTATGATCACTTGAAAGTAATCTTGTTCAATGTCAATGGTCTGAATAATAAACGTAAGTCCAGAGCAAATGAAGATTCGCTGAAAGGACATTCCCCAGATATCATGCTAATTCAGTAAATGCACTTTCGGAAAAGGAGGGAAGTAAATTATAATATCCATGAACAATCCATAATGGATTTGAGTAAACTCTTTGCACCAGATGGCAAAATTAGCTTCCTTGCTACAGTGACTGAGACTCATGCAGTGCTAACTGACAAATTAAAGGATTTATTCTTCATTGAAATACAGACTAGAGGTCATAGGCGGAGTATTCCTTTATGGTATAATAGGTAATATAGAGATGCTAAATCAGCCTTAATAGAAGCACTAAATTCTAAGGATAGAGTCCAGGTCCAAATTGCGAGGGCTACATATAGAAATGTTATGAATCTGGCGAAAAAAGATTGGGACCAGGCCAAATGGGATTCTCTTCTCCAGGCTCTAAAACATAAAAACGCAAAGGCTTTCTGGAATAAAGTTACATTTGGGAACTGTGAGGGCAAATCTAACATTGAGCCTAATATTGCGGCCGAAGTGTGAAACGAGCACCTCCAGTCTTTGTATGATGTGCAGGAGGGGCAAGAATAACAGGTGAGCACTGCTATAGTACACTCTAGAAATGAACTGAAGTAATGAACTCATATGATCTGAAGGATTACCCTGTAATGACTCCTTCAAAGGTTCATAGCTACATTCCTAAAATAGCTCCCCTTAAGGCGCCCGATATTGATAAAATTCCTGGGGATCTCTATCTTTCTGAACAAGACGTTTGGGGTCCATACCTGTGGGTGATCTTCAATGCCATAAGAGAAGGAATGCCCATTCCTAAATCATGGGCTGGGGGCGGGAATTATACCTGTTTACCAGAGAACTACAGTTTGATAGATGTGATGCAAAACGTCTTCTCACAGATAGTATTGGAACGACTCCAGGAAAGTATGGAGGATCACAACGTCCTTAGTCCATTTCAAGCAGGCTTTAGGAAATGAACATCCACTGTTGACCAAGTCCTCAGGCTGCAACTCCTATATTGGAAAACTGTTATTTTGGAGGGTGGCAGCCTCTATCTACTATTTGTGGATCTAAAGTCAGCTTTTGACTAAGAACCGAGAGACAAGCATTGGTCTGTAATGATCGCTATGGGGGTTCCTCTTTGTCACATCATCAGAAGACTACATGAGAAGAACTTTGCGTTGGTTCACTGTGGGAAACTGGGGGAGCTTTCTGAATCATTTTTGGTTAGTATGGGAGTTTGCCAGGGATGTGTGCTGGCTCCAACTTTATTTTGCTTGCACATCAATGGTATGGTGGACTCATTAAATGGGGTTATTGACAATGATACACCTAAGATTGTTTCCATCAAAGTGCCGGCATTGATGTTCGTTGATGATACTCTCCTTCTTTCTAAATCTCCAATGGGCATGCAAAGGACTTTAGATGGATTTAATGCTTTTTGTAAGTTAAGGGGGCTAGAAATGAATGTTACAAAGAATACATTCATAGTTTTTAATCCATCATATTCCATACAATCTAATCCCTGCTTGAATGGAATCCCCCTCGAGAGGATATCTATTCTTTACTATTTAGGGCTAACCCGTGACAAGCATATGGACTGATTGTTCTATATTGCCAAACAAAGGCTGAAACTAGCTCAAATTGCAGGTGGCCTTGCTAGGGTGCACCGGGGTCTTTTTTAAGCCCATTAATCCCTTTGTTAAGATTTACAAAACCCAAGCCTTCAGGGGCCATGACTTATGGGGCTGAGCTATGGGAGTTTAAATCTGTGAAAAACATTGTGCTTATTGAGAGCAACTTCATCAGGCAGCTAGTAAGCCTTTCCCCTAGTACTCCATTTGTCCGCTTCGCTTAGATGTAGGAGTCAGACCCATCTCCGAGAGAATTGGTCTTAGACTCCTCCTCTTTTGGAGAAGAATCTGGGCTACTCTATAGTTGACATCATATAGACTCGCATTGGAGTGGATAATAGGAATACCTGGGGTAAAAAGGCTGCCATGGCTTTCTTACATTTGAATCACCCTAACTAGCATTGGTAAAGTGGGTCTATGGTGCGATCCGGCAGCAGCCTATTCTCTAACGTCCAGGAAGTACCTTGTGAAATTGCTACCAGGGGCACAAGCTCTCCTCCCTGTTGACGAGTGTGACCCTGGGTACTTTGACAGAAAGATTTATTGGGATTAAATATACCTACAGCCCAGAGGTGATTTTAGATGAAATACAGCCAGCTCTTGCTACAAAACTCTTTATTCAATTTAGGCATGTTTCTCTTCCTCTGCCGTACTCAAAGGGGGGACAAAAGGGCTTTTGTCCCCCCTTTGAGTACTGTTTCTGGCACGGGTGACCCCCGTGGGACCTTGTTTGGTGGGTGTAACTTGTGTTGTCCCCCAATAAACCACCTTACACGGCTACACTTGAGCCAGTGTGTTTTTGAGCAACCACTATTCCAACTACTCCTCCAGCAGACCTGACCTCTACACCATGGAGGGACAAGGTCTGAGCTATGGAGATGATATGGCAGCAGAGATACTGAGGGCACCGTCTATTCTGGGAGAAGAAGGAGGTGCAGCAACAGGGAGCCAGTCGGAGGACTGGCAGTCCCTTACATCTATGAAAAGAGAATGGGTCAAGATTACTCTACATGGGGCCCTCATGACTGAATATCTGAGGGCCAATATAGCACCAAATGGGTCGCTCATTAAAATTTCCCCCGCATTTTCCTTGAGGACAGCACATTCAAGATCGAATGGTCCCAAGTGTCATGGAAATGTACACGGGACCTTCTTATATTGATAATCAATACAGCCAAAAGACTAGCTGACGACCTATTAGCAAGGATCCAGATAGCAGAAAGTGCTTTAAAAAGCGCTACCCCGCAGACTGGCTTCAAAACAAAACTCACGGAACTGAATAATGAAATAGCGGAACATAAGGAATACCTTATGAAACAAAAGGTAGTGAAACTACAGAAAGATATCCGCAGATTTGAAAAGGAGAAAGTCTACCCATACCTGAAACAGGATTTTGTCCCCCCGAAACCAATAGCCTCTCAGACGCAAGCTCTAATTCCACCAGGAGGGGGTCATCCAGTAACAGTGATTCCAGCACAGAGAACTGGAACAACAATTACCCCAGGAGAGGTGGCCGACAAGGTTATCAGGGGTTCCTTGTGCCCCATTACCAGGGACCAGCGTATTGGCAATACCCCATGTTCCCTCAGGGCCCACAACCCTTTGGCCCTCTAGGCATGAGCCAACCTTTTTTAGGCAGAGGTTGGGGCAAAGGGCGCGGGCGAAGAAGAGGCAATCAACCAGACAAGAGGGTACTATGGGAAGAACCACAACAACGAATAGTGGAAACCAGGAGCATCACCAAGAAGAGAACCTGATCGTAAACCTCTCTCCCAAGTCCCTGACAGAGATAGAACACAGAGTCCTACAAAAAGGATTGGGGTTTGTTCCCACCCCCAGGGTAGATAAATTCAAACAACAGTGTGAACTGCAGCACTTTTTTCGTAAGGTACGCCTTAGAGCCTTCTTTGATGGGACACCTTCCCATGAAGTGAGTGACTCTGGCCTACATAACCCCTCTACATTTACTTCCAACATCAGTATGGTACCCAACGAGGTCATTACTTTTGAACAAGCTGTCCTGAAAGACTTACAGATGGAGTCCGATCCAAGACAGTCCTGCAACATCACCAGTGATGAACTAGCGGCCGTTAGATCTCTGGCTAATGACACTTCCATCACGATCAAACAAGCCGACAAAGGCGGGGCCACAGTAATCATGGCCATTACTGACTATGAAATCGAGTGTTTGAGGCAACTGAGCAACCGGCGGTATTACACCCCCATAACCAGTAGCCCAGTGACACGTCTAACCACCACTATAACTTTGCTAGTCTTTGCAGCCGAAACTCAAGGCTGGATAAGCAAGAAGGAAGCTGATTTCCTTAAGAAAAAAGACCCCAGGACCCCCTACTTCTACATACTACCTAAGATACATAAGGGGGTCACACCAGTACCTGGCCGCCCCATCGTATCTGGTATTGACTCAATACTTGAACCCTTGTCACAATTCTGTGACCATTTCTTGCAACCACTGGTTAGGCATATACCATCCTACATACAGGACACCACTGATGTACTACGCCTGGTCTCGGAATTCCAACCCACGAGTAACATTGACCTCCTCATCACTCTTGATGTTGAGGCGCTCTATACTAACATCCCACAGAGAGCGACCCTGGATGTGATAGAGGAGTAACTAAACTCGACACCCTGGGATTCCCCCACACCACCTAGTTTTGTTCTTGAGTGCGCAACTTTGGCCCTGACCGAAAACTTTTTTAATTTAAAGGACAGCTATACCATCAGACGCAAGGTACTTCCATGGGGAGTACCTTCGCTCCAAGTTTAGCCTGCCTGTATATGGCGGCTTTCGAGGGGAACTGATCTTCCACGATTCAAACCCATATCTGCCAAACATATGCCTATGGAAGAGATTTATAGACGACATCCTTATCTTCTGGTCAGGCGATTTGACATCATGTGAACAATTCTGTGTCTGGATGAACACACTGAACCCATATCTAAGATTTACCAGTACCATCTCCCAGAACCAGATACCATTCTTAGACCTTACGCTCAAACTTGAACAGGGGTCTTTAACGACCACTATGTACAGAAAAGCGACAGACCGCAACAGTCTGCTACTTTTCAGTAGTCATCACCCCGTACATTAAAGAAAACCTCCCCTTCGGGCAATTTCTAAGGGTGAGGAGAAATTGCAGTAAAATTGAAGATTATAGAATTGAATCTGCAATACTGGCAAAAAAATTGGCGGCACGGAATTACCCCCTGCGAAGTATTGCCCTCAGCAAAAAGAGAGCTAGGAACAATAATCGCGAGGCACTCCTAGAACAGAGAGATAAGACCCCTAGTGACACTCTCACCTGTGTCACCACTTTTACACCTGGATCCAACAAATTGAGCAAAGTGATTAAAAAACACTGGGGGATACTCAATACAGGTGCCATGAAAAAACTGGACTTTCCGCGCTTTGCTTTCAAGCGCTCGCGCAACTTAAAAGACATGTTAATCCACACCAGACCCAAGACAGTGACATCGGCTGTCCAAAGAACCTTATGGGATCTTCCTCCGGTTAAAGGACATTACCCCTGTGGGTCTTGTATGGCGTGCACCTTCACTTCAATATTTAAATCGATCACCTTTTCAAACAGTTTCAAGTGGGAGTTGCGGTCCCACACCAACTGCAATACATCAAATTGCATATACTTGATCACCTGTCCCTGTAATCTGCAATATGTAGGGATGACCACCCGCCCCATCAAGACACGAGTTGCTGAACATCGGAGCAACATTCGGTGTCAGAGAACCAATACGAAGATGTGCTCCCACTTTATCGAATTACACCACTCACCCGACTCATTAAAATGGGTGGTTCTAGAGACATTCACTAAGATTACTAAACAGAGGAAGGAACAGAGATGGATACACGGTCTATCCTCACACACCCAAGGATTGAATGATGATATACCTTGGAGCATGTTGAGGGTATGACTGATCCATTCCTTCTACTCATTGATGGAATAGTGTATACTCATTAATCACTGATTAAGGCGAGGACACATTATGACATTTGAACCAGGCTGCCAATTCTCGTCTTCCAGTGTTACACATCCCTTGACAGAATGCACTAAGTGGACAGTATGTTGCAGGTTCCACGTAGTGAATCCACTGTTGTCTGTTCTTGATGTACACAGAAATCACACCTAATCAGACTCCTCACATTGCGATTACCATGACTCCCTTATAGCGGTGAAATATGACACTATACCATCATGGCCGCCGAATTTTAGACGAACCGAATAACCCCCTTTTAACATGGCCGCTAAAACTTGAGACACACCCAAGGCCCTCCTTCCAATATGGCCACTGGGTGGGTCAGCATCACATGCATTGATCATCCAAACACTCACACCCGCTTCCCGGAAGTGCCCGGTGATTTTAAATACGTTATAGACACTAACCACTCTACCACCCGGACCCGGTAGGAGTGGGTAGGTCTACCGACGACGTGCTACTAGCACTCAAGTGAGTACTCTGAGCTGAATGACTGCGTATTGAATGCACTCGACCCAGGATACGAATCTCTCGACCCTGGTGGGCTATTGTTATGACGTCTGGGAGGAGAATTTAGCGCGATTTATGGCGAACTCCTGCTGCTACTATTCCCTTCATCCTGCATTAAAAATACACATGCCTTGTACTACGAAATTGTTGTGTGCGACAGTACTATGATCGATAAACATGGTATGCCAACGCTAATTTTTAGACGACCCCACTCGATCTGCTGCCAAACGCCCGTTGTTTTACAAAACACAGTTTTAGCACAAGTCACGCAGGGAGGTGTTATTTAATTTATCTATGCCCTAATCCATCTACCGCAAATCCCTTTACGAAGCGTTGTCTACACATGCTATGCGCAACGGCATTGTTGTTATGTATTTGTTAACACACGTAGATTGAACACAAGCCACGCAGGGATAATCTATTCCCCAATCTGTCTGCCGCCAATCACGATACCCTGCGTTGATCACACCTGCAGTATGCGACATTACTCTTGTGAGCAACGCTGCTGCGGTCTACACTTGTGGTATGCGGTTGCTAGAGTTTCTTAATTGACCCTCTCACTCCAACGTCAAAATGCCCTCTGTTGTATTACATATACATCGAGCACACGCAGTCTAACTCTATCCTTGCTACATTTAGCCAACACGCTTCATTGCATTAAGCTTGCTCATACGATTCCACACCATTTTTGTAATTGGCATTCAACTTGTTGTGGCTCTAGTGTGTGATTGATGAGCGATGAAAAAGTTAGTAACACTATAGGCTAATCAGCCTTACATTTCTTACAATTGGATGGTCTCGACTGTGTATGTGATGACTGACACCATGATATTTTATGCCTTTTTTCCACCTTTGGTTTTCCCAGTACATGAGGAACCCCTCGTGTTTATGACCTACCGGGTACTGTGATGCCTGGTTAGTCCAAAGTTTAGGGTAAGTCCCTCTGCTCTCTGCTACGCTTGTGTGTGCCACAAGGGCTGAAGTTCAAGCTAATTCACCCTGTGCACTCACCGTTTGACACCTTGTTTTTAACTAAATGTTTGATGCTCACCACGTTATTTTGAGAGTCAGGTTCTCACTGGTAACTTGAGAGAACTCACTCACTATTATCTGACCACACTTACCTATGTATTTTTTTTCTCAGCAGGTAGTTCCAGTACTACCAGGTATCCGACAAGTTAATCGCATGGTTGATGTGAGTGTGCAGCCACACACCATTGCAGTTTTAGTTGTAGATAGTATAACCTGTGTTTGGTCCTGAAGAATCGCCCGAAGACTATTCAATTGGCGAGAAACATGTTGACCTACCACATATAAGAACGCCACAACTTGAGACATAACCTCAGCTTAGCGCCTTATATTTCTTGTTTTTACTTAGGGTAGGAGACCCCTTGATTAAAATAGGTGTCATAGGTACTCCCAATCCTATTTTACATTCACTCCAATTACTTTAATACACATTCATCTACACACACTAGGCCCCTCACCCCCACTTCACCTAACGGCTGTTGGAAAAAGATCTCCGGTAAAGTGCCCCTATTATAGGGAGCCCGTCGGGTATTGCACCGCCGACCCGACGAGGAGCAGCCCTATGATGAAGCATGACACCCAACAGGGTGTGTGAGGGCATTATGAACCAATAAAATGGATTCCCAACCTTGAACTACCTAGTCAGGTTGGTTTATTTTTCCCTACATCTGACTCTCATTCCTGAGGAACAGCATAACTCTTTTGTTAACTTCTCTTCCTCTGCCTTCTTTTGCTAACAACTGGGGAGGGGACTTGAATCAGAAGTGTCCATCCTGTGGCGCAGCAGAGGAAAGTGAGGCCCATGTTCTTTTTATTTGTCCAGCTTATAAAAAATACAGGTGTAAATGGCTGGTTCAGATGTGTAGGAATCTAGGGACTTTTTGTTGCCAAATGGCCCTCAGAATTCTAAAATATGATATGCACCAACCCATTGTTTTTGCTGTTTCAACGTATCTGCTTGCTGTTTGGTGTGCACGAAAAAGGTTTTTATGATTATTTTTATATGTCCCTGAGTGGGCCCCTTTATTTGTTTCTGCTCCTCAGACAATACAGGGCAACATGAGATATATTGTCCACGAAGGTTCCTATGAGTTCCTCTATGGAATTCTGGTGATTTGAACTAAAATCGAATATAAAATTCTATGTTCTATGTGGTGAAAAAGCCTAATTTCTACAAAAACTAGATGTTAAGGTACTCTGGTTCTAGGCTTTTATGGCAAACATAGCCAGAGCAGTTTTAGTAACACCCATCCCACGCTGTCTGTTTTGTAAGACAGACCCTGTAGAGAATGACTCTAAGCTTTTTTATATACCAAAGATTTTTATTCTAGAGGAAAATGTTGCTGTATGGGGGTGTCATCTATAGTCTATCTTGCTCTAGTTCCATCCTGCTTATGTCTTAGTGCAATATAAGATACTGTATCCCAGTGAGGAGTTCTGTTTTACAATCTTAGCGGTATCATTGAATCTTATATTATGCTGAGCTGTTTTAGCAGTGATGTTTGACGAGTATTTTAACTATTTATTTGTGCTGGTTGTATTTATGTACTTTTATGGTCTTTGTAACATCAAGATAAATGAAATGAAAGAAATGAAGTGAATTATAATACGTTCATGCAATGGGCAGGGTTTGAATGTATCTCAGGCGCGAGGCCAGCTCACTGGGGAGTAGCGATATACATAAATAGACATCGGCAATATCACATTAGCTCTTCCCAAACAAAGAATGGAGGTGGGCCTTGGTTAGTGGCGTAATTAACAATGTTAGAATAACTGTTGCCACAATTTACGCTCTGATTTTAGATGACCCAGCCCTGTTGGAAGAGCTTTGTCAGACAACTGTTAACTATCCTGGGGAAATTGATTTTGGGTGGGGATTTTAATTTTCTCTTAAATCCAGAACTTGACTCTTTGTCAAATACCCACAAACAGAACAAGCCCCAAATGGCTAGAGCCATGTCAGAATATATAAAGATTCTGAACCTTGTGGATCTATGGTGAAAGAAATTCCTAGCCAGACGAATATATTCTTCGATCTTGGAAAGGTATAAATCTGCAGCAAGTTTATATTATTTTCTCTCTTCATCCGATCTGAGCTTAAGTAGCTATAGTCATGGTGCAAACGGCTTTTCAGATCACTTTCTGGTCGTGATGTAAGTGACAGGGATTAAGTTTAATAGGTCTGTCCGGAGTAGGACTTTCAGTAAAGTGAAACTGGAAGATGAAGTCTGGTGCTGTGAGATACAAAATTAGATCTTAAATTATTTTAAACTGAATACCAATACTGCCAGTGTGGTAAATGTACGGGAAGCATTTAAAGCAACCCTACGTGCTTGTATTACCTCTAGGATATTACAGAAAAAAACTGCCTCGCAGAGCACAGGGCAGGATTAAAGTCTGCTTTACATTAGGCCAGTGAGGAATTTTTAAGAATCATATCTCACACAAATAAATCGGAGCTCAGGAAAGCTAAACTGTTAATGCAGAATTATTGCTATGAGCAACGGTATATTGCTAATAATGCATACCTTCAAAATACATATGAAGAAAGTGAGTATGCTGGGAAATTTTTAGCCTGGCAGGCTTACGTATGACAGGCTCAGAATAAGATTGCATCACTTTTTGATACAGTAACAAAGACGCAGATTTTGGACCCCAAACAAATTCAGGAAAAATTTCTAAAACATTACGAACAGGTATATAGTATGAAACAAACGGTAGACAATCCCCAACTTAGATGCTTTCCATTCCAAAGCAAAAACAAAGAAAATCACAGGCTCTGATGGCTAAATTCTCCCTAGGAAAAGTCGAGGAGATCATTAAATCCTTGGCTAATGGGAAGGCTTGTGGCGAAAATGGCTTACAAGCTGAGTTATATAAGAAATTTGCACCTGTTTTGAATCCTGAGATATTAAACCTTGCTCACCATATTATAGATGGAGGTGAAATCCCATCATCATTTCAAACAGCAAGGATAAGTGCAGGAAAAATGTGAACTCTTATAGGCTGATTAGCCTTCTAAATGTTAATTATAAGATCGTGATGACACTCCTAGCAAATCGCATGAGCAAAATTGTTGAACTATTGTCCACCCTAACCAATGTGGCTTTGTTTCTGGCTGACAGTTGTTTTCTGACACAAATTTTCTAGTCGAGGCTCTAGATTATTTTCAGCAGCAGCAGGTTCCTGCTCAAGCATGCTACTAGATGCCGAGAAGGCATTCGACCTGGTCTTCTGTGAATCTTTTTATTATTCCTAAAGAATTTGGGGGCATATTAGCAAGACCGGCGATAAAATTATCGCCGTTTTAGCGGCAGGAAACTGCCGCTAAAACAGCGATAATGGGCTTGCTAATATGCGTTATAGAATTCCAATAGAAGCCCAGGTTAGATGTCCTGCACATCTAACCTGGGCTTCTATTGGAATTCTATAACGCATATTAGCAAGCCCATTATCGCCGTTTTAGCGGCAGTTTCCTGCCGCTAAAACGGCGATAATTTTATCGCCGGTCTTGCTAATATGCCCCTAGGTTTCCCCACTGGTTTTATACAGATTATATCTCGATTGCATGACAGTGCAATAGCATGATTGTTCATAAACTCCGTTGATATTGGTTCTTGTAAGGTTAATAGGGGAACGAGACAGGGCTGCCCCCTTTCACCTATACTTTTTGCCCTTTTTAAAGAGCCCTTAGCTATAGCCATAAGAGCAGACAGGAACATAGAGTCCCCGATAAGTGAGATGACTAAAATTTAATTATACACTGACGATATCGCTCTATTTTTAAAGCATGGTCTGGAGAACCAGAAGAGGGTTTTCGATATTTTTCAGGAGCATGAAGCTTTGGGTGTATATACGATCAATAGGTTAAAAAACAATATTTTAATGTAAATGAATTTTTGACTGCAAATTTGTTTGACACAAGTGCAGAGACTTATGCATTAATACATTCCTTCACTAGGGGTGAGAAGTGAGAGTGACTTGGTCTGTTTGTCTTGTAAGCTTGTTAACAACCACATTTGTGGGCATTCACAAACTCGGATCCTACCTCATCCATCTCAGGAAATGGTCAGAAATTCAGTCCACGCAGTGATGAAATTGCTCCCTTGCCAGGATGAGATGGGGAACAGATCACCCCTGAACTTGGTGCAGTTACATGAAAAAGGGCTTTCTTCTAGTGGAGGTTTTTGTCCCTCGTAGAAAAAAAGAAAACATGCATTTGTAAATGGGCTCAATTTCCTGTGTGCTTTAATCTGCACTATATAGATATCTGTATAGGGGTATTAGAAGCTTTTGAGAGATGTCACATAATATTCCCAGTAGTGCGCCTGATAAACCTGCACCTGGTGTCACTATGTAGACGTGTCTCTGGGAATGTTTGTAAATTGTAAAAAAAATAAGGTAAAAGGCCATTGAGGCAGAGGTGTAAGTCCCCTCACGTACTTTTACATTTTTTAGAAAATCACACCTAGTAGGTTAAAGTTGTGTTCTGAACACTTTCAACAACAGCCAGTATCTGTTGGTTGCAAAAATATTGGGGCATATTCTCAAGGACTTATCGCCGATTTATCGATAGATTTATCGCCCTATTCTCAAGCTGGTGCAAACTGCCAATATCGCCAGTTTTCCAGCAATAGCTGCCACAAAAAACATCGCCACGGATGAGAGCGACAACTAACGCTAATGATATGCAGAGTAGGCGTTCCCGTGCAAAAACACACGAAAACACCACTTCGCGATATTCTCAACGACCAGCCAGATCGGCGAAGCGATCCAAACAGGTGATAAGGCGCGTTAGCAGCAGGGATTTAACACCTGCCTATTACTGGTGTTAAGCAGGACGACAACCTGCAGTAGAAAGGGAGCCCAGCCCAGAGCCACATCTGAAGACCAACAGATGCCATGGAGCCAATGATCATGCAGCTTGGAGACCCAAGAGGGCCACAACACCCACCGCCACCACCCCCAGGACCCCCCCAGAAAACCCCCCCAGGACTACCACCTAGGCAGCGCAGAAGAAGACCCCGAGGTCGCAGGCTGGTCCTCCGTGGGGCTTGTGGGGTTCTGGTTGTCCTCTGTACTTTCTCCGGCTACCTCCATTGTGCTTCGCAGTTGTTTTGGTTTTGTTTGTGTTTTTTTTTTCTGCTTTTATAGTGATTTTTCCCACCTGACGTGTGTGAATTGCAGGCCTGGTGCAGCTTATCGCAGATTTTTTTATCGCGGTTGGGCCCATCGCCACTTTTTTCACGTTCGGCTTTAGATTTTTATCGCCGTCCCGGTAATTTTATCGCAGACATTTGACGCGTTATCGGGAAACTACCGCATGTTACCGCCGTGTTGAGAATAAGACGTTAACACAGCGTTATTTTCCCACGATAGACGGCGATATGAAAAATTGTGTTAACCTATTTTGGCGATGATTATCGCACGTTCTTGAGAATATCCCCCATCTTGTCTAAAAAGACGAAGCCCACTGCTTTTATAACAGGCCCAAGGCTAGCAAATGTAGAAAAGAAGGGGTATATTATCAAGCGGCAGCGATAATTATCGCTGGCCGCTGTTAGCGCGAGGAATCCTATCGCCGTCTATCGCTGGAAATTATCGCCATGCTAGCGCTGTATTAACAACGCTTAGCGCAAAGGCGATAATTTTCCAGTGATAGCGATGTTTTCCAGGGAACATCGCTGGTTTTCCAGCGATGTCCCATGGAAAACGGCGATATCCTTGGTATTAGGGCCTGTGGTCTTAGCCACACAATCCACCCCCCATGTTAGGTATGCCTTAGTCAGGAATTTAGCAGACGTTAAATTCCTGCGTTAAGGCATACTTAACGCAATTGAAAATATCGCTAACCCACGTTGTTAATATGGCGATACCTGGGTTAGCGATATTTCCCCATGTTGTTTTCACAGGCACGCCCCCTTTGCATCTCATTAGCGATGCTATGGGAGGCGTGCAGAAAACGGACGCTAATGCAGGAATCACGCGCTAGCGTGTCCTTGTTAAATAGGCGAGAGAATTATCGCCGCTTTTCGTCCGAAAACGGACGCTAAAGCGGCGATAATTCATTAACGCCTCCTTGATAATATGCCCCCAAATACCTTAAAGCCATGGCTACAGTTTGACAAACTCCTTTAAAATAATAAGGGTAAGTGGTACGATTCCTATTACTTATTTCCATTTTCAGAAATATGTATATTTTCTGTATGTTAGCTGTCAAATATTGCAAGTTACTTCTCCATAAATCCATAGCCCCCTTTTAACACTCCCTGGACTGATGGCATGAATTGTCTTGGTTACTGGAGCCGAGGCTTGCTTCCACAAGAATACTTCATGGGCTGAGACAACTGTCAGCCCATCCTCCTGAGTGAGCTGCCTCGCTTGTTTTATGCGTATCAGCTTTTCCGCTGGCAACAGATGTTATCGTCATAACAAAAGACTATTATCAGCCAATCAAATGGTTATTAACCTTGTCATATTGAGAGCCGGGATTCCCCAAAATGCTGTCAGCCGGGGAGCAGGTTGATAAGCTGTCAAGAAGAGATGTTCGGTTTAATACCGACTGAAAGATGTGAAACAGAAACAAAGAAAGCTGTGGCGTTCTCGGGCGCTTATTAAAGTGCAGAGCGAAGGAACAGGCAGAGGTACAAAAAGGAGTTTATAAAGTCACCTGGCACGTAGCAATTAGTCAGTCAACGGGCGTGCAATTAGCCTCGGAGTAAGGGGAGCGTGGGCAGTGGATATGAATGAGTAAATTAAATGGGAGCAGTACAGCATACTGCATATTTTTTCAAGCAAATGACTTGCAATTCCTCAGAATCCGCAGAGTATGTACATATTGCAAGTGTTTAGAACTGCCGTGTGTTTCTTGAGTCGTACAGTAGCAGGCCACTTGGCCAAACTCCAGTTTAACACGTTTAATGACGGAGACCACCACACCGTGAACAATTCGCACCGCAGAAATTCAACGCATGTGAGGATTAGCCCTATCGGCTGCGGGTCATGTTGCAATCCAAATAGATTCCATTCTATATTTATCAGCTGATCCATCTCGGGATCAAAAGCCATTTGCTTAGGCAAACCAGGCAGCGGAACGGTCATGTATATGGAATGCCCTGCTGGCAGAGGCACCGCGTGGGCACTAAGGGGCATATTTACGTTTCCTGGCGCATCCCTGCAAATCAGCAGGGATGATCCAGGAAACGTGCGACACGCATCTCAATCCTTGAGCCACCACGGATGCGCCGCATTTACAATGCGGCGCATCATGGCGCAAGGAAATGCAGATGCGTGTCGCATCTGCTGCCGTAACGTTAGCGCAGTGCTGGAGTTGTGTCGCGGGAGCGACGCAACTCCAGCACTGTGCCAACCATGCCCATGTCTAACATGGTGCGTCAAGCCTTATGCCTGCTTCAAGCAGGCGCAAGGTTTTGACGCAGCGGGGTCGGAAAAGTGACTGAGTGAAATCTTGTAGATTTCACTCAGCCACTCTTCCGAGGCGTTCCTGCGCCGGAACGCCCCCCACGCCAGAACGCCCACATGAAACCTGACGCAGGTTTCATGTGGCGCAGGGCTTTACAACGTGACGCATCTCCCTAGATGCGTCACGTTGTAAATATCCCGCAGTATGGCGCTGGCTTTACGCCGCCGCTGTGTCACAGAAGTGACGCAACGGCGGCGCAAAAGTGGCGCAAGGGGCTTGTAAATATGCCCCTAAGAGCTTATACCCGAGTTACGCTGCAATCAGGAATCTAAAGCCACTTTCTGTAAAGCACAGGCATCTTATTCCTGCATCCGAAGTTATCTGCAGGAAACTCCGTGTATTTTTACCTCTTCTCTTCTTTTCCATTTTTATCTACAGCGGCGTAGTCTGACCACACCACATACGCAAAAGTCCTTTGTGTTAACTTGATTGATTTGAGTACTTTGTACCAATTCATATTGTCACTATCTTGGGTATCCTGGGTACTAGGGTGCCTGCTAGCAGCAGCCTGTAATTGCATCACGGTCATAAGCTCCATCACCCAAGTGGCTTACTTTAAAATATAGTGGGCGATCCACCATCCGTCATGGGGCAGAGGTCAACCTCCACCATCCTGACGGATAACTGCCTGCCATACTTATGAGATCTTTGGGCCTTATTATAAGTTTGGCAGTCTTGCAGCGGGCCGCCACGCCAGGGCCCTACTGCAAGACCGCAAAACTCATAGTCAGACCGCCCGCCGGATTACGAGTTAATCCTGTGCGGGCAGTCCTGCTGTGGCAGGCCCACGGCGGTGCATATCTAAGGCACATAGGTGTGCCTTAATGATGCACTGCTGTGGTACTGCCGCAGCCTGTTCCTGAACAGAAAGAAATGCACAATGTTGTGCATTTCTTTACGTGCAGGAACAGGGGATGCAAAAATACAGTGAGGCACAACATGTGCCCCCCTGTATGCATTCCCAGGCCCAAAGGCAAGAGGGGGCCCTTAAGTTGTCTCACTGCCATCCTTTCCATGGCGGGCTCACTGCCATGGAAATGATTGTGGTGAGGCAACTCGTAATATGCTTGGCGGTGCTGCAGCGGCACATCCAGCATATTGCTGCCTTTGACCGCTGCACAACCGCTGCTGGATCACGGATCGCCGGTGGTTGCAGCGGTCCTGTGGCAGTCCAGCCGCCCAAGTCGTAATAGGATGGGTGGACCACCAGTCTGGCTGTCCACAGACTGCCACCGCGACTACGGCGTGGACTGCCGCAGTTGTAAAAACGCCCTTTGTGTCTCTAGAGGAGCCCCTAAGGCGGCTTATTTAGAGTTATGACTAGGGGCCCGCCGTCTGGCGGGGTGTAGAGGTGATACCCTCCACCAGCCTGGCGGATTACCGCCTGCCATATTTAGATTTCTCCACCTGCCTGGCAGGGATCTTTATGCCATCAGAGGAGCCACAATAATGGCTTCCACCAGTGGAGCTATCAAGGGCACCACTGGTGGAAACATGAGCGTTCACCTGACTCTAAATATAGTGGGCAGAGTATCAGTTTTGTGGAATGCGTGGGGCAGTAAACTCTATTTGCTAAACTCTAAGGGCCTCATTTATGAGATTTTGACGTAGGGCAGCACTGCAAGGAATTTTGCTTCGCTGTCCTACGTCAAAATAAATGGGCAGGAATGCGCCGTATCTATGAGATACAGTGCATTTCTATCCTTTTCACCTGCACTGGCGCACAATGGGCGCCAACGCAGGCATCCTTGCACCATGGTGCAAGGGTGCCTGCGTTGCTGGCTGATTGATTTTGTGCAGGAAGGGACACCTTCCTTTACAAAATCAATCAATCCAGGCAATTTCCTCTTTCTATGTGTGCTGCAGAATGCAAATAAAAACATTTCTCCTCGTTGCGCCTCCCTAACTCTACGCCTGGGGTGGCGTTATATTCTGGTGCATTCCCAGGTTTACGATTTCTCGTAAATCTGGGAATGCTTCAGATTCCATGGGTGATGCGTGGGAACACCCACAGCAATACCCATGGAACGCCCCTTTCACGCATTGTTCTGCGTGAAAGGGGCACATATTTACAAGGCCATGAAAAGCCCCGTAAAGTTTTTTACGTGGCCTTGTTAATATGCAAACATGCCAGTGTGCATTGCGCCACGGGAATGTAAAAAAAGTGACGTTCTGGTGGCGCCAAAGTGCTCATAAATGAGGCCCTAAATGTCCCCCTAAGTCTCTTATGCCATCCAAAATGGCTTTCTTGTCTTTGTGTTCTTTGGCACAGGAGTAAAGATGAATGGGAAACTTTGAGGTATTGATATTAATGATATACCGTAATATTTCTACAAAATATCCAGTACACATTAATATGAGACATAGGTCCTTAAATCTGAAAAACATCTCTGATACGAGCTCCAACTCGCGTTGCCACACCCACTACAGCCCAGGAGTTAGTAGCTTTGAATCTTTTGTAGTTATTGTCTGTCCTTCATTTGTCTTTTTTTTTGTAAAATGGCTGAAAACAAAGATCCAGCTGTAACCTTCCCCTTGTAAGTAAGAGGATGCTTCCTATCCTATTTGAAATCTTGTGTTACCATGCTGTTTAACTCCAAAAAGCGTTATACCCGATCATGGAATATTCAACAGTGATTATTTCTTAGATTTTCCACTCTTCAGTCTCTTAACAAAATCTGACGCTGTGCCAGAATAGTACCTCCAGCAGCCAAGTGGAAGCTCTCAGACTGTAACAAGCTAGATACAAAACAAATCTGATAGCGGCGGATCTCGCAAAGAGCCAAGCAGGGGCGCTACTGCGAGCAGACTTGGTAGCCTGCTGCTTGCGAGTTGCTTTTCCTCCGGTGGACTGGCGGGCGGGCAGCTTGGTATGGGCCATAGCGTGAGCATGAACCGTCTCTGTACAAAGTACAAGACAATATCTAGTTTGCTACTTCATTTTAGTTAGTAAATTCGAAAAGTCCTCTCCCTCCTGCATCAAAGATTGAGGAGTGTAAGCTGCATAGGCTCCAGCTCTTTCAATGCAAACTCGGACTTTTTATCAACTGCATCAGAAGGGGAACAGTCTTCTGGTTTCATAGCTTTGCCTGATAAGGTTGCCAGCATAATAGAGTCCATTGTGACTGAAAGTGCTAGTACTCATCAACCTTTCTCTAATATTTAATATTTTTGCATAAATATAGGGATAGCCAAATGCTCTAAATCATTCCATTCTCTCAGAATTAAGGTCCATCTCTTCACATGGAAAGGAAGGACAGGCTCTGAAGGTCTCTCACATTTTGGAAACTATGCGCCTGTCTTCTCGTCTCCCTTTTCTGATGGAGGAATGCCCTAAAATTCCCTTTGATGCTCCAGAATTCGGCGCACTTCCTCTCATCTGACATATTTTTCTTTAGAAGAAGGTCCAGCTTCTTCAGGGGCAGAAGAGAGAGTAGATGACAAATCTTGCTCATGATGATGACGATGTTTGTTTTTTCTTTTTAGCCCCTGCTTCATCCTCAAATTACTGTGTTTTAGCACTGTGCAGACCCTTTTAGGGTGAGGAGTCTGTATTTTAATAGTACTGGAATGCCTGGACCTGCTCGTACCCCTACAATCCTCTTTTTTAGAAGAGACGAGCTCTAGATGTCTGCGCTTAGACCTTCTTTTGCCTTCCACTCGGCCTTGTATGTTATCCAGCATCCCTATTTTTTTCGTAAACACTTTCCACATTCAGACAACAATTTCGTGACCTTGTACCTATGAGTAGAAAATGTATTGTTTTTTTACATTTTACATCATGCATATTCCAGCAGATGCATGCATGGAGGAACACAAATGCCTTTGTAAATCTATGACCTGTGCATATTTTCATTGTTGGAAGGTGGGTTATAGGGAGTGGTAGGTAGGCACCCAACACCAGCAATAAGGCCACCAACAAGGTACTGGGTTCAAAATAGGGTCTCTATAAATTAGTCCCTTGCTCAACCCATGGTAGCTGACATCGAGCAATAAGGCTTAACTTATGAAAATAAGAAATATCTTTATCTTTAAAATGACACCATAACCATGAAAATTCAATGTAGGGAACCGGAGATATGAATTTTTAAAAGAATAAACGCTTTCTAGTGCTTAGAAACCAATAGCACCACTTCTGGACTTCTGGTTGCACTTGACCGGGGCAAGTTTGAGGCCAACTTCGATGAAGCCCTGCTCAGATATCCTATGCGGTAGGACTCGGCCAAAGTTTTACCTTCAGGCTTAGAAACCTTTATGGCAGCTTTTTCTGCCGAGGCCCTCGCTGCTCTCCACCAGTCTGGATTCCATGAGGGTTCGCCGGCTTGACTTTCAGGAGCTCCCAGTCAAACTCTGGAATTTGGACATCCGGAGCTCTTCAGTGGGACGAACCTGGGATCCGGGCCAGATCGCGGTTGAAGGTGGCCGGCTTGGATTTTGCAGTCAGGTCGGTCACCTCTGGAGCTTTTTCCAAAAAGTTTCCCTAATGTTCCCAAATTACTGGCGGTCTGTCCAGAAGGTCTCCTAGTGGGTTCCAAGTGTCCAAAACACACATCCAAGGGGCTGGAATCTCCTAGATGGTCCTTGGCAGGCCTGGACTTCACTTCCCACAATGCACTTGGTCAACCCCTTAAAACTCCACTGGACGCACTCCAGGAGGGGGACTCTGGCTGGAGAAGGGTCAGTTAAGCTTTGTTAACCTGTAGCTGTAGGGAGTCTATTCCTTACTCCTTCTTGAAGCAAGGCAAAACCCCCAGAGCTGTAGTCCCAGATAACGCAGCAGGCACACTCTTCACCAGACAAGCTCTTGGGTGCAGATCAGGATTCCAGCAGGCTAATCCCTTCAGGGGTGACCAATCAGGAAAGAGTGCTAGAGGCTGGATTTTGGCCTACAGAAAAGAAAGTCTTATAACTTCTTTTCTGTACAAGTTATGATAAATTCAACAATGCCAAGTTGCTGTGTTAATCAATACCATTCTGTTCTGTCTGTGAATAATATTTTATACACTCTCCTAGCAATAGTTATGCGTCCATAACATATTGTCATGTTAGCCGATAAGGCCCACTATCTTCAAGGGGAAAAAGTGAAATGTGCAATTTCTTCCTCACCAGGGTTTATAAAAACCTCTTTTTTAAAGCCACTGGTCATAACTAAAGGATTCTCAACCCCTTCAACATCTAGGGGAGACCTGGGGGGTTCCTAATGTGGAAAAACTAGTTTGGTTACTATTTCACAGTGCTTATAGTTACATAACCCCCAACCCCTGGAACACTGAGGAGAGACTTTGGGGGTACACACAATGTAAAAACAAGTAGATTATCACTTTTAAAGTGCCCATACTACCAAAGTCAAGTTTGCAGTGAATTGTACTTTTAAAAGCAGTGCTGCAACACAGGGCTGCTTTTAAAACGACCTCAGATTCTCAGCAGTGCACACATGCAAGTGCAACAAAGGCTGCTGGCCTCTAAACAGCCATGCCCTATTATCTACTAGGGACATATTGGTAGTTTTCATCCCCTGGCCCTATTATCTACTAGGAATTTATAAGGTAGGTCATGCCAATTATAAGTGAGTCTCAATGTATGTGTTTGTGTTTAACATAGTACTGGCCCTGGGCCTCACTAGCAAGCCTCGGACACAGTTAGAATCAGCTACCACCAGTTCCATTCAGCACCAAAAAATTGGGGTGAACTGGCCAAAAAAGGTGACTTTCTAACTTTCATCAATACTCAATTGGATTTTTGTGACTTTCCAAAACTTCATTAATCTACAAAAATAAGGTACTGCTATGACTTTGTGTGTGTTCCCTACATTTTTCCAGGACATCCCTTTGTATCCCTCTTTCCGACCCCACACACTGAGTTAGTGCTGTGGACAATCGCCATGCAAAATTCCAGATGTGGTTAAACATTTGTATTAATACTGATTCTGTGAAGCATGATCAAGTCATCTGTGCTCACAAATAACTTTTTGCATAAGGTAACTTCTATTAAGGTGTGCAAAAATATCGTTGCCCTTGCCAACAGTGCGGCAACTGAGAACATTGTAAACTCTGTGATAGTTGACTCCAGCCCTTCAACTGTGAGTTGGAGATTGAGGCAGAGGCACCCACTTCTCAAAAACTAATACATAAACAGGTGAAGGTGGAAGAAACTCAGGGGCATATTCACAAGGACTTATCTCCGATTTATCGCCACCTTAACTCAACAAAAGTGGAGATAGATTTAACACCCCATTCACAAGCGGGTGCAAACTGCAGACATCGCCAGTATTCCCGAGATAACTGCCCCAAAAGTTATCTCCACGGTGGACACCACCAACTAACCCTAATGAGATGCAGAGTAGGCGTTCCCGTGCAAAAACATACGAAAAAACCACAACACCACTTTCACAACGAACTGCCAGATCCGCGATGCGAACCAAAAACAGGCGATAAGCCGCTGTAGCACCAGGGATTTAACACCTGCCTTTTGCTGGTGCTAAGCAGGATGACTACCCGCAGCATGAAAGGGAGCCCAGCCAAGAGCCACACCTTAAGACCCACAGATGCCATGGAGACAATCATCATGCAGCTCCGATACCCATGAGGGCCAAAACACCCACCTCCACCACCCCCAGGCCCGCCACCACCCCCAGGACCCATCCCGCCCCCCCCGGGAACAGCACAGAGGCAGCGTACACAAAGACAGCGGACCCACCTAAAATGCACCTGCCGCCCAGACCCAACGCCAGAGGAGGACATTGCCCACTACAGGCCCAAAAGGACAACCAACCCCCGCATCCTGACCCACATTCCCCACCTGCTGACGGTACCAACCCAGCGGACAACCAACATCCCTCCGCAGACAAAGCTGCCAGCTGCGCAGCACATGTCCGCCTCTGGTACCATCCAACCCACAACTGTCAGAGTCGGAGGAGTCACACAGCCAGCCCCATACAAGGGCATCACACCTGTCCTGGATGCCAACATCAGCCTGGTACCCCAGCCCCTCCACTTCACCCACAACGCGCAGGAGCAGCTGGAGGCCAAGCAAGGCCCCTACGCCATAGCTGGATTCTCTCATGTGTCAGGGCCAACTGCACACATTTACCCCTCGTGCCCCCTGCCGACACTGCACACAACTACCACAACTGAAAGCACACGCATCTCATAAATGTGCAGGCAATAGTGGACCACCCAGGACCCCTCAACAATGTCGTGGCCAACTCCCCAGGCAGAGTGCCTGATTCACACCACATCTCCCGACAGTCCATCATCACCCAGCGCACCCAGGATGGCACCCATGGCAATGCAGTGCTCGTTGGAAAGTACCAAATGAACACACCACACACCTCCAGCCCACAGTCATGCAACTCACGACACTGGCAATGGGCACGCAGCACAGCTACACTCAACATGCCACACAACATGCCAACCTACCATACACGACAACACGACTCCATTAGGAACTCGGCCTTGCCATGCCCACAACCCAGCCACGGCATGGCACCACAGACACACAATAGCAGGATGTGAGGAGAGGCATGGAGCAGGCATGTGCGAGAGCGGCAAGTGACTAAGGAATGTGAACCTACCCAATGCCAGATGTGGCGTGGAGATGCCGGTCAGACCACAGCGTGCAAATCACGGAAATGGCCATGTGGAGATCAACTGCTGGAGCATGGAGTGTAGTGGCCAGTGGACGCTACCATGTCCCCACAGGCTGTGGGGCAGAACCCGGAAATGTTGCACGTTACGTCACCCCCTGCATGCGTGGGCGGAGTGGGTTGGCCCTGCGTACGCCAGGCCTGCTTAGGGGTGTGAATAAAAACCCCGTTGCACTGGGCGTGGTTCTCTTTCGGAATGGACAACGCGTCTGCCAGGGCGGCGCCTCTCAGCCCGCCACGAGTCCGGCACCGAGCGCGGCGGGGCCTGCGTCCCTGTGCGCCTGCTTCACCCCGGGCCACTGGGCCCCCGACCCGTCATGCCTGCACCAGCGCACCAACGAGGCTCCGCTCACCTGCCGACACCGGCGTGTGTCAAAGAGGGCCCACCACGTGCCGGTGCAAGCTCCCGGCCCCAGGCCCGTGACCTTTGCAGCCTCCGCAGCACCTCCCTGGCCTCCACGGCGCAGGCCCACAGTACTCCTTTTACATTTACTTACTCCACCGGCGTCCTCCTCGGCCCAGTGGGTCCCACATGTGGAACTGTGGAACTGTGTCCTGAGTCATGAATGGCAGTGACCCCAAGTCCGTGGCAGCGGCCACAGCACCAGACTCCCTTCGATCAGTGAGGCATAATTCCATATCGCAGGCCGGCGACACGTGGTGCCACTAACCCTGTTCAACGCAAGCCGGCGACACGTGGATGAGGGCACAGGCCTACACAGCGGCCCAGTGGGTCCCACATGTGGAACTGTGTCCTGAGTCATGAATGGCAGTTTCCAGATGTCTACTGCAGGGGTGATATCACTAAACTCCCTGCTATCAGAGAAGCAAACAAATGCATCACAATCACATGACACGTGTCTGTGGGCCCGTGCTGACCGCTGCCCCCTGGCCTACACTGCGGTCCAGTAGGCCCCATATCCAGCACCCAGTCGTGATTCATGGATGGCAGAGTCCATACCAGTGACCGCACGGAGAGGAGTAAGAGGAAGATGCTGTTCAGTCCGGATGAAAGCCGGATCCTCGTTACGGAGGTGACCGAACACTAGCAACAACTGACCTGGTGCCACTAACCCTGTGCAACGCAAGTCCGCGTCCCGTGGTGCCACTGAACCTGAACTACACAGGCTGGTGGGACCATCCAACCTAAGCCGGCGACACTCGGTGAATGGCCCCTGCTGGCCACTGCCTCAGGCCTACACTGCGGTTCAGTAGGCCACACATGTGGAACTGTGTCCTGGGTAAGATATGGAGGAGTCCACACCATTGGACACGCATCATCGCAGGCGGCATCCCCTATCAGCACAGGTGCCACTAACTCTGTGCGCAATGACTCATGGGCACTCTCTGGTTGAACTTTGGTGCCATCTGAGTCCATGGCCTGGGGGTTGTCTGCATCATCATCTGGCTGGGTCGGACTTGGTGTCCGACATGTGTTTGCTCCACTCATCTCCACCACGGTGACTGTTTCTGCGTGGTTCTGCCCTCGGCATCATGCCCTGGGGGTACACCTTCCACTGTCCACTGAGACACTCTGCGACAACCCCCCTAGTCATCTGCGGGAACCTGCTCTGCCCTCGTGACCCTGCCCCAGTGCACCGCAAGTCAGCGGCCCGTGGCGGTAGGCCCGTGCAGGACGCTGTGCATCCGGGGCCACTAACTCTGTGCAGCTCAGGTCATGGGTCCTTTACGGTTGAATGGTTGTGTCCTTCACGATGTACACTATTGTCGATTTCTGACTGCATCAGGCAGCCCTTGCCGGCTGGTGTGCACACACCCCACACACATCCAACACAGGTGTCACTCGATATGTGTGCCTGCTAATAAATGTGGCCGGGCGCACGTGCCCGTAGCCATTCACGCCATCTGAGAAGTGTGTCCATGTGGTCATTGTGTCAGCATGATGGGCACGGCACTGCAACACCACAGTGTGCTATCCTCAGCGGACGATACCATGTCACCTCAGCGTTGGCAGTGACCTTGGACATGTAGCTTCGCCTGGCCCCCCCTTCATGCACAAGCGGTGTGTGCTGGTCCGGCATACGTCAGTTCAGCGCAGGGGTGTGCTGCATCGGCAGGGGGAGCAGGGCGTGTCTCGGATCTGGCCTTGGGCAGGATGTGCAGTAAGTGTGTCTCTGTGTTGGGGTGTTGTCGCCACCAGGGCCACAGTAGATGATCTTGCAATGTAGCATGCACCAGGAGGGCGGGCCCGCACGGACGGGGAAATCTAGGAGCGCAAGACCGCTCGGGATCTCGGCACATGCATGCCAAGTGTTATGTGTATTGCTCATGAGTCAGTTGCCTAGCCTTATTCGCTGCGTGATCACAGCCAGCCATGGACTGTATGCTTGTGTCCGCCCTGTCCGGACCATTGGCCTACACTCTCTTGGCCGCACACCTTCAAAGGCCAGCGTCACGGTGTGGGTGGCATGCCGCTGGACATGCACGGACAGGCATCTCAATGGTGTGCCGTAGGAGTGCACGTGATACAACCATGCAGGGCACACAAATGTGGGGGCTCGTGGGAGGGTGGAGCAGCTGTGAGGCAACGTAACACACAGTGAGGCCGCACATGTGCCACGTGCTGGGCATATCATCCATGATTCCCAGGGTCGCTGACATCCCACCACACCCACGGCCGGCCTCTGTGCATCTCCTGGATGCATGCAGATGGTGTAGTTACTGTAGGGATGAATGGTCCTTTGTCTGCACTATCTGGCGGTAGCATATCTGCAGCTCCTGGATGTGACTTGCATGTGCCCAGCACCCCCTGACAGATAGGATAGCATTTCCAGGCGACCCCCACACTACACACTGCCAGACGTGAGGCCAATGTGTACACATCCCACACGCAGAAGTCCTTGATCGTAGTTTGCGTGCGTGAAATGGCCTTCACTCGTACTCCCACCACACCCCAGGCCTGCACCCGTTGCACACAGACACTGCTCATTGCTCCGAGCTGTGGCGTTTCATCCACAGGCCTGGCGCAGGTCCTCACAGTGCCGCTTCCAGCAGAGCCACTGACGCAATGGCAGACCATCCCGGACACATGCTCTACTCTCGTCACGTGGACCTGTACCGTGCACGTCTGCTGCATGTACTGGGGGCACTGCCATTGGCAGTGCTGCGGATCAGTTACAGGCTGAGCTTCTGCCTTGACAACGTCACCTGCGTTCAGCCTGTGTTGCACTGTCGCTCGTGCATATTCGAGTGGTCCATGGATGTCTGCCTCTCCAACGTGAGTGTAGATGACCTGGATTTCGACGTGTGTGTGCGCCCCCTGTTAGACCACGACCAGGAGTGTCACCGTGATGCCCGTTTATGGCATGCCTGGATGTTTGGCATGCATGCTGGGGACTGGACCTGGGAGATTGCAGGAGTCGTCGTGTGCAGTGACCACATTGAGCCGCTCCCTGATTGGGCTTTCGTGCATATTGGGGCCAGGGGTTGGAGTGAGCAAATCTGTCCGGGACAGCTGATGGGTTACGTCGCAGACATGTCAGATGTGGTGGACAACGATCTCGCATTGGAAATGTTGGCCAACGCTGCTGCACTCGCGTTCATGGACAAGTGACAAGGTAACTGCAGCCAGGACTGCATGTGACCCATTGCACGTGTCCCGACGCCTGGTTGCATGTTGGGGATCTGGTCACATGTCCCTGGGAGACAGTGGACATGGCTGCATTGGCCTGGACTCCTGGTCCATGCGCGGACAACATACGCGGGTTGGCAAGGACTTGTGTTGGTGATGGACTACCCCGGGGTGGACATGGGCGCTTTCCAACGTTCCTCATTCAGACATGCTGCTGCATTGGTCTGCATGTCGTGGCACTTCCCTTGGCCGTACTGACACGCAATTGTTGTTAAAGTTTCCGCCCGTTCACTTGTCTCCAACTGTGTTGAGTGTTTAATAGTATGCCAATGTGTGTATCACGCCCTATCTGGGTCCCTGCCTTACATGCATTGCTGCCCCATCAGGGCTGTGGGTTGGTACTTGTGCATTATCATGTCCTTGTTTCGTGCTTTGCCAGATGCGTATGGCCATTTCCCGGCCACAAGCGGGTGCACTTGTGTCCTGTGTTCGGTTGTGCTGATGTTGGTGTTTGTACTAGATAACAACAGAAGAGTGAATAAAGAATAAGAAAAAGAAAAACTGTGGAACAGCACGAGGAAAAAACCTCTTTATTTAAAAGAACCCTCACTCACCAACCTAGTTGGTGACTGCTTCATCATTGGGTTCCCACCAGAGAGGCCGAGTGCCCCCCTGGTGTGCTACAACGCCTGAATTACAGCGGAGCGGGTTTTTTTCGTGAGACAGTGTCAGTGCAAGAGTGGTGCAAGTTAAAAGATGGTTGGTTTTATCCAAAAGTGACTTTAATGGTGGAAAACCAGAAATCGTTAAAAACAGGTGAGACGGACGTAAGCTGGCTGGTTAGGTTGACCAGGCTCGTCCGATTTAATAAAAGAAGTGAATGATGGTCGACATGTTTCTGCTTTAAAGTGCGATTATGCTAAGCATTCTTCAGGACCAGAGCTCCACGGCGGTATACGCACGCTAAGGCGTATCCTGACCTGTGGAGACGTATGAAAGGTAAAACTCACGGTTTTACCTACGCGGCCTTCTGGGATTTCCAAAAGCCACAGGACTCTGAAAGAAAAAGAACACACTTAAAAACACACACAACTATTAAGTGGATTCAGTGGTATCTTTTGTCAGACATCCAAGAGGTCTAATGTGCTTGGCGACCTCGTGCCTTGAGTTAACCAGGTTTTTATGCAAGTGAAACCACGTGTACCCATGACTCAGGCACTCGTGTCAAACATACTGCCACTCCGTGTTGATATGTTAACGGAGTTTGTACCACATTGTGTTGGATGTTGGGGTGCTCTGCTTCCTATGTGTGTGTGCTGCATTGTGTGTGGGATGTCCCTTCGGCTCTGATTTGGCTCACCCTTCTCCCTTTCAGGCAGTGTGGTTTTCACTTCTGTGCTTGTTCAGTGGTGTGATATTGCCGAGTTGTATGACTTGTGCTCTTGGTTGGTGTTGTTCCTCTTGGGCATGGTTTGTCTGCAGTTGTGCTGTGCTTACTTGTGCATGTGTGCCATTGTGCCCATCTCCCCCCGTCCCCCCAGTCCCTGGTGGTTCCTCTCCCTGTTGCCTTTGTGTCTGTTGATTTTGTGCAGTTTCCGGTCCCCGACTCCTGCCACCATCTCCAGCCTGATGTGGTGGACACCATTTCCTCCATGTCATCCAGCTCCTGGTGTGGCGCTGGACTCCCACCTCCGGTGTGCATTGCTGCCTTGTGGTTGTTGGCGTGTTTGTGCTTGTTTGTGCATTTCGCATCATTCCAGCTGTTCTGGTTTTCTGCCATTGTCCTCCTCCGTTCTCCGGCTGCATTCACCTTGTCCACGATGGCCTGCCATGTCTAATGTTTTGTTGCCAATGGTGCTTGTGGGGTTGTGTGCTAGGTCCGACTGCCTCCATTGTGCTTCGCTGTTTTCTGTTTGGTTTGTCTTTCTTTTCCCTGCTTTTGTTGTGCTTATTCACGCATGCCGTATATGTGTCGCGGGCCTTGCGCTGCTTATCGCTGCTTTCCTCCTCGCGAATGGGCTCATCGCATGTTTTTTGGTGTTGGGGTTTGTGTTTTTATCTCCATCGAGGTGGTTGTATCGCGGACATTGGCCGCGGTTTCGGGAGACTATCATGGTACCGCCGTGTTGTGAATTCCACGTTAACACGGGGTTGTTTTCCCGCGATAGGCTGCGATGTGTAAAGTTGCGTTAACATTTTTTGGAGATGTTTAGCACACGTTCTTGTGAATATACCCCTCAGTGTTGGAGCAGATAGGCTCACACAGGCAATTACACCCTAATCCCAGTGGTACATCCCCAGCAGAGTCCTTCGCTCCACTGAAGCAAAAAGGGTGGTTATACCCTCAGCAAAAAAAGCTAGCTGGGGCGGTAGAAGTTTTGTCACATGCGCTGCGCAGGCATGGAACGAGCTTCCGTTCCATCTTAGGAACGCTACGGAGCTGTTGCCATTCGGGAAAGGGCTAAAAACCTGGCTGTTTGCCACATAGGTCCATGCACACCCTGTAATCAGATAGACAGCAGCCAGCGCCAGGACACCCTTGGGTAACCGTGCACTTTAGAAATGCAATTAACATAACATAACATAATACCTGATCGCCTTTCCCAGATGTGCTCCAAATTGGATTCTTGCTCCCTTCCTGCTCTTAAAACTCTCCTAATTAGTCTGACTGACTCTTCGGGCACCCACTGGAAACATTTGCTAGTCAATCAACCCTCAAGCAGTGGCTACAGGCCTATGATTTATTAGCATCACCATTTTTTCAGTTGTATTTTGATGTATCTCCGGATGATTTGAATCTTTATTTTGACAACCCCTTGCAAGCTCTACTAGCTAAAGTCAAGGAATCCTCCTCTCTGTTTGACCTCGCTATGAATACTTCACTCCCCATTTACATTACAGGTCACATGGTTGATGGTGACTCTTTAAACACCCTCTTCCGTCAGACCGACTGCCATTTTGCATTTCAGGGATCAAATCACTATGGTATTCCTTTCTCTTCCCATTTCTTGCTGGCTGATAAGAAAGGTACTAACACTGCATTGTTTGTAGAATACTGCAAATGAAACAAAGTTTCAGCCTCCCTGGTGATAGTGCACAACCCACCTTGTGAACTGGATTTCAAACCTCTTTTGGATAAATCTTCTGGATGGGATCGCTCCAATGAAAAAGAAGTCTTTTAAATTGACCTGACGTTCGTGTGGTTGGTTTTCTGCCAAACTATTCAAAATCAAACCATGCCTTCTCTATCTTGAATGCCTCCAGCACTGCAATTACGATTCTCCTATTAAAATTAGATTGTATAGGCTCAAACATACCTATGAATGTGCAATACAAATGGCTAAGGTGGCCCTCTTTTCCTAACCTGGCAGCAGCTGTTTTCCCCATGGTAGGAACTCCAGACGTGTGATCCTTTATGACAGACACCAAAGGTAATCTCATTGCAGATTTATTTGAATGCGAAATTGCTGCCATCTCCTCCGCTTTGATACTTCTTGGTACCAATCTGCCCTTTTCCCCCTCCATGGCTACTCATCTCTTTAATCCAGCTCAGCTTTTGAGTTGTTTTTCTCTTCTTAGTACAGAGGATTTCTTCTTATTGCTTCACAAACAGCAAACCCTCTGGTCCTTCTGCAGATATCCCCAATGCCAAGCTGTATATAAGCATCATGCTTTTGGACAGACCAAGCCCAGTGCTATTCTTAATGCCTCTCTACCATGAGGAGGATTCCCTAATGGTCTCAAGTTCACATGTGTGACTACCATATAAAAGAAGACCTGACAGGACCCCGATTATCTAGATTATTATCCCCCTATTTCTCAACTTCCTTTCTTAGCCAAGCTCTTGTTTTCCAAGTTAGCTGGTCATGTAGTGTATAACATCCTTTTCCACTCTCTGTAAGCAGCTTTTCACCATGGCTGCAGTTCGCAGATGGTAATAGTGATTATACTGGATGAACTGTGAACATCCCTGCTGCCTTGAATTTACTCAATTCATCTGCATGTTTTAAAGCTTTCTTGTCTGATTGAACTCAACAAACTGTCTTTTCTTCCTACACCTCCTTTGTCAGATGTTCCATCAGATAATAAAATTCAAATGTTCTGCCCACCAAGATGTGAAAAATCTACATTTTATGGCAGGACCTGGATGCTAACATTATGAAGGTTTAATGCTTAATATTCAAACAAAGTGCAACACTCTCAACAGGTTTGAAGTAAAAACCCCTAGAGATTGCATCAGAAGACCAATCTGCACACCTCAGAATATCCTGCAGACCACTTCCCATCATAAACACTAATTGAAGGAGCTCCAAACACACTTACATCCACACCAGCTCTCTTCATAATCTCCCTAACCCATCTAGCAAGCATGAGGGATGGCATACATGTTTTTAAGTGAAATATGCAACTGTGTTTCATTTTTCAGTCTAACATCCCTAGTTCATTTCTCATAAACCTTAACACAATGTACCACACATAACTTCTCATTATCATTGAAATGCGGATAAAAACACTGGATGATGAATTTGTTTTTGTCCTTCCAGGAAAATCAAAACATATCTATTTGAACTACTTAAAACATAAAGAGCCCTTACATTGGAAACCCTCCTAAAGGATATCAAAACTACATAGTCAATTTAAATATCAAATCTTTTAATGGTAAAAACTCTTTCAAGTCCAAATTCTCTAAAAAACGTAATACTCTTGAAAGAACCCAGACAGAATTATATCTAGACACTGGTGGATTCGAAATTTTAATACTCCTCAACAGTCTTTTGACCAAAATAACACGTCCTCTGATAATCCATTCACTAAATTATGTCCTGCTGCAATTGCAGATCTGTGCAAATTAATAGTCCTGTAGGACAGTCTTTTCTCAAACAATTGCTATAAATAATTAACTACTGCAAATACATCTACTTAAATGGAATCAAATTCCCTTTCCATAGACCAACCAAGCCATTTTTGACATATCAATCTATACACTATGCTCGTGCCTTGTGCCTATGATTTCTTGATAAGTTTTGAAGTGTCTCGTGAAAGACCTGGCATTGCCCATACTCTCCTGAAATTCTCCATGCCACCAATATTAATTGTCCTGATCTCACCAGATTGTGAACTTCTTCTACAGAACCTTTCAGAATTGCTTAAATATCAGTAGGAGAATTGGGTAATCTACTGACAACTCCAGAAAAACTGGAAACTATCTATGGGCTCTCTAAAGTGGACTTACTAACAGTACAGTTGCCTCACACTTGTAAGCCATAAAAGCCACCCAAGCAATCATTAAAAAGAGAGGAAACACATATTGTTGCAGGCCCCTCCAATCCTGAAAAAAAGCATTTATCACTGAAGACTCCAGATCTGGATGCTAACTGAAAAACCTCCTCACGTGAGCCTTTTACCTGCCCAAGAAAAGATCAATCTTGAAAGAACCCTACACACTCACCAAATTCAGAAAAGCTGACCTGTCTAACATCCATTCAATTACATAATTGAAATTCCTCAAGAACCAGTCTGCTGCTTTGTTTCTCAACCCTGTCACATGTTACTCTTGGACTGACACAATCCTCCTCAGATAGTACTCCCAGAAGACCTTTACCAAATCTGCTAAATCTTTTGATTTTTGACTCCCAATTTTATTCATGTACATCACAGCTGAAACATTCTCCATTCTTAACAACATGAAACAACTCACTCTTCTCTGGGAAGCACCTTATCGCAAACAATTGTGCAAGTAACTCTCGGCAATTTATGTGCATCCTGCTGTTCTCCTCTGTCCAACAACCACCAGTCGCTATTAAACCAAATCTTGTACCCCAACCTTCTAATCCTTCTATTTTTATCAATGTAATTATTCAATCTCTCATCCATCATAACCTTCTTTTTGTTCTGGCACCTTTCCTCATCCATGCCAACTTAAAACCTAAATCCTGAATAAACCTCTGACTCTAGCATGAAGAATGCAAGTGAGAAATAAAAACCACTCACACTGCAGAAAAAAACAATGCAGGTGCTCTTCATGATTCCAACCTTTCATAACGCGCTCTCCACTGGAAACACAATAAACTACCTAAACCTTTAAGATGGCTGCCAACGGATGATGTAAGTGCATAAGTCTATAGTAAGACTGAAGCCCTTTTTTGTTTCTACACCATGCACTACTTCCCTGGCACCCGCGCCACCGCACACAACCTAAGTAACCTGCTCGAATGCAACGGGTGCTTGCCGTTTGATCAACCCTCTCAAGTGTGGTCTAGCTGCCGCATATTCTTTACTTAAATAAAGGAGTTACCCTCACATCTCCGGCCTGCTGTTACTTCTTATCTTCACCTCCTCAACACTGTTGATGAGGATGGGATTGCGCTTGGCAGTCAGTCAATGAGGGAGTTTTAACGCAAACTCAACACGCCTCTTCTTGCCGCTGTGCAGCTGCTTCAGCAAGCAAACAAAGGCAGAAAAATAAATTGAGGTGGGTCTACGAAAGCAGGGCAGCTACTATTCGTTTGGGCTGAAGTTATGAGATGACTATTCCACTTCGGGATGACGAAGCCACGTGCATGAGTGTAAATGTGAGCACGTCCCCGATGGCCATTTTGTCTTAGAAATGTTTGCCTGACTTTTCAATAGTATTGCATGTGTGTCAGCATGAGCACGCCCTCGATGGCCATTTCGTGTGAGAAGGTCTGCCTGACCATTCACCAGTATTGACCGCCTGCTGTAGTTCTAAAACTTGCATTCTGCATCCCGACAGCCATCTATTTTCAGAAAGGATTGCCTGATCATTGTTTTCTTCTGTCTGCATTATATGACAGCTTTTTTGCATCAGTAGTCACTTATTTTTTTTTCTATTGCCTGGCACTCAGCCATATATCTTTCTCTGACTGTACATTTTGTTTTCTTCTTTCCTATTAATATGCGGGCGATAAGTCCCCTGCCACCTTTCCTACAATAACGAGGAGAACAAACCAGGCATTCTTTGGAAAGGGTGGTTTAGAGCATTCAATGCTTATTTAGGTGCAATTGATAGGTTCAAATTCAAAGCTGATAGAGAGAGATGGTTATTGAAACATTCTTTGGGCTGGGAAGGACAAGAAATTTTTTAACATTGGCTCATTTATATTCCAGAGAATGAGGATGAACAACTCAATGAGTATGAGGAGGCTGTTAAAAAACTAGAGAAACACTTTTCTAAGCCTCCAAATCTAGTAGTGATGAGACATAAGCTCTTTTTAAGAGAACAATCATCTACTGAATCCATAGATATGTATGTGGCGTCTCTGGGAGTTTTAGCATCCAAATGAGAGTTTTATTCTTTCACGGATCAACTCATTATGGATCAACTAGTTACCAGATGCTACAATACAAAATACAGGAGAGGTTACTCACTTGCAAAAATCCATCCTTAGAGGAAGCAATAGACATAGCCAACAGTATTCAAGATGCAAGAGAATCAGACAAAGTCTTAAACAGGGATAATGGGGGGTTCAGTGTATATCATCAAAGGAATCAACAAACACAATACAGCACAAAAACATTAAATCTTAAATGGTTCTTGTTTTCGTTGTGGATCAAAATTTCCTCTGGCATCTTTCAGTGTCCAGTAATTAGTAAATAATGTGCCAAATGTGGTGTTGCCGGACATTTTGCCAGGGTTTGTAGGCAGAGCATCAAGTCATCTTCAGGTTAAACATGATTGTGGATAGTAATAAAGATGAAGAGAGTGTGACCAGTAGTATGGACAATCTAGTTCTGTATATATAAGTGCATGAGGATGATTTTCCCACGTCCAGTGATCCTGTTGAGAACTTTAAAAGCAGATTCTGGATCAAAGATAAAATATAATTTCTAGAAATATATTTAATTTAAAGACATTACAAAAGGTTTTGTCTTCTCCTGATAATATTCCAAAAAGTTATGATGAGACATACATTGACATGGAAAGTTTTTTTCCAAACTACAATTGTATTAAAGGGGGGGAGGTCTACTAAGGGCAAAGTTTATGTATCTCCTTCAGGCCTGATATCCTGGCTGATGAGGGTTTTGAACCCGAAACCGGTCCCAGGATGCTTGTTTCCGGGCCAGGGAAGACATGGCTTGTCAGTTCGGGCTGGACTGTTCCCATGAGGCACAGGGTCAGACTGATTTGCATATGGCCATGTCTGAACTGGGGTGGTGGAGTGAGCTAAAGAATGATGATGGATTAAACCCAGATCAGTTGACTGGGGGTGAGTGTTTGATTAGCTCTAGCGCTCAGTCCATCATCCCCTTTGGTATCGCTTTGTTCGCCCTAAGTTGGCGGGGTATGCCCAGACGTGGGTCCCTTGCTCACTTTGCCACTGGATTCAAGATAGCCTGGCTGATGAGGGATTTGAACCCGAAACCGGTCCCAGGATGCTTGTTTCCGGGCCAGGGAAGACATGGCTTGGCAGTTCGGGCTGGACTGTTCCCATGAGGCACAGGGTCAGACTGATTTGCATATGGCCATGTCTGAACTGGGGTGGTGGAGTGAGCTAAAGAATGATGATGGATTAAACCCAGATCAGTTGACTGGGGGTGAGTGTTTGATTAGCTCTAGCGCTCAGTCCATCATCCCCTTTGGTATCGCTTTGTTCGCCCTAAGTTGGCAGGGTATGCCCAGACGTGGGTCCCTTGCTCACTTTGCCACTGGATTCAAGATAGCCTGGCTGATGAGGGTTTTGAACCCGAAACCGGTCCCAGGATGCTTGTTTCCGGGCCAGGGAAGACATGGCTTGGCAGTTCGGGCTGGACTGTTCCCATGAGGCACAGGGTCAGACTGATTTGCATATGGCCATGTCTGAACTGGGGTGGTGGAGTGAGCTAAAGAATGATGATGGATTAAACCCAGATCAGTTGACTGGGGGTGAGTGTTTGATTAGCTCTAGCGCTCAGTCCATCATCCCCTTTGGTATCGCTTTGTTCGCCCTAAGTTGGCAGGGTATGCCCAGACGTGGGTACCTTGCTCACTTTGCCACTGGATTCAAGATAGCCTGGCTGATGAGGGTTTTGAACCCGAAACCGGTCCCAGGATGCTTGTTTCCGGGCCAGGGAAGACATGGCTTGGCAGTTCGGGCTGGACTGTTCCCATGAGGCACAGGGTCAGACTGATTTGCATATGGCCATGTCTGAACTGGGGTGGTGGAGTGAGCTAAAGAATGATGATGGATTAAACCCAGATCAGTTGACTGGGGGTGAGTGTTTGATTAGCTCTAGCGCTCAGTCCATCATCCCCTTTGGTATCGCTTTGTTCGCCCTAAGTTGGCAGGGTATGCCCAGACGTGGGTCCCTTGCTCACTTTGCCACTGGATTCAAGATAGCCTGGCTGATGAGGGTTTTGAACCCGAAACCGGTCCCAGGATGCTTGTTTCCGGGCCAGGGAAGACATGGCTTGGCAGTTCGGGCTGGACTGTTCCCATGAGGCACAGGGTCAGACTGATTTGCATATGGCCATGTCTGAACTGGGGTGGTGGAGTGAGCTAAAGAATGATGATGGATTAAACCCAGATCAGTTGACTGGGGGTGAGTGTTTGATTAGCTCTAGCGCTCAGTCCATCATCCCCTTTGGTATTGCTTTGTTTGCCCTAAGTTGGCAGGGTATTCCCAGACGTGGGTCCCTTGCTCACTTTGCCACTGGATTCAAGATAGCCTGGCTGATGAGGGTTTTGAACCCGAAACCGGTCCCAGGATGCTTGTTTCCGGGCCAGGGAAGACATGGCTTGGCAGTTCGGGCTGGACTGTTCCCATGAGGCACAGGGTCAGACTGATTTGCATATGGCCATGTCTGAACTGGGGTGGTGGAGTGAGCTAAAAAATGATGATGGATTAAACCCAGATCAGTTGACTGGGGGTGAGTGTTTGATTAGCTCTAGCGCTCAGTCCATCATCCCCTTTGGTATCGCTTTGTTCGCCCTAAGTTGGCAGGGTATACCCAGACGTGGGTCCCTTGCTCACTTTGCCACTGGATTCAAGATAGCCTGGCTGATGAGGGTTTTGAACCCGAAACCGGTCCCAGGATGCTTGTTTCCGGGCCAGGGAAGACATGGCTTGGCAGTTCGGGCTGGACTGTTCCCATGAGGCACAGGGTCAGACTGATTTGCATATGGCCATGTCTGAACTGGGGTGGTGGAGTGAGCTAAAGAATGATGATGGATTAAACCCAGATCAGTTGACTGGGGGTGAGTGTTTGATTAGCTCTAGCGCTCAGTCCATCATCCCCTTTGGTATCGCTTTGTTCGCCCTAAGTTGGCAGGGTATGCCCAGACGTGGGTCCCTTGCTCACTTTGCCACTGGATTCAAGATAGCCTGGCTGATGAGGGTTTTGAACCCGAAACCGGTCCCAGGATGCTTGTTTCCGGGCCAGGGAAGACATGTCTTGGCAGTTCGGGCTGGACTGTTCCCATGAGGCACAGGGTCAGACTGATTTGCATATGGCCATGTCTGAACTGGGGTGGTGGAGTGAGCTAAAGAATGATGATGGATTAAACCCAGATCAGTTGACTGGGGGTGAGTGTTTGATTAGCTCTAGCGCTCAGTCCATCATCCCCTTTGGTATCGCTTTGTTCGCCCTAAGTTGGCAGGGTATGCCCAGACGTGGGTCCCTTGCTCACTTTGCCACTGGATTCAAGATAGCCTGGCTGATGAGGGTTTTGAACCCGAAACCGGTCCCAGGATGCTTGTTTCCGGGCCAGGGAAGACATGGCTTGGCAGTTCGGGCTGGACTGTTCCCATGAGGCACAGGGTCAGACTGATTTGCATATGGCCGTGTCTGAACTGGGGTGGTGGAGTGAGCTAAAGAATGATGATGGATTAAACCCAGATCAGTTGACTGGGGGTGAGTGTTTGATTAGCTCTAGAGCTCAGACCATCATCCCTTTTGGTATCGCTTTGTTCGCCCTAAGTTGGCAGGGTATGCCCAGACGTGGGTCCTTTGCTCACTTTGCCACTGGATTCAAGATAGCCTGGCTGATGAGGGTTTTGAACCCGAAACCGGTCCCAGGATGCTTGTTTCCGGGCCAGGGAAGACATGGCTTGGCAGTTCGGGCTGGACTGTTCCTATGAGGCACAGGGTCAGACTGATTTGCATATGGCCATGTCTGAACTGGGGTGGTGGAGTGAGCTAAAGAATGATGATTGATTAAACCCAGATCAGTTGACTGGGGGTGAGTGTTTGATTAGCTCTAGCGCTCAGTCCATCATCCCCTTTGATGTCGCTTTGTTCGCCCTAAGTTGGCAGGGTATGCCCAGACGTGGGTCCCTTGCTCACTTTGCCACTGGATTCAAGATAGCCTGGCTGATGAGGGTTTTGAACCCGAAACCGGTCCCAGGATGCTTGTTTCCGGGCCAGGGAAGACATGGCTTGGCAGTTCGGGCTGGACTGTTCCCATGAGGCACAGGGTCAGACTGATTTGCATATGGCCATGTCTGAACTGGGGTGGTGGAGTGAGCTAAAGAATGATGATGGATTAAACCCAGATCAGTTGACTGGGGGTGAGTGTTTGATTAGCTCTAGCGCTCAGTCCATCATCCCCTTTGGTATTGCTTTGTTCGCCCTAAGTTGGCAGGGTATGCCCAGACGTGGGTCCCTTGCTCACTTTGCCACTGGATTCAAGATAGCCTGGCTGATGAGGGTTTTGAACCCGAAACCGGTCCCAGGATGCTTGTTTCCGGGCCAGGGAAGACATGGCTTGGCAGTTTGGGCTGGACTGTTCCCATGAGGCACAGGGTCAGACTGATTTGCATATGGCCATGTCTGAACTGGGGTGGTGGAGTGAGCTAAAGAATGATGATGGATTAAACCCAGATCAGTTGACTGGGGGTGAGTGTTTGATTAGCTCTAGCGCTCAGTCCATCATCCCCTTTGGTATCGCTTTGTTCGCCCTAAGTTGGCAGGGTATGCCCAGACGTGGGTCCCTTGCTCACTTTGCCACTGGATTCAGGATAGCCTGGCTGATGAGGGTTTTGAACCCGAAACCGGTCCCAGGATGCTTGTTTCCGGGCCAGGGAAGACATGGCTTGGCAGTTCGGGCTGGACTGTTCCCATGAGGCACAGGGTCAGACTGATTTGCATATGGCCATGTCTGAACTGGGGTGGTGGAGTGAGCTAAAGAATGATGATGGATTAAACCCAGATCAGTTGACTGGGGGTGAGTGTTTGATTAGCTCTAGCGCTCAGTCCATCATTCCCTTTGGTATCGCTTTGTTCGCCCTAAGTTGGCAGGGTATGCCCAGACGTGGGTCCCTTGCTCACTTTGCCACTGGATTCAAGATAGCCTGGCTGATGAGGGTTTTGAACCCGAAACCGGTCCCAGGATGCTTGTTTCCGGGCCAGGGAAGACATGGCTTGGCAGTTCGGGCTGGACTGTTCCCATGAGGCACAGGGTCAGACTGATTTGCATATGGCCATGTCTGAACTGGGGTGGTGGAGTGAGCTAAAGAATGATGATGGATTAAACCCAGATCAGTTGACTGGAGATGAGTGTTTGATTAGCTCTAGCGCTCAGTCCATCATCCCCTTTGGTATCGCTTTGTTCGCCCTAAGTTGGCAGGGTATGCCCAGACGTGGGTCCCTTGCTCACTTTGCCACTGGATTCAAGATAGCCTGGCTGATGAGGGTTTTGAACCCGAAACCGGTCCCAGGATGCTTGTTTCCGGGCCAGGGAAGACATGGCTTGGCAGTTCGGGCTGGACTGTTCCCATGAGGCACAGGGTCAGACTGATTTGCATATGGCCATGTCTGAACTGGGGTGGTGGAGTGAGCTAAAGAATGATGATGGATTAAACCCAGATCAGTTGACTGGGGGTGAGTGTTTGATTAGCTCTAGCGCTCAGTCCATCATCCCCTTTGGTATCGCTTTGTTCGCCCTAAGTTGGCAGGGTATGCCCAGACGTGGGTCCCTTGCTCACTTTGCCACTGGATTCAAGATAGCCTGGCTGATGAGGGTTTTGAACCCGAAACCGGTCCCAGGATGCTTGTTTCCGGGCCAGGGAAGACATGGCTTGGCAGTTCGGGCTGGACTGTTCCCATGAGGCACAGGGTCAGACTGATTTGCATATGGCCATATCTGAACTGGGGTGGTGGAGTGAGCTAAAGAATGATGATGGATTAAACCCAGATCAGTTGACTGGGGGTGAGTGTTTGATTAGCTCTAGCGATCAGTCCATCATCCCCTTTGGTATCGCTTTGTTCGCCCTAAGTTGGCAGGGTATGCCCAGACGTGGGTCCCTTGCTCACTTTGCCACTGGATTCAAGATAGCCTGGCTGATGAGGGTGTTGAACCCAAAACCGGTCCCAGGATGCTTGTTTCCGGGCCAGGGAAGACATGGCTTGGCAGTTCGGGCTGGACTGTTCCCATGAGGCACAGGGTCAGACTGATTTGCATATGGCCATGTCTGAACTGGGGTGGTGGAGTGAGCTAAAGAATGATGATGGATTAAACCCAGATCAGTTGACTGGGGGTGAGTGTTTGATTAGCTCTAGCGCTCAGTCCATCATCCCCTTTGGTATCGCTTTGTTCGCCCTAAGTTGGCAGGGTATGCCCAGACGTGGGTCCCTTGCTCACTTTGCCACTGGATTCAAGATAGCCTGGCTGATGAGGGTTTTGAACCCGAAACCGGTCCCAGGATGCTTGTTTCCGGGCCAGGGAAGACATGGCTTGGCAGTTCGGGCTGGACTGTTCCCATGAGGCACAGGGTCAGACTGATTTGCATATGGCCATGTCTGAACTGGGGTGGTGGAGTGAGCTAAAGAATGATGATGGATTAAACCCAGATCAGTTGACTGGGGGTGAGTGTTTGATTAGCTCTAGCGCTCAGTCCATCATCCCCTTTGGTATCGCTTTGTTCGCCCTAAGTTGGCAGGGTATGCCCAGACGTGGGTCCCTTGCTCACTTTGCCACTGGATTCAAGATAGCCTGGCTGATGAGGGTTTTGAACCCGAAACCGGTCCCAGGATGCTTGTTTCCGGGCCAGGGAAGACATGGCTTGGCAGTTCGGGCTGGACTGTTCCCATGAGGCACAGGGTCAGACTGATTTGCATATGGCCATGTCTGAACTGGGGTGGTGGAGTGATCTAAAGAATGATGATGGATTAAACCCAGATCAGTTGACTGGGGGTGAGTGTTTGATTAGCTCTAGCGCTCAGTCCATCATCCTCTTTGGTATTGCTTTGTTCGCCCTAAGTTGGCAGGGTATGCCCAGACGTGGGTCCCTTGCTCACTTTGCCACTGGACTCAAGATAGCCTGGCTGATGAGGGTTTTGAACCCGAAACCGGTCCCAGGATGCTTGTTTCCGGGCCAGGGAAGACATGGCTTGGCAGTTCGGGCTGGACTGTTCCCATGAGGCACAGGGTCAGACTGATTTGCATATGGCCATGTCTGAACTGGGGTGGTGGAGTGAGCTAAAGAATGATGATGGATTAAACCCAGATCAGTTGACTGGGGGTGAGTGTTTGATTAGCTCTAGCGCTCAGTCCATCATCACCTTTGGTATCGCTTTGTTCCCCTAAGTTGGCAGGGTGTGCCCAGACGTGGGTCCCTTGCTCACTTTGCCACTGGATTCAAGATAGCCTGGCTGATGAGGGTTTTGAACCCGAAACCGGTCCCAGGATGCTTGTTTCCGGGCCAGGGAAGACATGGCTTGGCAGTTCGGGCTGGACTGTTCCCATGAGGCACAGGGTCAGACTGATTTGCATATGGCCATGTCTGAACTGGGGTGGTGGAGTGAGCTAAAGAATGATGATGGATTAAACCCAGATCAGTTGACTGGGGGTGAGTGTTTGATTAGCTCTAGCGCTCAGTCCATCATCCCCTTTGGTATCGCTTTGTTCGCCCTAAGTTGGCAGGGTATGCCCAGACGTGGGTCCCTTGCTCACTTTGCCACTGGATTCAAGATAGCCTGGCTGATGAGGGTTTTGAACCCGAAACCGGTCCCAGGATGCTTGTTTCCGGGCCAGGGAAGACATGGCTTGGCAGTTCGGGCTGGACTGTTCCCATGAGGCACAGGGTCAGACTGATTTGCATATGGCCATGTCTGAACTGGGGTGGTGGAGTGAGCTAAAGAATGATGATGGATTAAACCCAGATCAGTTGACTGGGGGTGAGTGTTTGATTAGCTCTAGCGCTCAGTCCATCATCCCCTTTGGTATCGCTTTGTTCGCCCTAAGTTGGCAGGGTATGCCCAGACGTGGGTCCCTTGCTCACTTTGCCACTGGATTCAAGATAGCCTGGCTGATGAGGGTTTTGAACCCGAAACCGGTCCCAGGATGCTTGTTTCCGGGCCAGGGAAGACATGGCTTGGCAGTTCGGGCTGGACTGTTCCCATGAGGCACAGGGTCAGACTGATTTGCATATGGCCATGTCTGAACTGGGGTGGTGGAGTGAGCTAAAGAATGATGATGGATTAAACCCAGATCAGTTGACTGGGGGTGAGTGTTTGATTAGCTCTAGCGCTCAGTCCATCATCCCCTTTGGTATCGCTTTGATATCCTTGGGTGGCACCATCAAGGTTGTTTGGGCATAACTCCTAACCCAGGATGTGTGAAACAAGTGTTGAGAGTTAATGATGTTAATGGTGTCATATAAGTGTCATCTAGTAAGAAAAATATTTTGCAGAAAAATGTTGACGTTTTCAAAGATAAAATGGGGACCCTTCGAGATTTTGAGAATGTGATTCAACTAAAAGAAGGGAGCATACCAATTAAACACAAATTGAGATGTGTGCCAATGCTGGTCAGGAAAAGTTTGGAAAAACTCATTCTGCAACTGTGTTCTGAGGATGTCATTGACCCTACAGAATCCTCTTTATGGTTATCACCTACAGTAGTTACACACAAGAAAAACAACAAATTACGCATGTGCATAGATCTTAGATGTCTAAATAAGTCTATTTGGGTTGACACTCACCCTTTACCTAAAATTGAAGATATGGTTACTTTGGTGGGAGCAATTGTCTTCTCTAAATTAGATATTCACTCAGCTTACCATTAAGTTGTTTTGGCCAAAGAATCTAGACACCTTGCTGCTTTTGTCGCTGAGTTTGGAGTATTCCAATACTGCAGAATCCCATTTGGCCTAGCATCCCTGGTTTCTGTTTTCCAGTGTGTTATCAGCAATGAGTTCATTGGTCTTAGTATTTCAGGATGACATATCGGTATTTGGAGAAATGTAAGGGATCATAGAGTAAGGCTGGATGTGGTTCTCAGTGCTCTCACGCTTTAAGGGCTCAAATTGAGAGAAGACAAGTGTGTATTTGAAGAACAAGAGGTAGAGTATCTAGAACATGTTGTTTCAGGCAAGGGTATTGTCCCATGCCCCGGTCTACTGTAGGCAATAGAGGAGGTTCCTGTTTCAATGAATCACAACAACTGTAAGTGTTTTTAGAGATGTGTGAGTTTTATGGCAAATGCATTGAAAATTTTACCTTCAAAGTTAAACCCCTGCATTTGCTGATCAAGAAGAACGTGAAGTTTGTGTAGAATGAAGAGCAGAGTTGGCATTCAATAAATTAAGGGAAGAACTGAGGATGGCTCCCCTTTTAAAACTATTGTCCCCTGGTAAGTCACTGTGCATCACTGTTGATGCTAGTGGTGTAGGGTCTAATCCAAGGGAAAGGTGATTCGGAACGAGTGGCGGCGTTTGCTTCACGCAGGTTGACTATTCAGGAACGTTCACACTCAGCCATTGAGCATGAAATGCTTGCATGTACGTGGGCTGTTGAACCATTCAAGGCTTGTGTGGGGTACATAATTTTTGATACGCAGAGACTACAAACCCTTAGTGCTCATTCTGATTGGAACTAATGTAACTTGCACTAAAGCAACAGCCAGACTAATTAGACTAACTGTGAAATAACTTGAGCATCATTTTGATTTGGAGTACATCCCTGGTGGGAGGAATAGAAGACCAGATTTTCTTTCATGTGTGCCGCAACTTAGTGATAGTTTGGAAGGACGTTGTGATATAGAATCACAAGACGTGGATTGTTTGGTGGCAAATGTGTTTTGAACGACGGTGACAGTAAAAGTGTGAGTGAAAGATGATGAAAGGAGGCTCAGGCAAAGGATACTGTGTTAAACAAAGTCAAGAAATATGTAATTCAAGGGTGGCCCAGAGAAGGAAATCTTTCCATTGGTTTGCAATCATACAACAAAGTTCAGACTGAATTGAGTGTGAAAGATGGTTTCCTTTTTAGCGGTGAGAAATTGGTTCCACCATGCCTGGTCAGGAACACCCTCCTTGATTTCAACCATCATGGACATTTAGAGATGACTCTCGATAAATAAAGATTGTGAGAAACCTATTAGTGGCCGGGACTGGACAGGGATGTGGAGGAATGGTGCAAAAGATGCATGATTTGCACCCAGAACGACAAGGGTCTTAAGTGCTGTGCACCCCATGGGTGAGATTGAAGCTCCTAAAGGGTTTAGGGAGAAACTATCCATTTATCTTCTGGGTCCTTTTCAACTTATACCCATTAACCAACAGTATGCTCTTGTGATGATAGATAACTTTTCCAAGTGTTAGAAGTCAAGTTTGAGCCAAAACCAAGCACCAAAGCTGTAATCACATTTCTTATTGATGTGTTTGCAAGAGAGGGGTATCCGTCAGAACTAATATCCGATAATGGGGTGTAATTCATGTCAACTGAGCTGAAGAAATGTTTGACTGATGCAGGAATTAAACACAAGAAATGTAGCTTATATCATCCCCAAGCGAATGGTCAAGTAGAGAGAGCTAAAAGGATAATTATTGAGTGTGTCAGACAGCCGCGGTCCATGCAGGTAACAGTGGTGGGGTGGTGGGGCCGGGTAAGAGGGAATTTCGAGGGACGATGATGAGGGAAAATTAAATAAATAATGAATTTTCCCTCTGCATCGTCCCTCGAAATCCCCCCTTACCCGGCCCCACAGCCCCACCGATGTTACCTGCACGGACCGCAGCTGGTGTCAGAGTAACAATGATTGAGGGTGGTGGTGTGGTTGAGGCATTAGAGCCATGCTTTGATCTTATCGCAACACACCTCATTCAGTTACAGGAGTTACGCCATTTAAAGCATTAAGGGGTAGAAATTCTTGTGATTCTTTGAGACCTGCATGGTTGAGAAAATCTAAGGGGCTTATTACCAAGGGCCGGCGATACAATTATCGCCGCTTTAGCGTACGTTTTTCGGGCGCAAAGCGGCGATAATTATATTGCATTATTTACAAGGACACGCTAGCGCGTGTTTCCTTGACTTAGCTCCAGTTTTTCACATGCCTCGCCTCGCATCGATAATGAGATGCAAAGTAGGCGTGGCTGTGAAAACAACATGGGAAAATATCGCGAAGGCAGCTTCGCGATATTAACAACGAGGCTTGGCGATAATTGAAATCGCGCTAACTCTGCCTTAACTCAGGAATTTAACGTCTGTTAAATTCCTGACTAAGGCATACCTAACATGGGAGGTGGATTGTGGGGCTAAGGCTACAGGGCCTATCATCAAGCTTATCGCTGTTTTCCATGGAACATTGCTGGAAAACCAGCGATGTTCCATGGATAACCCCGCTATTGCTGGAATATTTATTGCCATAGCGCTAAGCATTGATAATACAGCGCTAGTTTGGCGATATATTCCAGCGATAGCCGGCGATAATTAAAAGCGCGCTAAGCGCGCTCAGTGATAATTATCTCTGGGGCTTGATAATATGCCCCTAAGTGTATATTCTCAACAGAAGATTTACCTCACATAATAAACCAGGCTCATGCCAAAATGAAGGCTTGTAATGAATGTTGCCAAGTTAGATATGAGGAAGTGAAAAGAACCAAACAGGTGTAATTCAAAAAAGGGGATTGGATACCAGTCAAATTGCCAGAGTTCAGAGTGATGAAAGGCAGTGTGAGACACAGCTCTCTTTACTTAGTAAAGGAAGTCAGTGAAGGTTGTTGTGCTGTTAAACAGAGCAATGGTCAATGGTGGAATGTTGCACATGTAGAGAAAGTGACTGCAAAGGATGGTAGCATTACTAGTGCGCGCTGTAGCTCTGCAGCTGAGTTTCCTGTTGAAAGTACAAGTACTACCAGTGAGAAGAGTGAGTGTGTTTCAGTGGTCCCTGCAGTGGTCAAGAGCAGTGGCCACAACAGACAGAAAAGTTGCCACCCTGTTAAATTTAATGATTATATTTTGGGATGAATTTTATTTATTCTTTCTGTGCACTATTTCTGTCATTAGCTGTATACTATATTTATATTTTCTAATGATTGTTCTAGTTTTCTTGCATTGTTATAAATGCATTCTGTTGTTTTTGCCATGTCATTTTCATGTTAAATTATTCTTGTTTAATATTGCAGTATGTTTTTGTTATTTTCTTCCTTGTGTTTTGTGGTTGATTTTTAACTGTATATATTGTTTGAAATTGTGAGGGGAAAGGTGTGTTGTGATCTCTGTCTCTTATCAATCGGGGCTGATCAAGATTCTAGAATGCGAATCTTTTTGAAGCGCAACAGCGACAAGTGAGAGAGAGAAGTGGGGAGGTTTGGACAAGGCAGTGTAGCTGCCCGCATATTCTTGACTTGAATAAAGGAGTTAACGTCACACCTCCGGTCTACTGTTACTTCTTATGTTCACCCCTCAACACTGGACGCCCAGAAGTTCTGTCATGGTAGACTGTTAGGAAAGGTCTTTTGCTGATCTGCTTCTCCTACCATATGCGAAATGTGTTACTGAACAGTTTAAACTTCTTCTTATCACTTTATTAATGTCTTTTTAACAAATGTGTTGCTAACCTAGTCTTCTCAACATAGAATTTTGTATCCTATTACATTGGGTTTTTTCACACTGTTTGCCTGACGTGTGAGATTCTCCTTGGTCGAGACTGCATTTTTATTTGAATATTGTGCTCTTATTTTGTCTCTTTGCATTTATTTGTAGAGCTTGTGCTGTCTTTTTGATCATATTATTTTGTGCCAATGTGTATGGGTTTGCTTACCTTGTGGTAAGATTGTGATGTCCTTTTTTCAAATGCGTTCTGCCAATGTGTGTGGTCTTGCTTTTTGTGATAGTATATCCCTAAAAGTACCAAAAATACATTAAAAACAGATATGTTTCCTAATATGTAGGTGCGATTCAAAGCATTACTGCATTATTTTAAAAGTAGGTACCATAAGCTATAGGAATCCGTACATGTTATACCTGCATAACATTGAGAAAAAATAAATATTTTCAGGGGAAATCAATGTGAGGGCTGTGCAATATTGAATGTAATGGTGGTTGCCAATTTCCCTTCATTTGCCTGGCAAACTAGAAAAGTTCTTCCTCTGAGCACACTGAGGGATGTGGGAGGATGAAAAGTAGTGCCTGTATGAAAATCAACTGATTCTGTGCCAGGTATAGATCTACACGAAGGGGTCGAAGCCGCTTGTCATGCTCAGCAAACAAGAAATGAATCTTCCAAGATAAAAAGCAAGTAAAGTCTGAGCTTATTAATATAAACTTTATTTGCTCATAGTGCATTTGGGGGCATATCAGCAAGGGCTGGCGATAATTATCGCTCAGCGCTCTTAGCGTGAGGATAATTATCGCCGGCCAACTCTGAATTTTATCGCGGAGATAGCGTGCTATCAGCAACGCTTATCTCCAAAGCGATAAAATTCAGAGCGCAAGCTACCAACTGTGCGATCATCGCTGGAAATCCAGCGATAATCGCACAACTTTTGGCGATAGCTTGCTGATAGGGCTACACATACTTAGCCATGATATCCACCTTCCATAGGATATCATGGCTAAGTCAGTTTCAAAGCAGGCGTAAGGAAAGTAGCGATAACAGAGGTTATCGCTACTTTTCTTGTCGCTATGCTTCTTTGCGTGAGGCTTGATAATAGGAGAAATGTCGCTAACGACATTTCTCCCGTTATTCTGGGAGGAACGCCCACTTTGCATCTCATTAGAGATGCAAAGCTGGGCGATAAGAGAAAGGGCGAAGAAGCATGGATTCACGCGTTAGCGTGTCCTTGCTAATAGGGCGTTAAAATTATCGCCGCTTTTCGTCCGAAAACGTACGCTAAAGCGTCGATAATTTTAACTCCGGCCCTTGCTGATATGCCCCTTGGTTCTTTGAACTCCTCAAAAGCCAAAATGTACAAATTTGTTCCCTTCTGCCTATTGTTCCCAGCTCCTCAAAATAATTCAGGTTGAATATTTATTCCCTGTGCTGAAAATAATCTGTAATGTGAGACATATTTGGTATGCACTGCAGATGTGATGCCTGCCCTATGACAAATCATGTTACATGCCATATCTGCAATGTCCTCTTATATTCCTCTTTTCTTCTACTTATTATTTCCTGCAGTGGCTTCTGAACTTTTCTGTTTCTTTCCCCCTGCTTTCTCACTTCCTTTTCTAGAGCCTTCTAGACAGATCTTAGCTTTCTTTACTTCTTTGCCTGTATTCTAAATATCTATGTGTAATAATCTTTTTATCTTCCACCTCAGGCCTCATCTCCGGCCCCTTTCCACTTTCGGCCATTAAGGTCTTTTTCCATCTAGCTGCTGTGGTGGCAGCACAGCGGCTTCTCAGCCCCTCTGTGGATAACCTGTAAACCTGGAAGCTCCCGTCACCTCTCAGGGCAAAGTGATCAACCCCTATATTCCATTGCCGTTCAAGGAGCTACACTGGGTGACAAAAATGTCCTGGGGACCAGACGTAGACTGCACATTAAGAGGCACATTGAATTTGAAGGTCCCTGTGGAACCTGCAGATGGAATAGACTACTGAATATGTCATAATCTGTAGGCCAGTAGAAGCTGATTGAAGACCTTGGGCTGTATTATACATTGTGCCCCGGTGACAGAACGGGTGTGTTCACCCGCTTTGTGTGCCCCCGGGGCTCAATGGTATTACAGAAGGGGCTGTAGACATTTGAGTGTCTCCTTCTGTAATACTGATAGCGCTGGTGCACATATAGTGCCCAGCGCTATCATGAGATGACATTCCCCCATTTGCAGTGAGAAAATTATTTTGCCTCTGCGCCCTATTAGCGACGTGGGCGCAGAGAGATGGAGGACTGCGAGAGAAGCTTATCTACATTGCTGCATTCACATTTGCAGAATGCCAACTTGGTAGCCCCCTTTCTTTAAAGGGATTGCCATAATGCAAGTGGACATTCCGGGGGAGGATGCAGCCATCCCTTGGATATCTGTCTTTGTCCCCTCACCAAGCCCATTTTGAGATGCCAGCATGGTAAGTTCACAAAGTTGAAGCTCTCTCCATCATGAACACCTTCCAATTTGCTAATATATACCACCCTGTTCAAGGTGTTGGAATGCAATTGATGGTGTTCAACCTCAATTATGGTCACAAACCATTGCCTCTGTCATGCCCCTCTTCATTGCAAATCACAAGGAGTCGCAATGTGAACGTTGTGCTTCACAACCCCCATGTTGGAATCACAATGTCCGTTCGATACATTGAGGGTTCGGTTTTTGTGGTCGCAAAGGCCCAGATGCACGAAATCGCGTTTGTTATGTCCTAGTAGCAAATTTTAGTGATTCGCTATTAGCAAATCGCAAACAGCGATGCACAACAGTGTGTTTGACACTGTTAGCGAAATGGACCTGCCTCATCAATATTCATGAGGCAGCTCTCAATTTGTGACCAATTGTGAATGGCTACAATCGCAGAGGTGGTGGCCTGCTGGGGTCAGCAGACCACCATGTCTGTGAGTGCTTTTTAAATACAGCAATATTTTTTTAGGTCGAGCCTAGCAGCAGCGCGCATGCGCTACTCGCTCTGCGAGGCATGCAGTAGTCGAGTATGCTGTGGAAGCCTCGCCTTCTCTCCGCCCATATTTTTGATTGGCTGGTGTCATTGTCCTTGGTAAATGCTGGCTTCCGATTGATAAGGAGGCTTGTTAGTCACACTTTGTTACCGCCCTGTCGCCATTTGTTACCTCCCATGAGGACTGGATCTTTTACTTGTGGCGTTACACGGTCCCCTTCATAAGTCGGTAAGCACTATTTTTTTTTTTTATTTGCAGCGCGGTCAGCTTTCACTTTAGCGGCTGCGCTTGTTTATTTAATTAATTTGCCGTACGGGCCGAAAAGGAGCGTTTCTACTCACTAATCTAACAAGCATTTGCAATGCAATAGGTCTCGCATTTATGCGAGTTTGAGTTATTGACATTGCAAATAACAATGCCTTTTATTTTTGTTTTCGTTTTTAAAACATAAATAGAAGGCATTGCCATTTACAATGCAAACACAAGGAGATGATGGACGTAGCACTGAAACTTTTCAGACACTCACCCCAGTCACAGATCTGGGTTGAATCCATCATTGTTCTTTTGCTCACTTTGCCACCTCAGTTTAGACCCAGCAAAATGCAAATCAGTCTTGACCCTGTGCCTCATGGGAACAGTCCAGCCCGAACTGCCAAGCCAGGTCTTCCCTGAACCGGAAACAAGCATCCTGGGACCGGTTTCGGGCTAACAGCCCTCCTCAGCCAGGCTAGCTTGAATCCAGTGATAAAGTGAGCAAGGGACCCACGTCTGGGCATACCCTGCCAACTTAGGGCGAACAAAGCAAACACAAGGAGATGATGGACGGAGCGCTGAAACTTTTCAGACACTCACCCCCAGTCACAGATCTGGGTTGAATCCATCATCATTCTTTAGCTCACTTCGCCACCCCAGTTCAGACACAGCTATATGCAAATCAGTCTTGACCCTGTGTTTCATGGGAACAGTCCAGCCCGAACTGCCAAGCCAGGTCTTCCCTGGACCGGAAACAAGCATCCTGGGACCGGCTTCGGGCTAACAGCCCTCATCAGCCAGGTTGACTTGAATCCAGTGGCAAAGTAAGCAAGGGACCCACGTCTGGGCATACCCTGCCAACTTAGGGCGAACAAAGCAAACACAAGGAGATGATGGACGGAGCACTGAAACTTTTCAGACACTCACCCCCAGTCACAGATCTGGGTTGAATCCATCATTGTTCTTTAGCTCACTTCGCCACCCCAGTTCAGACACAGCTATATGCAAATCAGTCTTGACCCTGTTCCTCATTGGAACAGTCCAGCCCGAACTGCCAAGCCATGTCTTCCCTGGACTGGAAACAAGCATCCTGGGACCGGTTTCGGGCTAACAGCCCTCATCAGCCAGGCTGGCTTGAATCCAGTGGCAAAGTGAGCAAGGGGCCCACGTCTGGGCATACCCTGCCAAGTTAGGGCGAACAAAGCAAACACAAGGAGATGATGGACGGAGCGCTGAAACTTTTCAGACACTCACCCCCAGTCACAGATCTGGGTTGAATCCATCATCGTTCTTTAGCTCACTTCGCCACCCCAGTTCAGACGCAGCTATATGCAAATCAGTCTTGACCCTGTGCCACACGGGAACAGTCCAGCCCGAACTGCCAAAGCCATGTCTTCCTTGGACCGGAAACAAGCATCCTGGGACCAGTTTTGGGCTAACAGCCCTCATCAGCCAGGCTAGCTTGAATCCAGTGGCAAAGTGAGCAAGGGACCCACGTCTGGGCATACCCTGCCAACTTAGGGCGAACAAAGCAAACACAAGGACATGATGGACGGAGCGCTGAAACTTTTCAGACACTCACCCCCAGTCACAGATCTGGGTTGAATCCATCATCGTTCTTTAGCTCACTTCGCCACCCCAGTTCAGACACAGCTATATGCAAATCAGTCTTGACCCTGTGCATCATGGGAACAGTCCAGCCCGAACTGCCAAGCCATGTCTTCCCTGGACCGGAAACAAGCATCCTGGGACCGGTTGCAGGCTAACAGCCCTCATCAGCCAGGCTAGCTTGAATCCAGTGGCTTGGCAGTGCGGGCTGGACTGTTCCCATGAGGCACAGGGTCAAGACTGATTTGCATATAGCTGGGTCTGAACTGAGGTGGCGAAGTGAGCTAAAGAACGATGATGGATTCAACCCAGATCTGTGACTGGGGGTGAGTGTCTGAAAAGTTTCAGTGCTCCGTCCATCATCTCCTTGTGTTTGCTTTGTTCGCCCTAAGTTGGCAGGGTATGCCCAGACGTGGGTCCCTTGCTCACTTTGCCACTGGATTCAAGCTAGCCAGGCTGATGAAGGGTGTTACCCAGAAACCGGTCCCAGGATGCTTGTTTCTGGTTCAGGGAAGACCTGGCTTGGCAGTTCGGGCAGGACTGTTCCCATAAGGCACAGGGTCAGGACTGATTTACATATAGCTGGGTCTGAACTGAGGTGGCGAAGTGAACTAAAGAATGATGATGGATTCAACCCAGATATGTGACTGGGGGTGAGTGTCTGAAAAGTTTCAGCGCTCCGTCCATCATCTCCTTGTGTTTGCTTTGTCATTTACAATGCCAATAGCTTAAACTCGCGTAAACGCGAAACCTATTGCATTGTAAATGCTTGTGTTTTTTTAAGCAGCACGGCCGCCCCATAACACTGGTGCCTGCTTTCAATCACTTTAACCTCGCATTATCTCGTGTCTTTTTCATCCACCCCCAAGTAAAATGGAATTAGAAATGATTAGCAAATTAAGTCATGTGAATTCCAGGTAGCACCTAATTGTGTACTAATGGGCTGAAGCTGACAACAGCACATCTGTGTTACATGTCATCTGTACTAAACCCACATGACGGGTTATTTTCAAAAGCCTGTTTTATTAACAACAACAACACCACCACCAATACCTCCACCACTACCAGTACCAGTACCACCACCACCAATACCTCCACCACTACCAGTACCACCACCACCAGTACCACCACTACCACCAGTGCCACCACTATCACGAGTACCACCACGACCAGTACCACAGTACCACAACTAGCCCAACCAGTACCACCACCACCAGTACCACCACTACCACCAGTACCACCACTACCACCAGTACCACCACCACCAGTACCACCACCACCAGTACCACACTAAAGTACCACCACCACCACTACTAGTACCACCACTACTAGTACCACCACCACCACTACCAGTACCACCACCACTTCCAGTACCACCACCACCACCACCACTATCAGTACCACCACCACTACCACCACAACCACCACAACCACCACCACCACCACCAGTACCACTAACACCACTACCACCACCACCACCAGTACCACCACCACCACCAGTACCACTAGTGCAGTACCACCACCAGTACCACCACCACCAGTACCACCACCAGTACCAATTATCATCAGTACCATCAGTACCATCAGTACCACCACCAGCACCACCAGTACCACCACCAGTACCACCACCACCACAAGTACGACCACCACCAGTACCACCACCACCAGTACCACCACCACCAGTACCACCACCAGTCCTACCACCAGTACCACCACCAGTCCCACCACCACCACCAGTACCACCAACACCACCACTACCACTACCAGTACCACCACCAGTACCACCACCACCAGTACCAGTACCACCACCACCAGCACCTCTACCACTACCACTACCGCCACCACCAGTACCACCACTACCACCAGTACCACCAGAACCACTGCTACCACCAGTACCACCAACACCAGTACCACCACTAGCCCAACCAGTACCACCACCGCCAGTACCAGCTCCACCAGTACCATCACTACTACCAGTACCACCACTACCAGTACCACCACCACCACCACTACCAGTACCACCACCACCACCAGTACCACCACCACCAGTACCACCACTACTACCACCACTACTAGTACCACCACTACCAGTACCACCACCACCTCTACCAGTACCACCACCACTACCAGTACCACCACCACCACCACTACCAGTACCACCTCCACTACCACCACCACCACCAGTACCACCACCACCACCAGTACCAGTACCACGAGTGCAGTACCACCACCACCACCAGTACCACCACCACCAGTACCAGTACCATCAGTACCACCACCAACACCACCAGTATCAGTACCACCACAAGTACCACCACCACCACCAGTACCACCACCACCAGTACCACCACCAGTACCATCAGTACCACCACCAACACCACCAGTACCAACACAACCAACACCACTACCACTACCACCACCACCAGTACCACCACCACCACTACCACTACCACCACCACCACCAGTACCACCACCACCACCAGTACCACCAGTGCAGTACCACCACCAGTACCGCCACCACCACCAGTACCACCACCACCAGTATCATCACCACCAGTACCACCACCAGTACCAGTACAATCAGTACTGCCAACACCACCAGCACCAGTACCACCAGTATCACCACCAGTACCACCACCAGTACCACCACCACCAGTACCACCACCACCACCACCAGCACCTCTACCACTACCAGTACCACCACCAGCACCAGTACAGCCACTACCACCAGTACCACCAGTACCACTACTACCACCAGTACCACCAACACCAGTACCACCACTAGCCCAACCAGTACCACCACCACCAGTACCACCTCCACCAGTACCACCACTACTACCAGTACCACCACTACCAGTACCACCACCATCACCACTACCAGTACCACCACCACCACCAGTACCACCACTACTACCACCACTACTAGTACCACCACTACCAGTACCACCACCACCACCAGTACCACCAGCACTACCAGTACCACCACCACCACCACTACCAGTACCACCACCACAACCACCACCACCACACTACCACCACCACCACCAGTACCACCAGTGCAGTACCACCACTACCAGTACCACCACCACCACCAGTACCACCACCACCAGTACCACCACCACCAGTACCATCAGTACCACCACCAACACCACCAGTACTAGTACAACCATTACCACCAGTACCACCACCAGTACCACCACAAGTACCACCACCACCAGTACCACCACCACCACCAGTACCACCAGTACCAGTACCACCAGTACAACCACCAGTACCACCACCACTACCACCACCAGTACCACCACCAGTACCACCACCACCACCAGTACCAGTACCACCACCACAAGTACCTCTACCACTACCAGTACCACCACCATCAGTACCACCACTACCACCAGTACCACCACCACCACCACTACCACCACCACCACTACCACCACCACCAACACCAGTACCACCACCACCAGTACCACCAGTACCACCACCACCACCAGTCCCACCACCACCACAACCAGTACCACCACTACCACCACTACCACCACCAGTACCACCACCACCAGTACCAGTACCACCACCAGTACCAGTACCACCAGTACCACCACTAGTACCACCAGTAACACCACCAGTACCACCACCACCAACACCACCAGTACCACCACCACCAGTACCACCACCACCACCAGTACCATCAGTACCACCACCAACACCACTACCACTACCACTACCACCACCACCAGTACCACCACCACCACTACCACGACCACCACCACCACGAGTACCACCACCACCACCAGTACCACCACCAGTACCACCACCAGTACCATCAGTACCACCACCAGCTCCACCAGTACCACCACCAGTACCACCACCACCAGTACCACCACCACCAGTACCACCAGTACCAGTACCACAAGTACCAGTACTACCACCACCACCAACAGTACCACCAGTACCACCAGTACCACCACCAGTACCACCACCACCAATACCACCACCAGGCCCACCACCAGTCCCACCACCAGTACCACCACCACCACTAGTACCACCACCACCACCACCACTACCACCAATACCACCAGCACCACCAGTACCACCACCAGTGCCACCACTAGTACCACCAGTACTACCACCACCAGTACCATCACCACCAGTACCACTACAAGTACCACCACCACCATTACCACCACCACAAGTACCACCACAGTACCACCACCACCAGTACCCAGTACCACCACCAGTACCAACACTACCAGTACCAACACTACCAGTACCACCACCAGTACCACCACCACCACCAGTACCACCAGTACCACCACCAGTACCACCACCACCATTACCATCACCCCTACCAGTACCACCACCACCACCAGTACCATCAGTACCACCTCCACCACCACCACCACCACTACCACCACCAGTACTACCACCACCAGTACCACCACCACCAGTACCACCAGTACCACAAGTACCAGTACTACCACCACCACCAGTACCACCACCAGTACCACCACCAGTACCACCACCAGGCCCACCACCAGTCCTACCACCACCACTAGTACCACCACCACCACCACTACCACCACCAGTACCACCAATACCACCAGCACCAACAGTACCACCACCAGTACCACCACCACTAGTACCACCACCACCAGTACTACCACCACCAGTACCATCACCACCAGTACCACTACCAGTACCACCACCACCAGTACTACCACAAGTACCAGTACCACCACCCTAAGTACCAGTACCACCACCACCAGTACCCAGTACCACCACCACCACCAGTACCACCACTACCAGTACCACCACCACCAGTACCACCACCACCAGTACCACCACCACCACCAGTACCACCACCAGTACCACCACACCAGTACCACCACCACCACCACCATCACCAGTACCACCACCAGTACCATCAGCACCACCTCCACCACCACCATCAGTACCACCACCAGTACCACCACCACCACCAGTACCAGTACCACCATTACCACCACCAGTACCACCACCAGTACTACCAGTACCACCACCAGTACCATGAGTACCACCTCCACCACCACCAGTACCACCACCAGTACCACCACCACCACCAGTACCAGTACCACCAGTACCACCACCACCAGTACCACCACCAGTACCACCAGTACCAGTACCAGTACCACCAGTACCACTACCACCACCACCAGTACCACAAGTACCACCACCAGTACCAGCACCACCACCAGTACCACCACCAGTATCACCACCACCACTACCACCACCAGTACCAACACCACCTCTACCACCACCAGTACCAGTACCACCAGTACCACCACCACCAGTAGTACCACCACCACCACCAGTCCACCCGCACCCTCACCAGTATCACCACCACCACCAGTACCACCACCAGTACCACCACCAGTAGTACTACCACTACCAGTCCCACCAGTACCACCACAAGTACCGCCAGAACCACCAGTTCCAGTACCACCAGTACCACTACCACCACCAGCAGCACCACAAGTACCACCACCACCAGTACCACCACCACCACCAGTACCACCACCAGTACCAGTGCCACTACCACCACCACCACCACCAGTACCACCACCACCAGTACCACCACCACCACCACCAGCACCTCTACCACTACCAGTACCACCACCACCACCAGTACAGCCACTACCACCAGTACCACCAGTACCACTACTACCACCAGTACCACCAACACCAGTACCACCACTAGCCCAACCAGTACCACCACCACCTGTACCACCTCCACCAGTACCACCACTACTACCAGTACCACCACTACCAGTACCACCACCATCACCACTACCAGTACCACCACCACCACCAGTACCACCACTACTACCACCACTACTAGTACCACCACTACCAGTACCGCCACCACCACCAGTACCACCAGCACTACCAGTACCACCACCACCACCTCTACCAGTACCACCACCACAACCACCACCACCACCACAACCACCACCACCACCAGTACCACCACCACCAGTACCACCAGTGCAGTACCACCACCACCAGTACCACCACCACCACCAGTACCACCACCACCAGTACCAGTACCATCAGTACCACCACCAACCCCACCAGTACAGGTACCACCATTACCACCAGTACCACCACAAGTACCACCACCACCAGTACCACCACCTCTACCACCACTAGTACCACCACCACCACCAGTACCAGTACCACCACCACAAGTACCTCTACCACTACCAGTACCACCACCATCAGTACGTCCACTACCACCAGTACCACCAGTACCACTACTACCACCAGTACCAACACCAGTACTACCACCAGTACCAACACCAGTACTACCACTAGCCCAACCAGTACCACCACCACCAGTACCACCTCCACCAATACCACCACTACTACCAGTACCACCAGTACCAGTACCACCAGCACCACTACCAGTACCACCACCGCCACCACTACCAGTACCACCACCGCCACCACTACCACTACCACCACTACCAGTACCACCACCACTACCACCACCACTACCACCACTACCAGTACCACCACCACCACCACCACTACCAATACCACCACCACTACCATTACCACCACCACCACCAGTACCACCACCACCACCAGTACCACAACCACCACCACCACTACCACTACCACCACCACCAACACCAGTACCACCACCACCAGTACGACCACCACCACCAGTACCACCACCACCACCAGTACCACCACTACCACCACCAGTACCACCACCACCAGTACCAGTACCACCACCAGTACCAGTACCACCAGTACCACCACTAGTACCACCAGTAACACCACCAGTACCACCACCACTAACACCACGAGTACCACCAGTACCACCACCAGCACCACCAGTACCACCACCACCACCAGTACCACCACCACCAGTACCACCACCACCAGTACCACCAGTACCAGTACCACAAGTACCAGTACTACCACCACCACCAACAGTACCACCACCACCAGTACCACCACCAGTACCACCACCACGTGGAGAAGTGTGGCTCAATGGTTAGAGCAGCAGACCCTGATGCAGAGATCTGGCCCGGGACCAGGGTTCAATTCCCGCCTCGGCGGGTCTTGGGCTCAATTTCCTCGGACCTGATAATTCTCGCCTCTGTGCCTATTCTAATCATGGGTCCCACTCTGCAACTCTGGGCAATAGCTTGCTTAATCTCCACAACGGCCCCAACAGCGCTGGGATGCCTGGCTTCACCCTGGGGGTGCCCAGGAGTGGACATTTCACAGGGAAAAAGCCAGGAAGGGTTCCACAGCGGTATGTGTACAGCGCCTGGACACCCCTTTGGGGGTATGGGTGCGCTTTACAAGTACAAATTTCATTTCATTCACCATTACCATCACCCCTACCAGTACCACCACCACCACTAGTACCACCACCACCACCACTACCACCATCAGTACCACCAATACCACCAGCACCACCAGTACCACCACCAGTGCCACCACCACTAGTACCACCAGTACTACCACCACCAGTACCACTACAAGTACCACCACCACCAGTACCACCACCACAAGTACCACCACCAGTACCACCACTACCAGTACCACCACCAGTACCAACACTACCAGTACCAAAACTACCAGTACCACCACCAGTACCACCACCACCACCACCAGTACCACCACCACCAGTACCACCAGTACCACCACCAGTACCACCACCACCATTACCATCACCCCTACCAGTACCACCACCAGTACCATCAGTACCACCTCCACCACCACCACCACCACTACCACCACCACCACCAGTACTACCACCACCAGTACCACCACCACCAGTACCACCAGTACCAGTACCACCAGTACCAGTACTACCACCACCATCAGTACCACCAGTACCACCACCAATACCACCACCAGTACCACCACCAGGCCCACCACCAGTCCCACCACCACCACTAGTACCACCACCACCACCACTACCACCACCAGTACCACCAATAACACCAGCACCAACAGTACCACCACCAGTACCACCACCACTAGTACCACCACCACCAGTACTACCACCACCAGTACCATCACCACCAGTACCACTACCAGTACCACCACCACCAGTACTACCACAAGTACCAGTACCACCACCCTAAGTACCACCACCAGTACCCAGTACCACCACCACCACCAGTACCACCACTACCAGTACCACCACCACCAGTACCACCACCACCACCAGTACCACCACCACCATCACCAGTACCACCATCAGCACCACCTCCACCATCACCATCAGTACCACCACCAGTACCACCACCACCACCAGTACCAGTACCACCAGTACCACCACCACCACCAGTACCACCACCAGTACCATGAGTACCACCTCCACCACCACCAGTACCACCACCAGTACCACCACCACCACCAGTACCACCAGTACCACCACCACCAGTACCACCACCAGTACCACCAGTACCAGTACCAGTACCAGTACCACCAGTACCACTACCACCACCACCAGTACCACAAGTACCACCACCAGTACCACCACCAGTACCACCACCAGTATCACCACCACCACTACCACCACCAGTACCAACACCACCTCTACCACCACCAGTAACACCACCAGTACCAGTACCACCAGTACCACCACCACCAGTAGTACCACCACCACCACCACCAGTCCACCCGTACCCTCACCAGTACCACCCCCACCACCAGTACCACCACCACCACCAGTACCACCACCAGTAGTACTACCACGACCAGTACCACCAGTACCACCACCAGTACCGCCAGAACCACCAGTTCCAGTACCACCAGTACCACTACCACCACCAGCAGCACCACAAGTACCACCACCACCACCAGTACCACCACCACCACCAGTACCACCACCACCAGTACCCAGTACCACCACTACCAGTACCACCACCACCACTACCAGTACCACCAACGCCATCACTACCAGTACCACCACCACCACTACCAGTACCACCACCACCACTACCAGTACCACCACCACTACCAGCACTACCAGTACCACTACTAAGAGTACCACCACCACAACTACCAGTACCACCACCACTACCACACTACCAGTACCACCACCACCACCGCTACCAGTACCACCACCACCACCACTACCACCACCAACACCAGTACCACCACCACCAGTACCACCACCACCAGTACCACTACCAGTACCACCACCACCAGTACCACCACTGCCACCAGTACCACCAACCCCACAACCAGCACCAGCACCACCACCAGTACCAACACCACCAGTACCACCACCACCACCAGTACCAGTACCACCAGTACCACCACCAACAGTACCACCACCACCTCCACCAGTATCACCACCACCAGTACCACCACCACCAGTACCACCATCACCACCAGTACCACCACCAGTACCACCCCCACCACTACCAGTCTCACCACCAGTACCACCACCACCACCACCAGTACCACCACCACCAGTACCACCACCACCAGTACCACCACCAGTACCACCACCAGTGCTACAGTACTACCACCAGTACCACCACCAGTACCACCACCACCTGTAGTACCACCACCAGTACCACCACCACCAGTATCACCACCACCAGTACCACAAGTACCAGTACCACCACCATCAGTACCACCACCACTACCAGTCCCACCACCAGTCCCACCACCAGTCCCACCACCAGTCCCACCACCACCACCACCACTACCACCACCAGTACCACCACCACTACCAGTACCACCACCAGTACCACCACCACCAGTACCACCACCACCAGGACCCAGTACCACCACCTCCAGGACCCAGTACCACCATCACCACCACCAGTACCATCAGTACCACCAGTACCACCAGTACCACCAGTACCACCACCAGTACCACCACCAGTACCACCACCACCACCAGTACCACCACCACCACCAGTACAATCAGTACCACCACCAGTACCACCACCACCAGTACCACCACCACCACCAGTACCAGTACCACTACCACCAGTACCACCACCAGTACCACCACCACTACCAGTACCACCACCAGTACCACCACCAGTACCACCACCAGTACCACCACTGCCAGTACCAGTACCACCAGTACCACCACCACCAGTACCACAAGTATCACCACCAGTACCACCACCACCACCAGTAACACCACCACCAGTACCACCACCACCAGTACCACCACCATCACCGGTACCACCACCACCAGTACCACCACCAGTACCACCAGTACCACCACCACCACTAGTACCAGCAGTACCACCACCAGTACCACCACCACCCCTACCACCACCAGTACCACCACCAGTACCAGTACCAGTACCACCACCAGTACCAGTACCACCAAGACCACTACCACCACCAGTACCATCAGTACCACCACCACCACTACCACCACCAGTACCACCACCAGTTCCACGAGTACCACCTGTGCCACCAGTACCACTACCAGCACCAGTACCACAAGTACCACCACCAGTACCACCACCACCACCACCAGTACCACCACCACCACCACCACCAGTACCACCACCACCACCACCAGTACCATCACCACCAGTACCACCACCACCAGTACCACCACCAACACCAGTACCCCCACTAGTACCACCACCAGTACAACTACCACCAGTACCACCACCACACCAGTACCACCACCACCAGTACTCAGTACCACCACAACCAGTACCACCAGTACCACCAACACCAGTACCACCACTACCAGTACCACCACCACCAGTACCACCACCACCAGTACCACTACCAGTACCACCACCAGTGCCAGTACCACCAGTACCACTACCACCACCACCACTGCCAGTACCACCACCACCACCAGCAGTACCACCACCACCACCACCAGTACCACCACCACCAGTACCACCAACACCACCAGTACCACCACCACCAGTACCCAGTACCACCACCACCAGTACCACCACCACCAATACCACCACCACCAGTACCACCACCAGTACCACCACCAGTACCACCCCACCACTACCAGTCCCACCACCAGTACCACCACCACCACCACCACTACCACCACCAGTGCCACCACCACCAGTATCACCATCACCAGTACCACAAGTACCAGTACCACCACCATCAGTACCACCACCACCACCAGTCCCACCACCAGTCCCACCACCAGTCCCACCACCACCACCACTACCACCACCACTACCACCACCACTACCAGTACCACCACCAGTACCACCACCACCAGTACCACCACCACCAGTACCACCACCACCAGTACCACCACCACCACACCCAGGACCCAGTACCACCACCACCACCACGACCCAGTACCACCATCACCATCACCACGACCAGTACCACCACGACCAGTACCACCAGTACCACCACCAGTACCACCACCACCACCAGTACCACCACCACCACCAGTACAATCAGTACCACCACCAGTACCACCACCACCAGTACCACCACCACCACCAGTACCAGTACCACTACCACCACCAGTACCACCACCACTACCAGTACCACCACCAGTACCACCACTGCCAGTACCAGTACCACCAGTACCACCACCACCAGTACCACAAGTATCACCACCAGTACCACCACCAGTAACACCACCACCACCACCAGTACCACCACCACCAGTACCACCACCAGTACCACCACCATCACCGGTACCATCAGTACCACCAACACCACCAGTACCAGTACCACCAGTACCACCACCACCAGTACCACCACCACCAGTACCAGTACCACCAGTACCACCACCAACAGTACCACCACCACCTCCACCAGTACCACCACCACCAGTACCACCACCACCAGTACCACCATCACCACCAGTACCACCACCACCAGTACCACCACCAGTACCACCCCCACCACTACCAGTCCCACCACCAGTACCACCACCGCCACCACTACCAGTACCACCACCGCCACCACTACCACTACCAGTACCACCACCACTACCACCACCACTACCACCACAACCAGTACCACCACCACCACCACCACTACCAATACCACCACCAATACCATTACCACTACCACCACCAGTACCACCACCACCACCACTACCACCACCACCAGCACCACCACCACCAACACCAGTACCACCACCACCAGTACCACCACCACCACCAGTACCACCACCACCACCAGTACCACCACTACCACCACCAGTACCACCACCACCAGTACCAGTACCACCACCAGTACCAGTTCCACCAGTACCACCAGTACCACCACTAGTACCACCAGTAACACCACCAGTACCACCACCACTAACACCACCAGTACCACCACCAGCACCACCAGTACCACCACCACCACCAGTACCACCACCACCAGTACCACCAGTACCAGTACCACAAGTACCAGTACTACCACCACCACCAACAGTACCACCACCAGTACCACCACCACCAATACCACCACCAGTCCCACCACCAGTACCACCACCACCACTAGTACCACCACCACCACCACTACCACCACCAGTACCACCAATACCACCAGCACCACCAGTACCACCACCAGTGCCACCACCACTAGTACCACCAGTACTACCACCACCAGTACCATCACCACCAGTTCCACTACAAGTAGCACCACCACCAGTACCACCACCACAAGTACCACCACCAGTACCACCACCACCAGTACCCCCACCAGTACCAACACTACCAGTACCAAAACTACCAGTACCACCACCAGTACCACCACCACCACCAGTATCACCACCACCAGTACCACCAGTACCACCACCAGTACCACAACCACCATTACCATCACCCCTACCAGTACCACCACCACCACCAGTACCATCAGTACCACCTCCACCACCACCACTACCACCACCACCACCAGTACTACCACCACCAGTACCACCACTACCAGTACCACCAGTACCAGTACCACCAGTACCAGTACTACCACCACCACCAGTACCACCAGTACCACCACCAGTACCACCACAAGTACCACCACCAGGCCCACCACCAGTCCCACCACCACCACTAGTACCACCACCACCACCACTACCACCACCAGTACCACCAATACCACCAGCACCAACAGTACCACCACCAGTACCACCACCACTAGTACCACCACCACCAGTACTACCACCACAAGTACCATCACCACCAGTACCACTACCAGTACCACCACCACCAGTACTACCACAAGTACCAGTACCACCACCCTAAGTACCACCACCAGTACCACCACCAGTATCACCACCACCACTACCACCACCAGTACCAACACCACCTCTACCACCACCAGTACCACCACCAGTACCACCACCAGTACCAGTACCACCAGTACCACCACCACCAGTAGTAACACCACCACCACCAGTCCACCCGTACCCTCACCAGTACCACCCCCACCACCAGTACCACCACCACCACCAGTACCACCACCAGTAGTACTACCACTACCAGTACCACCAGTACCGCCAGAACCACCAGTTCCAGTACCACCAGTACCACTACCACCACCAGCACACCACAAGTACCACCACCACCACCAGTACCACCACCACCAGTACCACTACCACCACCACCACCACCCCCACCATTACCACCACCACCACCAGTACCACCACCACCAGTACCCAGTACCACCACTACCAGTACCACCACCAACACTACCAGTACCACCAACGCCATCATTACCAGTACCACCACCACCACTACCAGTACCACCACCACTACCAGCACTACCAGTACCACTACTAAGAGTACCACCACCACAACTACAAGTACCACCACCACTACCACACTACCAGTACCACCACCACCACCGCTATCAGTACCACCACCACCACCACCAACACCAGTACCACCACCACCAGTACCACCACCACCAGTACCACTACCAGTACCACCACCACCAGTACCACCACCGCCACCAGTACCACCACCCCCACAACCAGCACCAGCACCACCACCAGTACCAACACCACCAGTACCACCACCACCACCAGTACCAGTACCACCAGTACCACCACCAACAGTACCACCACCACCTCCACCAGTACCACCACCACCAGTACCACCACCACGAGTACCACCACCACCAGTACCACCGCCACCAGTACCACCACCACCACCAGTACCACCACCAGTGCTACAGTACTACCACCAGTACCACCACCAGTACCACCACCACCTGTAGTACCACCATCAGTACCACCACCACCACCAGTCCCACCACCAGTCCCACCACCAGTCCCACCACCACCATCACTACCACCACCAGTACCACCACCACTACCAGTACCACCACCAGTACCACCACCAGTACCACCACCACCAGTACCACCACCACCAGTACCACCACCACCAGGACCCAGTACCACCACCACCAGGACCCAGTACCACCATCACAACCACCAGTACCACCACTACCAGTACCACCAGTACCACCACCAGTACCACCACCAGTACCACCACCACCACCAGTATCACCACCACCACCAGTACAATCAGTACCACCACCAATACCACCACCACCAGTACCACCACCACCACCAGTACCAGTACCACTACCACCAGTACCACCACCAGTACCACCACCACTACCAGTACCACCACCAGTACCACCACCAGTACCACCACTGCCAGTACTAGTACCACCAGTACCACCACCACCAGTACCACAAGTATCACCACCAGTACCACCACCACCACCAGTAACACCACCACCACCACCAGTACCACCACCACCAGTACCACCACCACCAGTACCACCACCACCAGTACCACCACCATCACCGGTACCACCACCACCAGTACCACCACCAGTACCACCAGTACCACCACCACCACTAGTACCAGCAGTACCACCACCAGTACCACCACCACCCCTTCCACCACCAGTACCACCACCAGTACCAGTACCACCACCACCACTACCACCACCAGTACCACCACCACCACTACCACCACCAGTACCACCACCAGTTCCACGAGTACCACCTGTGCCACCAGTACCACCAGTACCACTACCAGCACCAGTACCACAAGTACCACCACCAGTACCACCACCACCACCACCAGTCCCACCACCACCACCAGTACCACCACCATCACCACCAGTACCATCACCACCAGTACCACCACCACCAGTACCACCACCACCACCAGTACCCCCACTAGTACCACCACCAGTACAACTACCACCAGTACCACCACCACACCAGTACCACCACCACCAGTACTCAGTACCACCACAACCAGCACCACCAGTACCACCAACACCAGTACCACCACTACCAGTACCACCACCACCACCAGTACCACCACCACCAGTACCACCACCAGTACCACCACCAGTACCACCAGTGCCAGTACCACCAGTACCACTACCACCACCACCACTGCCAGTACCACCACCACCACCAGCAGTACCACCACTACCACCACCAGTACCACCACCACCAGTACCACCACCACCACCAGTACCACCACCACCACCAGTACCACCACCACCTGTACCACAAACACCACCAGTACCACCACCACCAGTACCCAGTACCACCACCACCAGTACCACCACCACCAGTACCACCACCACCAGTACCACCCCCACCATCACCAGTACCTCCACCAGTACTAGTACCATCAGTACCACCACCACCGCCACTACCACCACCAGTACCCCCACCAGTACCACTACCACCTCCAGTACCACCAGTGCCACCACCACCGATACCACCACCAGTACCACCACCAGTACCACCACCACCAGTACCACCACCAGTACCACCAGTGCCAGTACCAGTACCACTACCACCACCACCAGTACCACAGGTACCACCACCAGTACCACCACCACCACCAGTACCACCACCAGTACCACCACCACCAGTACCACCACCAGTACCACCACCAGTACCACCACCACCAGTACCACCACCACCAGTACCACCACCACCAGTACCACCACCATCAGTACCACCATCACCACCAGTACCACCACCAGTGCTACAGTACTACCACCAGTACCACCACCAGTACCACCACCACCTGTAGTACCACCACCAGTACCACCACCAGTACCACCACCACCACCAGTACCACCAGTACCACCACCAGTACCACCAGTACCACCACCAGTACCACCACCAGTACCACTACCACCACCAGTACCACCACCACCAGTACCACCATCACCAGTACCACCACCACCAGTACCACCACCACCAGCGCCACTACCAGTACCACCACCAGTACCCCCACTAGTACCACCACCACCACCAGTACCACCACTATCACCAGTATCACCACCACCACCAGTACCACCACCACCAGTACCCAGTACCACCACAACCAGTACCACCAGTACCACCACCACCAGTGCCACCACCACCACCAGTACCACCACCACCACCAGTACCACCACCAGCACCATCAGTATTACCACTAGTACCACCACCAGTACCACCAGCGCCAGTACCACCAGTACCACCATCACAAGTACCACCATCAGTACCACCACCAGTGCCACCACCACCACCAGTACCAGCAGTACCACCAGCAACACCATCAGTACCACCACTAGTACCCCCACCAGTACCCCCGCCAGTACCATCACCAGTACCACCACCACCAGTACCACCACCACCACCAGTACCACCACCACCAGTTCCACCACCACCACCAGTACCACCACCACCACCAGAACCACCACCACCAGTACCACCACCAGTGCTACAGTACTACCACCAGTACCACCATGACCAGTACCACCACCACCACCAGTACCACCACCAGTACCACCACCACCAGTACCACCAGTACCACTACCAGTGCCACCACCACCACCACTACCACCACCAGTACAACCACCCCCAGAACCACCAGTACCACCACCAGTACCACCACCACCAGTACCACCACCACCAGTACCACCACCAGTACCACTAACAGTACCAGTACCACCACCACCTGTAGTACCACCACCAGTACCACCACCAGTACCACCACCACCACCAGTACCACCAGTACCACCACCAGTACCACCAGTACCACTAGTACCACCAGTACCACCACCAGTACCACCACCAGTACCACCAGTACCACCAGTACTGTTGTAGGGATTCTGCACATATACAGAGCTTAGCTGTTTTTATTTAGTTAAGTCAGGAAAGTGGCGCTCAGGCTATTGCGTGTACTATCTATAGACCTGTGATGGTGCGGTGCTGCCAGGTCAGGGGAGTAACCCGATAACCCCTGGGAGTGTGTGAATCGCAGGATCCACAATTTTAAAGTAAGCGTAGTCCTGGGCACACTCGGTGAGGGTATTCGTAATATAACATTCAGTATTGATACGTTATATAAATGCAGTGGTCAACATCAGTATTGGTCCAAAAAGGTATCTTTTTATTTCAACAACAACTATGTTGAATATAATAAACCAGCCGACACGTGTTTCGTCACTGGGAAAGGTCCCGTGACTCATCAGGGACGAAAACCGGTGAAAATGTCAAACCGGTAGGGGTTAAGCGGGAAACGAGAGTAACTGGACAGATGGCGCTGAAGAGGCGCCACGCTGGCATCGAGGATGTGTCGGGGAGGGAAACCGCGGGTAGTGGTTTGCCTGCGGTGAATATGGCGAAGGTGCTGGGGAGGGTGCGCCACGGCGTTCGAAAATGACAGGAACCTGGGGTGACAGGAGGAGGCTGTCCAGTGTCCGGCTGAGTTGCAGAAGCAACGGGCCAAGCAGGCGGAGTGCGAAGACAGGGCCCGGGTGCGGGAAGATTAGAGCGGTATCAGGTAGTGCGTTTGGCAGGATAATGCAGACGCCTGTCTGAGGTCCGGATCTATGATGTATGAGGAGACACTGGAGCCGTGTGGCAGCCTCCTCCTGTCACCCCAGGTTCCTGTCATTTTTGAACACAGTGGCGCACCCGCCCCAGCACCTTCGCCATATTCACCGCAGGCAAACCACTACCCGCGGTTTCCCTCCCCGACACATCCTCGATGCCAGCGAGGCGCCTCTTCAGCGCCATCTGTCCAGTTACTCTCGTTTCCCGCTTAACCCCTACCGGTTTGAAATTTTCACCGGTTTTCGGCCCTGATGAGTCACGGGACCTTTCCCAGTGACGAAACACGTGTCGGCTGGTTTATTATATTCAACATAGTTGTTGTTGAAATAAAAAGATACCTTTTTGGACCAATACTGATGTTGACCACTGCATTTATATAACGTATCAATACTGAATGTTATATTAGGAATACCCTCACGGCGTGTGCCCAGGACTACGCTTACATATACAGAGCTATGCACAGGACAATAGGACCTCGGAGTATAGTGGTGAACCAACCATGCACCTTAGTACCCACAATCCCAATCCGACTAGCTTTAGCGTCTCATTAGCAGCGATGCCACCAATGATTAGACAACCCAGAACACGGTCTCTCTCTCCCAGGACTCGCGGGAGCAAGAACACACTTTCATAACTCACTCATACTTGTCCACAACATGCGTAATAAGAGACACAGTATAGTTTAAAATGATTATTTCAACTATCGTGCTATAAGATACAGTACACGTGCCAGTACTATCAGCATAATGCATAATGATAAAATAATAAGCATAGTTACTATTCCATAGAATACAAACGGGGAAAGCATTTCATAAAGCAGTGGATATAGGGCTAAATGACCTTACCACCCTCCCCATGCTATTAACTAGTTTATTATAAAAATAGAAGACCTCTGGGCGTTGTCAGGCGGACCCCCATACCTCAATATCTAGATGCAAGGTTTACATCATCAGACAAGCACAGCTCTTCTCTCTGGAAAGGTTTTTCTCCGAGTGTCACAAACAGCGAGATCACAATATTAAAAGCACACAAATTCTTCCAGTGCAGCTGTATTTTGTGTTATGTCTAAGTGCGAGGGGCTGACCAGATCAACAAGAACAAGGGACGTTGTTTTTCGACCTTGTACATGTTGTGCAGACGAAACCCACAGGGAACAGGAGAAAAGGTGAAAGGCAAAAAGGAAGACAGCTCTAATATAGCCGGGCACAAGCAGAGGCTGGAAAAACAAAGTCACAAAGTAACGTGTGCAAAAAGGCATCATGGCAGCCAGGCCTAAGCTAACTTATCAGTGTAGACAATGAGGCCACAAACCACACGACACCCTCCCCTGGTCAGTCCATAGGCCAAGACATAGGATGAAAGCAGAGTTCAAATAGATGGAGCAGAATGGAAACATCCATTTTGGAATAGTCCCCAATGAAGGACAATGAGCCTGTATCTCACTGTGGGTACTAGCCACCTGGAGCACGAAGGTTTCCCGTGCGGATGTGAGCATAACCTCCTGGGTCAATAATAGCGCCTTTATTCTGCTCAATTTATTGAAATCCGCCTTCAACGTTGGATTGGAAGGCCAAATGGAACTATCTATGAAGTTGTGCGGGGGAGGAAAAAGCACATTTTTGCAGCAGACAACCCTGTGGGAAACTGTTACAATATAGGGTATGCCGGCCAGCATGCCACAGCAGTCCTGATTATTCAGAAGGAGATCGCTACCATTTGCAAGCACAGTGAAAGTAGGAGATATAGCAGGAGCAGGAATGCCCTTTAAAACACAAGCAAGATTCGGAGCCGAAACATTACAAGCCCCGTGCAATTTAATGTTTTTACAAATCAGGGAATGACCCACAGTAGAATCAGATGACTCACCTGTGAGAAAAACTTCCTTTCCGTCCCTAAGACATCGGTACATGAAAGGAAGGGACCAAAGTTCATGCAAGAAGGCACTGCCTAAAGGCTGAAAACGGCCAACAGGATAATGTTTCATGCAGGAACTGAACTCAAATAAAGAAAAAGGCAAATCGATAACCCCGTGAACTAGCCACACTGCAGAATCCAATTCCGCCACAGAGAATGGTAAGGGCTCTATTTTTTCGATATGTAAGAGAGTGTATGTTGCATCTTTCATGGACATGAATTGCTGTTTCTCAGTTAAATTAAACGGCAAGAATAAGGCAAAGGTGTTCAAAAAATGCCAAGTAACTTTACCCATTTTAAGTGTTTGCAAAGTCCATGCAAACTGCATTACTGAACGCAATTGATTCTGACCATGATATAACACAGAAACATCATATTGTACAATATCAACAACAGAGGAAACAATATTCTCTAATGTGTAATTGCGGGAAGACAGGGTATTAATACTATTGTCAACAACAGCAAGCACTTTTTCTAAATTTGCTTGATCGATTTCCCGAAGACGGGAAGCAGCTTCAATTTGCGAAAGCTTCCAGAGTTTATTATAAGTGTCATAAATGAATCTCTTAGGTCGAGGACCACGAGGTCCCAGAACAAAATCGGACAGATCAATGTTGCCTGACAGGAGGGATAAGTGTTGTTTCACAGAATCTAATGAATAGTGCTGCAACCACTGTTTACACAATTTACCAACAGAATATGTTGTAACAGTACGAGAGTCAGAAAACCTCGGATCTGGCCTATCCTGTTTGTAACCAGGAGCTGAGTCATGAAAACGCAGTTGGCAGGCATCTGATGCTATGGGCCAAGCCAACCAGGGTGACTGAACAAATGTAGAGACATTAAACGAATTGTTTTGAAACAAAGCTTGCAAAGTGGCAAGAGAAATATTGAAATGCAAGCTCTCGTGAGGAGTAGAAGACAGTACGGGAATGGAGGGAGCATTTAATTGTTTGGAAGTAGCCAAACCCCAACACGTCGTTTGATAGATTGTATGATTTAAAAATAAAATTTGGGCCGGGATTAGGCAAGCACGGTGTAAAGCTTCCGTGCCTCGGACCTGCCATGATTTGGTGCCCCAAATAGATTTTAAGTCAATGGTGTCCTGCCAGTGCTCATAACCACCCACGGCTAATGCGTTCAAAAAGGAGCCCGAATATAGCAATTTGGTGTGGATTAACATGATTTTTTGAGTGGACGAAGTGTTCAATTTAAAATAATAGGATCCAGGGCTTGATCTATCAAAGTCTGTAAAGTAAGTGAATTTACTTCTAAGAGTGTGGGAGCTACCTGGCAAGGGCGTCGAACAATGTTCCCATTGGGTGTAATTAAAGGGTCCCGAAGAGTACTCGGTTTATGGAGAAAGTGATTGCCCCAATGCTGGTAACAATATAAGTCAGCATAACTTGCAGAATTTAAATACAGATCTTCAGCATTAAAAGCAGCATAATATTTCAAATCTGTAAATAACGATTAAACAGCATGCACATCCCAATCGTCAGAATGAATATTACTTTTAACGACATCACCCATGGAAACACGGAGGACATTTGGTACATTAATAATTTCGGTTGGTCCATGAATTTGGAAATTTACCGCATCCCATACGATGCCATCAGCAACTGGGAAAGCTGAAATGTTCACAAAAGTGTGGTCATGCTTCATGATGTGCGAAGAAGAATGTGGAGCCAAAGTTCCAGCGACACAGTTCACTGCAGAGCGTTCTGGTAAATAGTGACCATTGATGAGTAAGAAAAAAACTGTCACAAAGCCAATGGACATGAACAGAAAAATCAGGAAAAGTACCAACCAGATGTAAGTCCATGGTGGGGTCAAAAAATTGTCTCGAAACCAGGAGATAAAAATACTGAAGCTGGATGGGATAAGTGATGAGGTGGAAGCCGAATCAAAGGAATAACGGGTTGGGCTCAGTGGCGTTGTTGGTAGGTGAGCCACTGACTCGTTGGCGGGGTATGTATACTCGGTCTCCTCGTTGCAGGAGGAAGCCGGGAAGTCGAGCAGGCAATCAGGCAAATCGACCATCTCAATGGCAACATCAGTGTCCGTGTGGGCTGGAGGGCCACAAACATGAGACCTAGAAATGGCTGGACAGGAGACCGCTGGTGTTACACTATTCAGGATCGGCCAGATGTTGTAGCTTGACATTGTCCACTGAGATGTATCTGTTGTCCTTGCGACCAGGAAGCGGTGGTAAGATGACAGTACGAGTACCCTTCAAGCCAAGGACTGGAACCGGTGCACGATAAGAGGGGCCAAATTCTTTTTTGTTCTCCACCTTCTCTTGGACCAGATCTCCAACCTTCGGAAGCCAGCCGGCAACCTGAATCTGCAGCGCAGCGTCTGTGGCTGAAGGTAAATGTTCATTTGCAAGTTTGTCACGGGCTTCTTGTAAGTCCTGCAACATAGTAGAATGGTTATCTACATCAAAGATTGCGGATTGCGCCGCCATGTCTAGACCATCAAGGTCGGGCACAAACATTCGTATGCCAAAGAGCATTTCGTATGGGGTCCGCCCACCCAGAGATCTTCTAGGGAGATTATTAAGTGCACGTTGTACGCTATACAAGTGGGCCAGCCAGTTCCTGCCAGTACCTAAGACTCTAGCTGTCAAGGATTGCTTTAAGTCACGGTTCATTCGTTCAACAATCGAATTGCCCTCAGGCCGATATGGAGATGAAAATTTCACCCGCACCCCCAGTGACCCCATCGCGTCCTTGTACGCCTTAGAGGCGAACGCCGGACCTTGGTCAGAATGGAAGGTGCCACAGGCAAAAATTCCCACAAAGACGCAAATTCCTTATGACATTTCGAGCGTCAGCACTCCGTTGTGGCCAAACCCAGATGAAACGTGTGCACGAATCCACTGCAACTAAGATGTATTTATATGCAGTGTCAGAGGAGAAGGGACCGCAGTGATCCAGGTAAACACACCCAAATGGTCTGTTAGAAATGCAGAGCGGTGTTTGTGGTGGTCGTGTAACCGTTGAAGGCTTAATTTGCTGACAAACGTCACAAGAAAGCACATAAGTACGGGTCTGTTTATATAAACCACGCCACCAGTAACGCTGCTGCAAGATGGAAACCGTCGCAGACACGCCAGCATGGGCCGAAGCCAAGCCTTCGTGTGCGCCCGTTATCAAGGAAGGTCTGCGGTCCGCGTTGGGAATCAGCTGATCACCAACGTCTGGAATTCTTATGTAAGGAACCTGATCGGGACCTACTTGATAAGAGTACTTGGAAGGGAAACCCCGTGGGTAATTAGCACCTTCCTTTGTTGCAGCAATAGCTGCCAAAATATCATTATCTATTTTAGTCATGGATCTTGTAACTGTTGCTACTGAGCACGTGGCTACTGCTGATTTGGCAGCTTCATCTGCCAAACCGTTACCGACAGCGTGTGCACCCACACGCTGGTGGCCAAGAGTGTGAATCACCTGTGTGAGAGGCAGACGTTGTTTAAGATCTGCCACCTGAACCCAAAGCATTTTATGCTTAATTGTGCTGCCCTTGGCATCTCTATAGTCGTTTTGCGACCAAAAGAATAGATTGTCATTGAAAGATTGATCACAGTAGTAAGAATTGCATACAATCAGGGTCGTCACATCTGGATTAGCGAACTCAAGTGCGAGCACCAAAGCACGCAGCTCGGCCAATTGTGCAGTACTGTCTCCTAGTGCCTGTGTGTGCACTACAGTCGATTTGAACTCACCGTTCACCATGGTACCTGCAACAATAGCACATGCTGTGGAATAAGCATGCTTGGAACCCGTGGCCGTTTGTGCCGAACCATCGGTATATATAATACATTCGTACTCCTCAAGCGGTAGCAAAGACAGAGGAAGAGGATGAACAAATTCATACTGTAAAAACTCCTGCGTCTGAAGAGAGGAATCAAAGATAAAAGTGACATCCGGGGACGTCAGAGATGTAGCCCATTGTATCCAACGGGGGTGCAAAGCCTTAGAGTTCGGTACACTTGCCTTTGTCACTTCCTCAAGGGCAGGATATGGTGTTACCACCAAAATGCGTTTTCCCTGTGCCAGTGCGCGTTCCTTTAGAATCGCCATTTGCACTGCAGTCAAAACTTTCTCCACAGAGGAAAAGCGCAACTCCGCTGAAGTGTAAAGACGTGACTTGTATGCATTCGGTACTGTGTCACCTTCGTTAAAGGTTTAGTACGTGAAACCCACTGCCCCTGGAACGATTCTAATCACCAGGTTTGTGTGGTTATCACGAGTCAACAAGAATTTAGATTCAAGTAGATCAGACTGCAAAGATTGCAGTATAGAGGAATGCTCGGGAAGCCAGCATGACTTCGAAAGTTAGGTTGTATCAAGGCATAAAGAGGCTTGATACACTGGGCATATTCGGGAATGTAAGTACGCCCGAAGTTTAGAAAACCCAGTAATGACTGAAGCTTCTTCAGGGTGGTTGGAGGCGCAAAAGTGCGCACTTCTCCAAGAAATGGGGTGCTAAGCCCTTACCTTCATTGTTGAGCTCATAGCCCAAAAACAAAACGGTAAATTCAGCAATGTGAGATTTGGCAAAATTAAATTTGTATCCTAAGACCGCAAATTCAAGAATAATGCGGTCCACTCGGGAAAGATGCGGCCATAATTCGTCGTCTGTCAGATAGATATCGTCGACGTACGAACACGCATATGGGTCTATGCTGTCCAACAGAGAGAAAACACGGGCGGCAAAGACACCCGGGCTGTTCTTGTAGCCCATGGGCAAACGCCGAAATTTGAATTTTTTACCACCGGAAGTGAAAGCGCTCCATTGGCTGCACTCCGGGGACAAGTTGTGCATGTAAAATCCATTGGATAGGTCAAGTGTCGTTTTATATTTTTTACGAACAAGACTGTCTACTAGCGCAGAACTGTGCGTATTTTGTACCGCGAAGGTCCGACAATGAGAGTTCAAATGTCGGTAATCCAAAACTAGGCGGTACGATCCATCGGGTTTAGAAACCGCGAAAAGGGGATTATTCATTGGTGATACGCATGTTTCAATTACTCCTTGATATTCTAACTATGTCAGAATGTCGGAAACGGGACCTTTAGCTTCCCGCCGGATGGGATATTGGGGTTGTGGCTGTGGCAGTGACCGCAAGGGAATATCATGGGGGGGAGAGTCTTCATCCCAGCCCACGTGATTACGGTATAACGCCGGAGCCAGGGCCCCAGCCCATTCAGCTGCGAGAGCCTCCGCTTTGTCCTTGGGGACATGACGAGAAAAGCTCGGAAGGATTACCTCCTCCCCTCTACGCGTTGCAAGTACGAATGGGGGCGGCCAATCCGCCTCTGCCAACAAAATGTCATAAGAAGAGGTCAGATTCTCCCAAAAAATCCCTTTTATAACACGCTCAATGTCACCTTCAATTTGAAGGACAATATTAAATAGTCTGTCAGGGGGTGCCACTCTGGTGTCAGCTGTCTCGACAGTAATGAATGTGTCAGTTGCTGTCTCCTCCACATGAGGACGTAGTGCCTCCCGCACTATGGTAACTTTGCGGCGCTGTCTAGGAGCGTCACTGCCCACGTCCAATTCAGGAGTCTCGTTCTCACCGTCTGTGGCATACCTCGCTGTTAAAGCTGCAACTTTTTTCTTCTGAAACTGTGGGCGAGAACGTGGAAATTCTTCTGGTTTCCCTCGGACTTGTTGTCGAGGTTGGTTTCGTCCCTGTGGAGCCTCACGACCCCTGCCTCTATCCTGGCGTTCTCCTCCACCAGTCTGGGAGGTCGATGGTGCCTGTGAAGAACGAGGAGAACGCGGATCAGGGACTTGAAATCTCTCTGGAGATTTAATTTTCGCTCTGTCGCGCAAATCATAAGTGCGTTCAGAAGATACGGAAACCGGGGATGCGCCACGCGACCCTGGTTTTTTCTGTTGCTTACCCTGTTTCTTCAACCTCCAGTTCTTTTTAGTAAAGAACGGTTTCTCATCTTTCTCAGATTGAGTTTTTTGTTGTGTCTGTGATTGAGTTTGCGTTTTAGGAAAAGGCTTAACTCCCAGACTATTGCGGCCAATGGTTTTATAAGCCTGTGCAATAATTTTCGGTAATTCGCCTGGCCTGTCCGGTTCTGGGACTAAAGCCAAAGCATTAGCTACTTGAAAGTTAACTGCATCGCCCTTGACGTTCGCAAGGATTAAATCAGCCACTACATCGAACACTCCCACCAGTCTCATCCCCAATTCCACAGCCGCTTCAGGGCCATGCTCATCCTGCACTCGTTTAATTACAGAGGGGAGAACTGTCATGGAAGGAGTGCCGAAACACTTCGCATATACTGCTGCGAATACCTTGCCCCAGTTGTTGCATTCTGCCAACTCGGGAATTAAGTCTTTTGGCAAACTGATCGTTAAAATCCTGTGTTTGTCCACAGGAGTAGTATTGGGAAAAACTGCCTCCAGCTGGTCAAATTTTTCCGCAAGCCAATAAGGCAAATCATCCTTATTTTGTGTGCGCTTGCCCATCACCGAATTAACCATGACGGGACTTATGGTTACACCGCCCAGTCCAGCTGGATGCGCCGCAACTCCAGGAGGGGCTCCCTGGACGTTGCCTGTAACATATTGTACTAAAGCTCTGTGAACGCGTATCAAAGACGTATGCAATTCACGCAGTTCAGCAACCGCAAGCGTCAAATAACGCGGATGTGGGGTATACCCGGCCAAAACTGGCCAAGTGGCCCCGTCTATAGATAGGGGGCCTAAACGAACCGGGGTGACCGGATGTGGGAGGGCGCCATTAAACCAAATACGGTGTGGCCAAGCCGTAAGTGGTACTTCAAGAGCCTGATAAGGCCGATAAGCATTGGGTAAGGCAGTGAGAGTGTACTCATGGAACAAATCGTCCGTTCCATCCATGGCCGGAAAAGTGACCCAAGAGTAAAACACCTCAAAGTGGTGAGCCGGGTCAGCCTGCACCACAAAGATGAGTGAGACACCCGCGTCAGGCACTCCATAAGCCAGTAAATGAGCCCGGAGCGCAGCGCGGCTATGTGCCGGTATATTTACATCCGCCATTAAGACTGGGAATGTTCAACAACCTAATGTGAGGCAGCACAATATAGGGTTAACATAAACACCTTTTAATAACTTCAAGCTTGAATAAACCTATAAAAACATCAATATAGGAGGTATCACCCTCACAAGTTTCCGGAAGCGTATGCGAAGGGTGTTGTGGACAAGCACAAGCACTACTCAAGCGTCTCGCAGATAAGAAGCCCACTACGTTGGTGGCGCCATGTTGTGGGATTCTGCACATATACAGAGCTATGCACAGGATAATAGGACCTCGGAGTATAGTGGTGAACCAACCATGCAACTTAGTACCCACAATCCCAATCCGACTAGCTTTAGCGTCTCATTAGCAGCGATGCCACCAATGATTAGACACAGTATAGTTTAAAATGTTTATTTCAACTATCGTGCTCTAAGATACAGTACACGTGCCAGTGCTATCAGCATAATGCATAATGATAAAATAATAAGCATAATTACTATTCCATAGAATACAAACGGGGAAAGCATTTCATAAAGCAGTGGATATAGGGCTAAATGACCTTACCACCCTCCCCGTGCTATTAACTAGTTTATTATAAAAATAGAAGACCTCTGGGCGTTGTCAGGCGGACCCCCATACCTCAATATCTAGATGCAAGGTTTACATCATCAGACAAGCACAGCTCTTCTCTCTGGAAAGGTTTTTCTCCGAGTGTCACAAACAGCGAGATCACAATATTAAAAGCACACAAATTCTTCCAGTGCAGCTGTATTTTGTGTTATGTCTAAGTGCGAGGGGCTGACCAGATCAGCAAGAACAAGGGACGTTGTTTTTCGACCTTGTACATGTTGTGCAGACGAAACCCACAGGGAACAGGAGAAAAGGTGAAAGGCAAAAAGGCAGACAGTTCTAATATAGCCGGGCACAAGCAGAGGCTGGAAAAACAAAGTCACAAAGTAACGTGTGCAAAAAGGCATCATGGCAGCCAGGCCTAAGCTAACTTATCAGTGTAGACAATGAGGCCCCAAACCACACAACAGTACCAGTACCAGTACCACCAGTACCAGTACCACAAGTACCACCACCAGTACCACCACCACTACCACCACCAGTACCACCACCACCACCACCAGTACCACCAGCACCAGTACCACCACCACCACCAGTACCACCGTCACCAGTACCACCACCACCACCACCAGTACCACCACCACCAGCACCACCACCAGTACCACCACCAGTACCACCACCACCACCAGTACCACCACCACCACCAGTACCCAGTACCACCACAACCAGTACCACCAGTACCACCACCACCAGTGCCACCACCACCAGTACCACCACCACCATCAATACCACCACCAGCACCATCAGTATTACCACTAGTACCACCACCAGTACCACCAGCGCCAGTACCACCAGTACCAGTACCACCACCACCAGTACCACAAATACCACCATCAGTACCACCACCAGTACCACCACCACCACCAGTACCAGCAGTACCACCACCAACACCATCAGTACCACCACTATTACCCCCACCAGTACCACCACCAGTACCACCACCACCAGTACCACCACCACCACCAGTACCACCACCACCAGTTCCACCACCACCACCAGTACCACCACCAGTTCCACCAGTACCACCACCGCCACCAGTACCACCACCACCAGTACCACCACCACCACCAGTACCATCACCACCAGTACCACCACCACCAGTACCACCACCACCACCAGTACCCCCACCAGTACCACCACCACCTGTACCACCAACACCACCAGTACCACAACCACCAGTACCCAGTACCACCACCACCACCAGTACCACCACCACCACCACCAGTACCACCACCAGTACCACCACCACCAGTACCAGCAGTACCACCACCAGTACCACCACCAGTACCACCACCACCATCACCAATACCACCACCACCAGTACCACCACCAGTACCATCAGTACCACCACCACCGCCACTACCACCACCAGTACCACCACCACCACCAGTACCACTGGTGCCACCACCACCAATACCACCACCAGTACCACCACCACCAGCACCACCACCAGTACCACCACCACCACCAGTACCCCCACCAGTACCACCACCAGTACCACCACCAGTACTACCACCACCACCACCAGTACCACCACCACCAGTACCACCACCGCCACCAGTAGCACCACCACCACCAGTACCACCACCACCAGTACCACCACCAGTGCTACCAGTACTACCACCAGTACCACCACCACCACCACCAGTACCACCACCAGTACCACCACCACCACCAGTACCACCACCAGTACCACCACCAGTACCACCAATACCACCAGTACCACCATCACTACCACCACCAGTACCACCACCACTACCACCACCAGTACCACCACCACCACCACCAGTACCACCACCACCAGTACCACCACCACCACCAGTACCACCGTCACCAGTACCACCACCACCACCACCAGTACCACCACCACCAGCACCACCACCAGTACCACCACCAGTACCACCACCACCACCAGTACCCAGTACCACCACAACCAGTACCACCAGTACCACCACCACCAGTGCCACCACCACCAGTACCACCACCACCATCAATACCACCACCAGCACCATCAGTATTACCACTAGTACCACCACCAGTACCACCAGCGCCAATACCCCCAGTACCAGTACCACCACCACCAGTACCACAAATACCACCATCAGTACCACCACCAGTACCACCACCACCACCAGTACCAGCAGTACCACCACCAACACCATCAGTACCACCACTATTACCCCCACCAGTACCACCACCAGTACCACCACCACCAGTACCACCACCACCACCAGTACCACCACCACCAGTTCCACCACCACCACCAGTACCACCACCAGTTCCACCAGTACCACCACCGCCACCAGTACCACCACCACCAGTACCACCACCACCACCAGTACCATCACCACCAGTACCACCACCAGTACCACCACCACCACCAGTACCCCCACCAGTACCACCACCACCTGTACCACCAACACCACCAGTACCACAACCACCAGTACCCAGTACCACCACCACCACCACCAGTACCACCACCACCACCACCAGTACCACCACCAGTACCACCACCACCAGTACCAGCAGTACCACCACCAGTACCACCACCAGTACCACCACCACCATCACCAATACCACCACCACCAGTACCACCACCAGTACCATCAGTACCACCACCACCGCCACTACCACCACCAGTACCACCACCACCACCAGTACCACTGGTGCCACCACCACCAATACCACCACCAGTACCACCACCACCAGCACCACCACCAGTACCACCACCACCACCAGTACCCCCACCAGTACCACCACCAGAACCGCCAGTACCAGTACCACCAGTACCACTACCACCACCACCAGTACCACCACCACCACCACCAGTACCACCACCAGTACTACCACCACCACCACCAGTACCACCACCACCAGTACCACCACCACTAGTACCACCACCACCAGTACTACCACCACCAGTACCATCACCACCAGTACCACTACAAGTACCACCACCACCAGTACCACCACCACAAGTACCACCACCACCACCACCACCAGTACCAACACTACCAGTACCACCACCAGTACCACCAGTACCACCACCACCACCAGTACCACCACCAGCACCACCACCACCACCAGCACCACCACCACCACCACCAGTACCACCACCAGTACCACCACCATCAGTACCACCAGTACCAGTACCACAAGTACCAGTACTAGCACCACCACCAGTACCACCACCAGTACCACCAGTACCACCACCACCACTAGTACCACCACCACCACCACTACCACCACCAGTACCACCAATACCACCAGCACCAGTGCCACCACCACTAGTACCACCACCACCAGTACTACCACCACCAGTACCATCACCACCAGTACCACTACAAGTACCACCACCACCAGTACCACCACCACAAGTACCACCACCACCACCACCAGTACCAACACTACCAGTACCACCACCACCACCACCAGTACCACCACCACCACCAGTACCACCACCAGTACCACCACCACCACCACCATTACCATCACCCCTACCAGTACCACCACCACCACCACCAGTACCATCAGTACAACCTCCACCACCACCACCACCACTACCACCACCACGACCAGTACCACCACCACCAGTACCACCACCACCAGTACCACAAGTACCAGTACTACCACCACCACCAGTACCACCAGTACCACCACCAGTACCACCACCACCACCAGTACCACCACCAGGCCCACCACCAGTCCCACCACCACCACTAGTACCACCAGCACCACCACTACCACCACCAGTACCACCAATACCACCAGCACCAACAGTACCGCCACCAGTACCACCACCACTAGTACCACCAGTACTACCACCACCAGTACCATCACCACCAGTACTACTACCAGTACCACCACCACCACCAGTACAACCACCAGTACCAGTACCACCACCACAAGTACCACCACCATTATCACCACCACCACCACCAGTACCCAGTACCACCACCACCACCAGTACCACCACTACCAGTACCACCACCACCAGTACCACCACCACCACCAGTACCACTACCACCACCAGTACCACCACCAGTACCACCACCACCAGTACCACCACCTCCACCACCACCACCACTACTACCACCGGGACCACCACCAGTACCACCACCACCACCAGTACCAGTACCACCAGTACCACCACCACCACCAGTACCACCACCAGTACCACCAGTACCACCACCAGTACCATGAGTACCACCTCCACCACCACCAGTACCACCACCAGTACCACCACCAGTACCACCAGTGCCAGTACCAGTACCACCAGTACCACTACCACCACCACCAGTACCACAAGTACCACCACCAGTATCACCACCAGTACCACCAGTACCACCAGTACCACCACCAGTATCACCACCACCACTACCACCACCAGTACCACCACCAGTACCACCACCAGTACCAACACCACCACTACCACCACCAGTACCACCGCCAGTACCAGTACCACCAGTACCACCACCACCAGTAGTACCACCACCACCACCAGTCCGCCCATACCATCACCAGTACCACCACCAGTACCACCACCACCACCAGTACCACCACCAGTAGTACTACCACTACCAGTACCACCAGTACCTCCACCAGTACCGCCAGAACCACCAGTACCAGTACCACCAGTACCACTACCACCACCAGCAGCACCACAAGTACCACCACCAGTACCACCACCAGTACCAGTACCACTACCACCACCACCCCAAGTACCACCACCACCAGTACCCCCACCAGTACCACCACCACTACCACCACCACCAGTACCACCAACACCACCACCAGTACCACCACCACCAGTACCACTGTCACCAGTACCACCACCACCAGTACCACCAACACCAGCACCACCACCAGTACCACCACCAGTACCCCCACCAGTACCACCACCACCACCAGTACCACCACTATCACCAGTATCACCACCACCACCAGTACCACCACCACCAGTACCCAGTACCACCACAACCAGTACCACCAGTACCACCTCCACCAGTGCCACCACCACCAGTACCACCACCACCACCAGTACCACCACCAGCACCATCAGTATTACCACTAGTACCACCACCAGTACCACCAGCGCCAGTACCACCAGTACCCGTACCACCACCACCAGTACCACAAGTACCACCATCAGTACCACCACCAGTACCACCACCACCACCAGTACCAGCAGTACCACCACCACCAGTACCACCACCACCACCACCAGTACCACCACCACCACCAGTACCACCACCACCAGTACCATCACCACCAGTACCACCACCACCACCAGTACCCCCACCAGTACCACCACCTGTACCACCAACACCACCAGTACCACCACCACCAGTACCCAGTACCACCACCACCACCAGTACCACCACCACCACCACCAGTACCACCACCACCAGTACCAGCAGAACCACCACCAGTACCACCACCACCATCACCAATACCACCACCACCACCACCAGTACCACCACCAGTACCAGTACCATCAGTACCCCCACCACAGCCACTACCACCACCAGTTCCACCACCACCACCAGTACCACCACCAGTTCCACCAGTACCACCACCGCCACCAGTACCACCACCACCAGTACCACCACCACCACCAGTACCATCACCACCAGTACCACCACCACCAGTACCACCACCACCACCAGTACCCCCACCAGTACCACCACCACCTGTACCACCAACACCACCAGTACCACCACCACCAGTTCCCAGTACCACCACCACCACCACCAGTACCACCACCACCACCACCACCAGTACCACCAGTTCCACCAGTACCACCACCAGTACCACCACCACCATCACCAATACCACCACCACCAGTACCACCACCAGTACCATCAGTGCCACCACCACCACCACTACCACCACCAGTAGCACCACCACCACCAGTACCACTGGTGCCACCACCACCAATACCACCACCAGTACCACCACCACCAGCACCACCACCAGTACCACCACCACCACCACCAGTACCCCCACCAGTACCCCCACCAGTACCACCACCAGTACCGCCAGTACCAGTACCACCAGTACCACTACCACCACCACCAGTACCACCACCACCACCACCAGTACCACCACCAGTACTACCACCACCACCACCAGTACCACCACCACCAGTACCACCACCGCCACCAGTAGCACCACCACCACCAGTACCACCACCAGTACTACCAGTACTACCACCAGTACCACCACCACCACCACCAGTACCACCACCAGTACCACCACCACCACCAGTACCACCACCAGTACCACCAATACCACCAGTACCACCATCACTACCACCACCAGTACCACCACCCCCAGTACCACCAGTACCACCACCAGTACCACCACCACCACTACCACCACCAGTACCACTACCAGTACCAGTACCACCAGTACCAGTAGTCCCCACCACCTGTAGTACCACCACCACCGCCAGTACCACCACCACCACCAGTACCACCACCACCAGTACCACCAGTACCACCAGTACCACCACCAGTAGTACCACCACCACCACCAGTACCACCAGTACCACCACCAGTACCACCAGTACCAGTACCACAAGTACCAGTACCACACGTACCACCACCAGTACCACCACCAGTACCACCACCAGTACCACCACCAGTACCACCACCACCAGTACCACCACCACCAGTACCACCACCACCAGTACCACCACCAATACCACCACCAGTACACCCACCACCACCAGTACCACCACTATCACCAGTACCACCACCAGTACCACCACCACCAGTACCCCCACAACCAGTACCACCACCACCAGTACCACCACCACCAGTACCACCACCAGTACCACCACCAGTACCATCAGTATTACCACCAGTACCACCACCAGTACCACCAGCGCCAGTACCACCACCAGTACCACAAGTACCACCACCAGTACCACCACCAGTACCACCACCACCACCACCAACACCATCAGTACCACCACCAGTACCCCCACCAGTACCACCACCAGTAACCCCACCAGTACCACCACCACCAGTACCACCACCACCACCACCAGTACCACCACCACCAGTACCCAGTACCACCACCACCAGTACCACCACCAGTACCAGCACCACCAGTACCACCACCAGTACCACCACCACCAGTACCACCACCACCACCAGTACCACCATTACTACCACCACCACCGCCAGTACCACCACCACCACCAGTACCACCACCACCAGTACCACCACCAGTACCACCACAAGTACCACCACCACCAGTACCACTACCACCACCACCAGTACCACCACCAGTACCACCACCACCAGTACCACCACCAGTACCACCACCACCAGTACCACCACCACCACCAGTACCACCACCAGTACCACCCCCACCCCCACCACCAGTACCAGTACCACCAGTACCAGTACCATCAGTACCACCACCACCACCAGTACCAACAGTACCACCACTACCACCACCACCACCAGTACCACCACCACCAGTACCACAACCACCACCAGTACCAGTACCACCAGTACCACCACTAGTACCACCAGTAACACCACCAGTACCACCACCACCAGTACCACCACCACCAGTACCACCACCACCAGTACCACCACCAGCACCACCACCACCACCAGTACCACCACCACCACCAGTACCACCACCAGTACCACCACCATCAGTACCACCAGTACCACAAGTACCAGTAAGAGCACCATCACCAGTACCACCAGTACCACCACCAGTATCACCACCAACACTAGTACCACCACCACCACCACCACCACCACCAGTACCACCAATACCACCAGCACCAGTGCCACCACCACTAGTACCACCACCACCAGTACTACCACCACCAGTACCATCACCACCAGTACCACTACAAGTACCACCACCACCAGTACCACCACCACAAGTACCACCACCAGTACCAACACTACCAGTACCACCACCAGTACCACCACCACCACCACCAGTACCACCACCAGTACCACCACCATTACCATCACCCCTACCAGTACCACCACCAGTACCATCACCAGTACCATCACCACCAGTACCACTACAAGTACCACCACCACCAGTACCACCACCACAAGTACCACCACCACCACCAGTACCAACACTACCAGTACCACCACCACTACCACCACCACGACCAGTACCACCACCAGCAGTACCACCACCACCAGTACCACCAGTACCACAAGTACCAGTACTACCACCACCACCAGTACCACCACCAGTACCACCACCACCACCAGTACCACCACCAGGCCCACCACCAGTCCCACCACCACCACTAGTACCACCAGCACCACCACTACCACCACCAGTACCACCACAATACCACCAGCACCAACAGTACCACCACCCAGTACCACCACCACTAGTGCCACCAGTACTACCACCACCAGTACCATCACCACCAGTACTACTACCAGTATCACCACCACCAGTACTACCAACAGTACCAGTACCACCACCACAAGTACCACCACCATTATCACCACCACCAGTACCCAGTACCACCACCACCACCAGTACCACCACTACCAGTACCACCACCACCAGTACCACCACCACCAGTACCACCACCAGTACCACTACCACCACCAGTACCACCACCAGTACCACCACCACCAGTACCACCACCACCATCACCAGTACCACCACCAGTACCACCACCAGTACCATCAGTACCACCTCCACCACCACCACCACTACTACCACCGGGACCACCACCAGTACCACCACCACCACCAGTACCAGTACCACCAGTACCAGCACCATTACCAGTACCACCACCAGTATCACCAGTACCACCACCAGTACCATGAGTACCACCTCCACCACCACCAGTACCACCACCAGTACCACCACCACCACCAGTACCACCAGTACCACCACCACCAGTACCACCAGTGCCAGTACCAGTACCACCAGTACCACTACCACCACCACAAGTACCACCACCAGTATCACCACCAGTACCACCAGTACCACCAGTACCACCACCAGTATCACCACCACCACTACCACCACCAGTACCACCACCAGTACCACCACCAGTACCAACACCACCACTACCACCACCACTACCACCACCAGTACCAGTACCACCAGTACCACCACCACCAGTAGTACCACCACCACCACCAGTCCACCCATACCATCACCAGTACCACCACCAGTACCACCACCAGTACCACCACCACCAGTACCACCACCAGTAGTACTACCACTACCAGTACCACCAGTACCACCACCAGTACCGCCAGAACCACCAGTACCAGTACCACCAGTACCACTACCACTACCACCAGTACCACAAGTACCACCACCAGTACCACCACCACCACCAACACCATCAGTACCACCACCAGTACCCCCACCAGTACCACCAGTACCACCACCACCAATACCACCACCACCAGTACCACCACCACCACCACCAGTACCACCACCACCAGTACCCAGTACCACCACCACCAGTACCACCACCAGTACCAGCACCACCAGTACCACCACCATTACCACCACCAGTACCACCACCACCAGTACCACCATTACTACCACCACCACCAGTTTCACCACCACCACCAGTTTCACCACCACCACTAGTACCACCACCAGTACCACCACAAGTACCACCAGTACCACCACCACCAGTACCACCACCACCAGTACCACCACCTCCACCACCACCACCACTACTACCACCGGGACCACCACCAGTACCACCACCACCACCAGTACCAGAACCACCAGTACCACCACCACCACCAGTACCAGTACCACCAGTACCACCACCACCACCAGTACCACCACCAGTACCACCAGTACCACCACCAGTACCATGAGTACCACCTCCACCACCACCAGTACCACCACCAGTACCACCACCAGTACCACCAGTGCCAGTACCAGTACCACCAGTACCACTACCACCACCACCAGTACCACAAGTACCACCACCAGTATCACCACCAGTACCACCAGTACCACCAGTACCACCACCAGTATCACCACCACCACTACCACCACCAGTACCACCACCAGTACCACCACCAGTACCAACACCACCACTACCACCACCAGTACCACCGCCAGTACCAGTACCACCAGTACCACCACCACCAGTAGTACCACCACCACCACCAGTCCGCCCATACCATCACCAGTACCACCACCAGTACCACCACCACCACCAGTACCACCACCAGTAGTACTACCACTACCAGTACCACCAGTACCTCCACCAGTACCGCCAGAACCACCAGTACCAGTACCACCAGTACCACTACCACCACCAGCAGCACCACAAGTACCACCACCAGTACCACCACCAGTACCAGTACCACTACCACCACCACCCCAAGTACCACCACCACCAGTACCCCCACCAGTACCACCACCACTACCACCACCACCAGTACCACCAACACCACCACCAGTACCACCACCACCAGTACCACTGTCACCAGTACCACCACCACCAGTACCACCAACACCAGCACCACCACCAGTACCACCACCAGTACCCCCACCAGTACCACCACCACCACCAGTACCACCACTATCACCAGTATCACCACCACCACCAGTACCACCACCACCAGTACCCAGTACCACCACAACCAGTACCACCAGTACCACCTCCACCAGTGCCACCACCACCAGTACCACCACCACCACCAGTACCACCACCAGCACCATCAGTATTACCACTAGTACCACCACCAGTACCACCAGCGCCAGTACCACCAGTACCCGTACCACCACCACCAGTACCACAAGTCACCACCATCAGTACCACCACCAGTACCACCACCACCACCAGTACCAGCAGTACCACCACCACCAGTACCACCACCACCACCACCAGTACCACCACCACCACCAGTACCACCACCACCAGTACCATCACCACCAGTACCACCACCACCACCAGTACCCCCACCAGTACCACCACCTGTACCACCAACACCACCAGTACCACCACCACCAGTACCCAGTACCACCACCACCACCAGTACCACCACCACCACCACCAGTACCACCACCACCAGTACCAGCAGAACCACCACCAGTACCACCACCACCATCACCAATACCACCACCACCACCACCAGTACCACCACCAGTACCAGTACCATCAGTACCCCCACCACAGCCACTACCACCACCAGTTCCACCACCACCACCAGTACCACCACCAGTTCCACCAGTACCACCACCGCCACCAGTACCACCACCACCAGTACCACCACCACCACCAGTACCATCACCACCAGTACCACCACCACCAGTACCACCACCACCACCAGTACCCCCACCAGTACCACCACCACCTGTACCACCAGCACCACCAGTACCACCACCACCAGTTCCCAGTACCACCACCACCACCACCAGTACCACCACCACCACCACCACCAGTACCACCAGTTCCACCAGTACCACCACCAGTACCACCACCACCATCACCACTACCACCACCACCAGTACCACCACCAGTACCATCAGTGCCACCACCACCACCACTACCACCACCAGTAGCACCACCACCACCAGTACCACTGGTGCCACCACCACCAATACCACCACCAGTACCACCACCACCAGCACCACCACCAGTACCACCACCACCACCACCAGTACCCCCACCAGTACCCCCACCAGTACCACCACCAGTACCGCCAGTACCAGTACCACCAGTACCACTACCACCACCACCAGTACCACCACCACCACCACCAGTACCACCACCAGTACTACCACCACCACCACCAGTACCACCACCACCAGTACCACCACCGCCACCAGTAGCACCACCACCACCAGTACCACCACCAGTACTACCAGTACTACCACCAGTACCACCACCACCACCACCAGTACCACCACCAGTACCACCACCACCACCAGTACCACCACCAGTACCACCAATACCACCAGTACCACCATCACTACCACCACCAGTACCACCACCCCCAGTACCACCAGTACCACCACCAGTACCACCACCACCACTACCACCACCAGTACCACTACCAGTACCAGTACCACCAGTACCAGTAGTCCCCACCACCTGTAGTACCACCACCACCGCCAGTACCACCACCACCACCAGTACCACCACCACCAGTACCACCAGTACCACCAGTACCACCACCAGTAGTACCACCACCACCACCAGTACCACCAGTACCACCACCAGTACCACCAGTACCAGTACCACAAGTACCAGTACCACACGTACCACCACCAGTACCACCACCAGTACCACCACCAGTACCACCACCAGTACCACCACCACCAGTACCACCACCACCAGTACCACCACCACCAGTACCACCACCAATACCACCACCAGTACACACCACCACCACCAGTACCACCACTATCACCAGTACCACCACCAGTACCACCACCACCAGTACCCCACAACCAGTACCACCACCACCAGTACCACCACCACCAGTACCACCACCAGTACCACCACCAGTACCATCAGTATTACCACCAGTACCACCACCAGTACCACCAGCGCCAGTACCACCACCAGTACCACAAGTACCACCACCAGTACCACCACCAGTACCACCACCACCACCACCAACACCATCAGTACCACCACCAGTACCCCCACCAGTACCACCACCAGTAACCCCACCAGTACCACCACCACCAGTACCACCACCACCACCACCAGTACCACCACCACCAGTACCCAGTACCACCACCACCAGTACCACCACCAGTACCAGCACCACCAGTACCACCACCAGTACCACCACCACCAGTACCACCACCACCACCAGTACCACCATTACTACCACCACCACCGCCAGTACCACCACCACCACCAGTACCACCACCACCAGTACCACCACCAGTACCACCACAAGTACCACCACCACCAGTACCACTACCACCACCACCAGTACCACCACCAGTACCACCACCACCAGTACCACCACCAGTACCACCACCACCAGTACCACCACCACCACCAGTACCACCACCAGTACCACCCCCACCCCCACCACCAGTACCAGTACCACCAGTACCAGTACCATCAGTACCACCACCACCACCAGTACCACCAGTACCACCACTACCACCACCACCACCAGTACCACCACCACCAGTACCACAACCACCACCAGTACCAGTACCACCAGTACCACCACTAGTACCACCAGTAGCACCACCAGTACCACCACCACCAGTACCACCACCACCAGTACCACCACCAGCACCACCACCACCACCAGTACCACCACCACCACCAGTACCACCACCAGTACCACCACCATCAGTACCACCAGTACCACAAGTACCAGTAAGAGCACCATCACCAGTACCACCAGTACCACCACCAGTATCACCACCAACACTAGTACCACCACCACCACCACCACCACCACCAGTACCACCAATACCACCAGCACCAGTGCCACCACCACTAGTACCACCACCACCAGTACTACCACCACCAGTACCATCACCACCAGTACCACTACAAGTACCACCACCACCAGTACCACCACCACAAGTACCACCACCAGTACCAACACTACCAGTACCACCACCAGTACCACCACCACCACCACCAGTACCACCACCAGTACCACCACCATTACCATCACCCCTACCAGTACCACCACCAGTACCATCACCAGTACCATCACCACCAGTACCACTACAAGTACCACCACCACCAGTACCACCACCACACAGTACCACCACCACCACCAGTACCAACACTACCAGTACCACCACCACTACCACCACCACCACCAGTACCACCACCAGCAGTACCACCACCACCAGTACCACCAGTACCACAAGTACCAGTACTACCACCACCACCAGTACCACCACCAGTACCACCACCACCACCAGTACCACCACCAGGCCCACCACCAGTCCCACCACCACCACTAGTACCACCAGCACCACCACTACCACCACCAGTACCACCAATACCACCAGCACCAACAGTACCACCACCAGTACCACCACCACTAGTGCCACCAGTACTACCACCACCAGTACCATCACCACCAGTACTACTACCAGTATCACCACCACCAGTACTACCAACAGTACCAGTACCACCACCACAAGTACCACCACCATTATCACCACCACCAGTACCCAGTACCACCACCACCACCAGTACCACCACTACCAGTACCACCACCACCAGTACCACCACCACCAGTACCACCACCAGTACCACTACCACCACCAGTACCACCACCAGTACCACCACCACCAGTACCACCACCACCATCACCAGTACCACCACCAGTACCACCACCAGTACCATCAGTACCACCTCCACCACCACCACCACTACTACCACCGGACCACCACCAGTACCACCACCACCACCAGTACCAGTACCACCAGTACCAGCACCATTACCAGTACCACCACCAGTATCACCAGTACCACCACCAGTACCATGAGTACCACCTCCACCACCACCAGTACCACCACCAGTACCACCACCACCACCAGTACCACCAGTACCACCACCACCAGTACCACCAGTGCCAGTACCAGTACCACCAGTACCACTACCACCACCACCAGTACCACCACCAGTATCACCACCAGTACCACCAGTACCACCAGTACCACCACCAGTATCACCACCACCACTACCACCACCAGTACCACCACCAGTACCACCACCAGTACCAACACCACCACTACCACCACCACTACCACCACCAGTACCAGTACCACCAGTACCACCACCACCAGTAGTACCACCACCACCACCAGTCCACCCATACCATCACCAGTACCACCACCAGTACCACCACCAGTACCACCACCACCAGTACCACCACCAGTAGTACTACCACTACCAGTACCACCAGTACCACCACCAGTACCGCCAGAACCACCAGTACCAGTACCACCAGTACCACTACCACTACCACCAGTACCACAAGTACCACCACCAGTACCACCACCACCACCAACACCATCAGTACCACCACCAGTACCCCCACCAGTACCACCAGTACCACCACCACCAATACCACCACCACCAATACCACCACCACCACCACCAGTACCACCACCACCAGTACCCAGTACCACCACCACCAGTACCACCACCAGTACCAGCACCACCAGTACCACCACCATTACCACCACCAGTACCACCACCACCAGTACCACCATTACTACCACCACCACCAGTTTCACCACCACCACCAGTTTCACCACCACCACTAGTACCACCACCAGTACCACCACAAGTACCACCAGTACCACCACCACCAGTACCACCACCACCAGTACCACCACCTCCACCACCACCACCACTACTACCACCGGGACCACCACCAGTACCACCACCACCACCAGTACCAGAACCACCAGTACCACCACCACCACCAGTACCACCAGTACCACCACCAGTACCATGAGTACCACATCCACCACCACCAGTACCACCACCAGTACCACCACCAGTACCACCAGTACCACTACCACCACCACCAGTACCACAAGTACCACCACCAGTATCACCACCAGTACCACCAGTACCACCAGTACCACCACCAGTATCACCACCACCACTACCACCACCAGTACCACCACCAGTACCACCACCAGTACCAACACCACCACTACCACCACCAGTACCACCGCCAGTACCAGTACCACCAGTACCACCACCACCAGTAGTACCACCACCACCACCAGTCCGCCCATACCATCACCAGTACCACCACCAGTACCACCACCAGTACCACCACCACCACCAGTACCACCACCAGTAGTCACTACCACTACCAGTACCACCAGTACCACCACCAGTACCGCCAGAACCACCAGTACCAGTACCACCAGTACCACTACCACCACCAGCAGCACCACCAAGTACCACCACCAGTACCACCACCACCAGTACCACCACCAGTACCAGTACCACTACCACCAACACCCCAAGTACCACCACCACCACCAGTACCCCCACCAGTACCACCACCACTACCACCACCAGTACCACCAACACCACCACCAGTACCACCACCACCAGTACCACCGTCACCAGTACCACCACCACCAGTACCACCAACACCAGCACCACCACCAGTACCACACCACCAGTACCCCCACCAGTACCACCACCACCACCAGTACCACCACTATCACCAGTATCACCACCACCACCAGTACCACCACCACCAGTGCCCAGTACCACCACAACCAGTACCACCAGTACCACCTCCACCAGTGCCACCACCACCAGTACCACCACCACCACCACCAGTACCACCACCAGCACCATCAGTATTACCAATAGTACCACCACCAGTACCACCAGGCGCCAGTACCACCAGTACCAGTACCACCACCACCAGTACCACAAGTACCACCATCAGTACCACCACCAGTACCACCACCACCACCAGTACCAGCAGTACCACCACCACCAGTACCACCACCACCACCACCAGTACCACCACCACCAGTACCACCACCACCAGTACCACCACCACCACCAGTACCACCTCACCAGTACCATCACCACCAGTACCACCACCACCAGTACCACCACCACCACCAGTACCCCCACCAGTACCACCACCTGTACCACCAACACCACCAGTACCACCACCACCAGTACCCAGTACCACCACCACCACCAGTACCACCACCACCACCACCAGTACCACCACCACCAGTACCAGCAGAACCACCACCAGTACCACCACCACCATCACCAATACCACCACCACCAGTACCACCACCAGTACCAGTACCATCAGTACCCCCACCACAGCCACTACCACCACCAGTTCCACCACCACCACCAGTACCACCACCAGTTCCACCAGTACCACCACCGCCACCAGTACCACCACCACCAGTACCACCACCACCACCAGTACCACCACCACCACCACCACCAGTACCATCACCACCAGTACCACCACCACCAGTACCACCACCACCACCAGTACCCCCACCAGTACCACCACCACCTGTACCACCAACACCACCAGTACCACCACCACCACCAGTACCCAGTACCACCACCACCACCACCAGTACCACCACCACCACCACCAGTACCACCACCACCAGTACCAGCAGTACCACCACCAGTACCACCACCAGTACCACCACCACCATCACCAATTCCACCACCACCAGTACCACCACCAGTACCATCAGTACCACCACCACCGCCACTACCACCACCAGTACCACCACCACCACCAGTACCACTGGTGCCACCACCACCAATACCACCACCAGTACCACCACCACCAGCACCACCACCACCAGCACCACCACCAGTACCACCACCACCAGTACCCCCACCAGTACCCCCACCAGTACCACCACCAGTACCGCCAGTACCAATACCACCAGTACCACTACCACCACCACCAGTACCACCACCACCACCACCAGTACCACCACCAGTACTACCACTACCACCACCAGTACCACCACCACCAGTACCACCACCGCCACCAGTAGCACCACCACCACCAGTACCACCACCACCAGTACCACCACCAGTACTACCAGTACTACCACCAGTACCACCACCACCACCACCAGTACCACCACCAGTACCACCACCACCACCAGTACCACCACCAGTACCACCACCAGTACCACCAGTACCACCATCACTACCACCACCAGTACCACCACCCCCAGTACCACCAGTACCACCACCAGTACCACCACCACCACTACCACCACCAGTACCACCACCAGTACCACTACCAGTACCAGTACCACCAGTACCAGTAGTCCCCACCACCTGTAGTACCACCACCACCGCCAGTACCACCACCACCACCAGTACCACCACAACCAGTACCACCAGTACCACCACCAGTACCACCAGTACCACCACCAGTAGTACCACCACCACCACCAGTACCACCAGTACCACCACCAGTACCACCAGTACCAGTACCACAAGTACCAGTACCACACGTACCACCACCAGTACCACCACCAGTACCACCACCAGTACCACCACCAGTACCACCACCACCAGTACCACCACCACCAGTACCACCACCACCAGTACCACCACCAATACCACCACCAGTACACCCACCACCACCAGTACCACCACCACCACCAGTACCACCACCACCAGTACCCCCACAACCAGTACCACCACCACCAGTACCACCACCACCAGTACCACCACCAGTACCACCACCAGTACCATCAGTATTACCACCAGTACCACCACCAGTACCACCAGCGCCAGTACCACCACCAGTACCACAAGTACCACCACCAGTACCACCACCAGTACCACCACCAGTACCACCACCACCACCACCAACACCATCAGTACCACCACCAGTACCCCCACCAGTACCACCACCAGTAACCCCACCAGTACCACCACCACCAGTACCACCACCAGCACCACCAGTACCACCACCACCAGTACCACCACCACCACCACCAGTACCAGCACCACCAGTGCCACCACCAGTACCACCACCACCAGTACCACCACCACCAGTACCACCATTACTACCACCACCACCGCCAGTACCACCACCACCACCAGTACCACCACCACCAGTACCACCACCAGTACCACCACAAGTACCACCACCACCAGTACCACCACCACCACCAGTACCACCACCAATACCACCACCACCACCAGTACCACCACCAGTACCACCACCACCCCCACCACCAGTACCAGTACCACCAGTACCAGCACCATCAGTACCACCACTACCACCACCACCACCAGTACCACCACCACCAGTACCACAACCACCACCAGTACCAGTACCACCAGTACCACCACTAGTACCACCAGTAACACCACCAGTACCACCAGTACCACCACCACCAGTACCACCACCACCAGTACCTACCACCACCAGTACCACCAGTACCACCACCAGCACCACCACCACCACCAGTACCACCACCACCACCAGTACCACCACCAGTACCACCACCATCAGTACCACCAGTACCAGTACCACAAGTACCACCACCACCATCAGTACCACCAGTACCACCACCAGTATCACCACCACCACTAGTACCACCACCACCACCACCACCACCACCACCAGTACCACCAATACCACCAGCACCAGTGCCACCACCACTAGTACCACCACCACCAGTACTACCACCACCAGTACCATCACCACCAGTACCACTACAAGTACCACCACCACCAGTACCACCACCACAAGTACCACCACCAGTACCAACACTACCAGTACCACCACCAGTACCACCACCACCACCACCAGTACCACCACCAGTACCACCACCATTACCATCACCCCTACCAGTACCACCACCAGTACCATCACCAGTACCATCACCACCAGTACCACTACCAGTACCACCACCACCAGTACCACCACCACAAGTACCACCACCACCACCAGTACCAACACTACCAGTACCACCACCACTACCACCACCACGCACCAGTACCACCACCAGCAGTACCACCACCACCAGTACCACCAGTACCACAAGCACCAGTACTACCACCACCACCACCAGTACCACCAGTACCACCACCAGTACCACCACCACCCCCACCACCAGTACCAGTACCACCAGTACCAGTACCATCAGCACCACCACTACCACCACCACCACCAGTACCACCACCACCAGTACCACAACCACCACCAGTACCAGTACCACCAGTACCACCACTAGTACCACCAGTAACACCACCAGTACCACCAGTACCACCACCACCAGTACCACCACCACCAGTACCACCACCACCAGTACCACCAGTACCACCACCAGCACCACCACCACCACCAGTACCACCACCACCACCACCAGTACCACCACCAGTACCACCACCATCAGTACCACCAGTACCAGTACCACAAGTACCAGTACTAGCACCATCACCAGTACCACCAGTACCACCACCAGCACCACCACCACCACCAGTACCACCACCACCACCAGTACCACCACCAGTACCACCACCATCAGTACCACCAGTACCAGTACCACAAGTACCAGTACTAGCACCATCACCAGTACCGCCAGTACCAATACCACCAGTACCACTACCACCACCACCAGTACCACCACCACCACCACCAGTACCACCACCAGTACTACCACTACCACCACCAGTACCACCACCACCAGTACCACCACCGCCACCAGTAGCACCACCACCACCAGTACCACCACCACCAGTACCACCACCAGTACTACCAGTACTACCACCAGTACCACCACCACCACCACCAGTACCACCACCAGTACCACCACCACCACCAGTACCACCACCACTACCACCACCAGTACCACCAGTACCACCATCACTACCACCACCAGTACCACCACCACCAGTACCACCAGTACCACCACCAGTACCACCACCACCACTACCACCACCAGTACCACCACCAGTACCACTACCAGTACCAGTACCACCAGTACCAGTAGTCCCCACCACCTGTAGTACCACCACCACCGCCAGTACCACCACCACCACCAGTACCACCACAACCAGTACCACCAGTACCACCACCAGTACCACCAGTACCACCACCAGTAGTACCACCACCACCACCAGTACCACCACTACCACCACCAGTACCACCAGTACCAGTACCACAAGTACCAGTACCACACGTACCACCACCAGTACCACCACCAGTACCACCACCAGTACCACCACCAGTACCACCACCACCAGTACCACCACCACCAGTACCACCACCACCAGTACCACCACCAATACCACCACCAGTACCACCACCACCACCAGTACCACCACCACCACCAGTACCACCACCACCAGTACCCCCACAACCAGTACCACCACCACCAGTACCACCACCACCAGTACCACCACCAGTACCACCACCAGTACCATCAGTATTACCACCAGTACCACCACCACCAGTACCACCAGCGCCAGTACCACCACCAGTACCACAAGTACCACCACCAGTACCACCACCAGTACCACCACCACCACCACCAACACCATCAGTACCACCACCAGTACCCCCACCAGTACCACCACCAGTAACCCCACCAGTACCACCACCACCAGTACCACCACCACCACCACCAGTACCACCACCACCAGTACCCAGTACCACCACCACCAGTACCACCACCAGTACCAGCACCACCAGTAGCCACCACCAGTACCACCACCACCAGTACCACCACCACCAGTACCACCATTACTACCACCAGTACCACCACCACCACCACCAGTACCACCACCACCAGTACCACCACCAGTACCACCACAAGTACCACCACCACCAGTACCACCACCACCACCACCAGTACCACCACCACTACCACCACCACCACCAGTACCACCACCAGTACCACCACCACCCCCACCACCAGTACCAGTACCACCAGTACCAGTACCATCATTACCACCACTACCACCACCACCACCAGTACCACCACCACCAGTACCACAACCACCACCAGTACCAGTACCACCAGTACCACCACTAGTGCCACCAGTAACACCACCAGTACCACCAGTACCACCACCACCAGTACCACCACCACCAGTACCACCACCACCAGTACCACCAGTACCACCACCAGCACCACCACCACCACCAGTACCACCACCACCACCAGTACCACCACCAGTACCACCACCATCAGTACCACCAGTACCAGTACCACAAGTACCAGTACTAGCACCATCACCAGTACCACCAGTACCACCACCAGTATCACCACCACCACTAGTACCACCACCACCACCACCACCACCAGTACCACCAATACCACCAGCACCAGTGCCACCACGACTAGTACCACCACCACCAGTACTACCACCACCAGTACCATCACCACCAGTACCACTACAAGTACCACCACCACCAGTACCACCACCACAAGTACCACCACCAGTACCAACACTACCAGTACCACCACCAGTACCACCACCACCACCACCAGTACCACCACCAGTACCACCACCATTACCATCACCCCTACCAGTACCACCACCAGTACCATCACCAGTACCATCACCACCAGTACCACTACAAGTACCACCACCACCAGTACCACCACCACAAGTACCACCACCACCACCAGTACCAACACCACCAGTACCACCACCACTACCACCACCACGCACCAGTACCACCACCAGCAGTACCACCACCACCAGTACCACCAGTACCACAAGTACCAGTACTACCACCACCACCAGTACCACCAGTACCACCACCAGTACCACCACCACCCCCACCACCAGTACCAGTACCACCAGTACCAGTACCATCAGTACCACCACTACCACCACCACCACCAGTACCACCACCACCAGTACCACAACCACCACCAGTACCAGTACCACCAGTACCACCACTAGTACCACCAGTAACACCACCAGTACCACCAGTACCACCACCACCAGTACCACCACCACCAGTACCACCACCACCAGTACCACCAGTACCACCACCAGCACCACCACCACCACCAGTACCACCACCACCACCAGTACCACCACCAGTACCACCACCATCAGTACCACCAGTACCAGTACCTCAAGTACCAGTACTAGCACCATCACCAGTACCACCAGTACCACCACCAGTATCACCACCACCACTAGAACCACCACCACCACCACCAGTACCACCAATACCACCAGCACCAGTGCCACCACCACTAGTACCACCACCACCAGTACTACCACCACCAGTACCATCACCACCAGTACCACTACAAGTACCACCACCACCAGTACCACCACCACCACAAGTACCACCACCAGTACCAACACTACCAGTACCACCACCAGTACCACCACCACCAGTACCACCACCAGTACCACCACCATTACCATCACCCCTACCAGTACCACCACCAGTACCATCACCAGTACCATCACCACCAGTACCACTACAAGTACCACCACCACCAGTACCACCACCACACAGTACCACCACCACCACCAGTACCAACACTACCAGTACCACCACCACTACCACCACCACCACCAGTACCACCACCAGCAGTACCACCACCACCAGTACCACCAGTACCACAAGTACCAGTACTACCACCACCACCAGTACCATCAGTACCACCACCAGTACCACCACCAGTACCACCACCAGGCCCACCACCAGTCCCACCACCACCACTAGTACCACCAGCACCACCACTACCACCACCAGTACCACCAATACCACCAGCACCAACAGTACCACCACCAGTACCACCACCACTAGTACCACCAGTACTACCACCACCAGTACCATCACCACCAGTACTACTACCAGTACCACCACCACCAGTACTACCAACAGTACCAGTACCACCACCACAATTACCACCACCATTATCACCACCACCAGTACCCAGTACCACCACCACCACCAGTACCACCACTACCAGTACCACCACCACCAGTACCACCACCACCAGTACCACCACCACCACCAGTACCACTACCACCACCAGTACCACCACCACCAGTACCACCACCACCATCACCAGTACCACCACCAGTACCACCACCAGTACCACCAGTACCACCTCCACCACCACCACCACTACTACCACCGGGACCACCACCAGTACCACTCACCACCACCAGTACCAGAACCACCAGTACCACCACCATTATCAGTACCACCACCAGTATCACCAGTACCACCACCAGTACCATGAGTACCACCTCCACCACCACCAGTACCACCACCAGTACCACCACCACCACCAGTACCACCACCACCAGTACCACCAGTGCCAGTACCAGTACCACCAGTACCACCACCACAAGTACCACCACCAGTATCACCACCAGTACCACCAGTACCACCACCAGTATCACCACCACCACTACCGCCACCAGTACCACCACCAGTACCACCACCAGTACCAACACCACCACTACCACCACCACTAACACCACCAGTACCAGTACCACCAGTACCACCACCACCAGTAGTACCACCACCACCACCAGTCCACCCATACCATCACCAGTACCACCACCAGTACCACCACCAGTACCACCACCACCAGTACCACCACCAGTAGTACTACCACTATCAGTACCACCAGTACCACCACCAGTACCGCCAGAACCACCAGTACCAGTACCACCAGCACCACTACCACCACCAGCAGCACCACAAGTACCACCACCAGTACCACCACCACCAGTACCACCACCAGTACCACTACCACCACCACCCCAAGTACCACCACCACCACCAGTACCCCCACCAGTACCACCACCACTACCACCAACACCACCACCAGTACAACCACCACCAGTACCACTGTCACCAGTACCACCACCACTAGTACCACCAACACCAGCACCACCACCAGTACCACCACCAGTACCCCCACCAGTACCACCACCACCACCACCAGTACCACCACTATCACCAGTATCACCACCACCACCAGTACCACCACCACCAGTACCCAGTACCACCACAACCAGTACCACCAGTACCACCTCCACCAGTGCCACCACCACCAGTACCACCACCACCACCAGTACCACCACCAGCACCATCAGTATTACCACTAGTACCACCACCAGTACCACCAGCGCCAGTACCACCAGTACCAGTACCACCACCACCAGTACCACAAGTACCACCATCAGTACCACCACCAGTACCACCACCACGACCAGTACCAGCAGTACCACCACCACCAGTACCACCACCACCAGTTCCACCACCAGCACCACCACCAGTTCCACCAGTACCACCACCATCACCAGTACCACCACCACCAGTACCACCACCACCAGTACCACCACCACCACCAGTACCACCACCACCAGTATCACCACCACCACTACCACCACCAGTACCACCACCAGTACCACCACCAGTACCAACACCACCACTACCACCACCACTACCACCACCAGTACCAGTACCACCAGTACCACCACCACCAGTAGTACCACCACCACCACCAGTCCACCCATACCATCACCAGTACCACCACCAGTACCACCACCAGTACCACCACCACCAGTACCACCACCAGTAGTACTACCACTACCAGTACCACCAGTACCACCACCAGTACCGCCAGAACCACCAGTACCAGTACCACCAGTACCACTACCACTACCACCAGTACCACAAGTACCACCACCAGTACCACCACCACCACCAACACCATCAGTACCACCACCAGTACCCCCACCAGTACCACCAGTACCACCACCACCAATACCACCACCACCAATACCACCACCACCACCACCACCAGTACCACCACCACCAGTACCCAGTACCACCACCACCAGTACCACCACCAGTACCAGCACCACCAGTACCACCACCATTACCACCACCAGTACCACCACCACCAGTACCACCATTACTACCACCACCACCAGTTTCACCACCACCACCAGTTTCACCACCACCACTAGTACCACCACCAGTACCACCACAAGTACCACCAGTACCACCACCACCAGTACCACCACCACCAGTACCACCACCTCCACCACCACCACCACTACTACCACCGGGACCACCACCAGTACCACCACCACCACCAGTACCAGAACCACCAGTACCACCACCACCACCAGTACCACCACCAGTACCACCAGTACCACCACCAGTACCATGAGTACCACCTCCACCACCACCAGTACCACCACCAGTACCACCACCAGTACCACCAGTGCCAGTACCACCACCACCAGTACCACAAGTACCACCACCAGTATCACCACCAGTACCACCAGTACCACCAGTACCACCACCAGTATCACCACCACCACTACCACCACCAGTACCACCACCAGTACCACCACTAGTACCAACACCACCACTACCACCACCAGTACCACCGCCAGTACCAGTACCACCAGTACCACCACCACCAGTAGTACCACCACCACCACCAGTCCGCCCATACCATCACCAGTACCACCACCAGTACCACCACCAGTACCACCACCAGTAGTACTACCACTACCAGTACCACCAGTACCACCACCAGTACCGCCAGAACCACCAGTACCAGTACCACCAGTACCACCAGCAGCACCACAAGTACCACCACCAGTACCACCACCACCAGTACCACCACCAGTACCAGTACCACTACCACCAACACCCCAAGTACCACCACCACCACCAGTACCCCCACCAGTACCACCACCACTACCACCACCAGTACCACCAACGCCACCACCAGTACCACCACCACCAGTACCACCGTCACCAGTACCACCACCACCAGTACCACCAACACCAGCACCACCACCAGTACCACCACCAGTACCCCCACCAGTACCACCACCACCACCAATACCACCACTATCACCAGTATCACCACCACCACCAGTACCACCACCACCAGTGCCCAGTACCACCACAACCAGTACCACCAGTACCACCTCCACCAGTGCCACCACCACCAGTACCACCACCACCACCAGTACCACCACCAGCACCATCAGTATTACCACTAGTACCACCACCAGTACCACCAGAGCCAGTACCACCAGTACCAGTACCACCACCACCAGTACCACAAGTACCACCATCAGTACCACCACCAGTACCAGCAGTACCACCACCACCAGTACCACCACCACCACCACCAGTACCACCACCACCAGTACCACCACCACCAGTACCACCACCACCACCAGTATCACCTCACCAGTACCATCACCACCAGTACCACCACCACCAGTTTCACCACCACCACCAGTACCCCACCAGTACCACCACCTGTACCACCAACACCACCAGTACCACCACCACCAGTACCCAGTACCACCACCACCACCACCAGTACCACCACCACCACCACCAGTACCACCACCACCAGTACCAGCAGAACCACCACCAGTACCACCACCACCATCACCAATACCACCACCACCACCACCAGTACCACCACCAGTACCAGTACCATCAGTACCCCCACCACAGCCACTACCACCACCAGTTCCACCACCACCACCAGTACCACCACCAGTTCCACCAAGTACCACCACCGCCACCAGTACCACCACCACCAGTACCACCACCACCACCAGTACCACCACCACCACCAGTACCATCACCACCAGTACCACCACCACCAGTACCACCACCACCACCAGTACCCCCACCAGTACCACCACCACCTGTACCACCAACACCACCAGTACCACCACCACCACCAGTACCCAGTACTACCACCACCACCACCAGTACCACCACCACCACCACCAGTACCACCACCACCAGTACCAGCAGTACCACCCACCAGTACCACCACCAGTACCACCACCACCATCACCAATTCCACCACCACCAGTACCACCACCAGTACCATCAGTACCACCACCACCGCCACTACCACCACCAGTACCACCACCACCACCAGTACCACTGGTGCCACCAGCACCAATACCACCACCAGTACCACCACCACCAGGACCACCACCAGTACCACCACCACCAGTACCCCCACCAGTACCCCCACCAGTACCACCACCAGTACCGCCAGTACCAGTACCACCAGTACCACTACCACCACCACCAGTACCACCACCACCACCACCAGTACCACCACCAGTACTACCACCACCACCACCAGTACCACCACCACCAGTACCACCACCGCCACCAGTAGCACCACCACCACCACCAGTACCACCACCACCAGTACCACCACCAGTACTCACCAGTACTCACCACCAGTACCACCACCACCAGTACCACCACCAGTACCACCACCACCACCAGTACCACCACCAGTACCACCAATACCACCAGTACCACCATCACTACCACCACCAGTACCACCACCCCCAGTACCACCAGTACCACCACCAGTACCACCACCACCACTACCACCACCAGTACCACCACCAGTACCACTACCAGTACCAGTACCACCAGTACCAGTAGTCCCCACCACCTGTAGTACCACCACCACCGCCAGTACCACCACCACCACCACCAGTACCACCAGTACCACCACCACCAGTACCACCAGTACCACCACCAGTAGTACCACCACCACCACCAGTACCACCAGTACCAACCACCAGTACCACCAGTACCAGTACCACAAGTACCAGTACCACACGTACCACCACCAGTACCACCACCAGTACCACCACCAGTACCACCACCACCAGTACCACCACCACCAGTACCACCACCACCAGTACCACCACCAATACCACCACCAGTACACCCACCACCACCAGTACCACCACCACCACCAGTACCACCACCACCAGTACCCCCACAACCAGTACCACCACCACCAGTACCACCACCACCAGTACCACCACCAGTACCACCACCAGTACCATCAGTATTACCACCAGTACCACCACCAGTACCACCAGCGCCAGTTCCACCACCAGTACCACAAGTACCACCACCAGTACCACCACCAGTACCACCACCACCACCACCAACACCATCAGTACCACCACCAGTACCCCCACCAGTACCCCCACCAGTACCACCACCAGTAACCCCACCAGTACCACCACCACCAGTACCACCACCACCACCACCAGTACCACCACCACCAGTACCCAGTACCACCACCACCAGTACCACCACCAGTACCAGCACCACCAGTGCCACCACCAGTACCACCACCACCAGTACCACCACCACCAGTACCACCATTACTACCACCACCACCGCCAGTACCACCACCACCACCAGTACCACCACCACCAGTACCACCACCAGTACCACCACAAGTACCACCACCACCACCAGTACCACCACCACCACCAGTACCACCACCAGTACCACCACCACCAATACCACCAACACCACCACCAGTACCACCACCAGTACCACCCCCACCACCAGTACCAGTACCACCAGTACCAGTACCATCAGTACCACCACTACCACCACCACCACCAGTACCACCACCACCAGTACCACAACCACCACCAGTACCAGTACCACCAGTACCACCACTAGTACCACCAGTAACACCACCAGTACCACCAGTACCACCACCACCAGTACCACCACCACCAGTACCACCACCACCAGTACCACCAGTACCACCACCAGCACCACCACCACCACCAGTACCACCACCACCACCAGTACCACCACCATCAGTACCACCAGTACCAGTACCACAAGTACCAGTACTAGCACCATCACCAGTACCACCAGTACCACCACCAGTATCACCACCACCACTAGTACCACCACCACCACCACCACCACCAGTACCACCAATACCACCAGCACCAGTGCCACCACCACTAGTACCACCACCACCAGTACTACCACCACCAGTACCATCACCACCAGTACCACTACAAGTACCACCACCACCAGTACCACCACCACAAGTACCACCACCAGTACCAACACTACCAGTACCACCACCAGTACCACCACCACCACCAGTACCACCACCAGTACCACCACCATTACCATCACCCCTACCAGTACCACCACCAGTACCATCACCAGTACCATCACCACCAGTACCACTACAAGTACCACCACCACCAGTACCACCACCACAAGTACCACCACCACCACCAGTACCAACACTACCAGTACCACCACCACTACCACCACCACGACCAGTACCACCACCAGCAGTACCACCACCACCAGTACCACCAGTACCACAAGTACCAGTACTACCACCACCACCAGTACCACCAGTACCACCACCAGTACCACCACCACCCCCACCACCAGTACCAGTACCACCACTACCACCACCACCACCAGTACCACCACCACCAGTACCACAACCACCACCAGTACCAGTACCACCAGTACCACCACTAGTACCACCAGTAACACCACCAGTACCACCAGTACCACCACCACCAGTACCACCACCACCAGTACCACCACCACCAGTACCACCAGTACCACCACCAGCACCACCACCACCACCACCAGTACCACCACCACCACCAGTACCACCACCAGTACCACCACCATCAGTACCACCATCACCAGTACCACCAGTACCACCACCAGTATCACCACCACCACTAGTACCACCACCACCACCACCACCACCAGTACCACCAATACCACCAGCACCAGTGCCACCACCACTAGTACCACCACCACCAGTACTACCACCACCAGTACCATCACCACCAGTACCACTACAAGTACCACCACCACCAGTACCACCACCACAAGTACCACCACCAGTACCAACACTACCAGTACCACCACCAGTACCACCACCACCACCACCAGTACCACCACCAGTACCACCACCATTACCATCACCCCTACCAGTACCACCACCAGTACCATCACCAGTACCATCACCACCAGTACCACTACAAGTACCACCACCACCAGTACCACCACCACCACAAGTACCACCACCACCACCAGTACCAACACTACCAGTACCACCACCACTACTACCACCACGCACCAGTACCACCACCAGCAGTACCACCACCACCAGTACCACCAGTACCACAAGTACCAGTACTACCACCACCACCAGTACCACCAGTACCACCACCAGTACCACCACCAGTACCACCACCAGGCCCACCACCAGTCCCACCACCACCACTAGTACCACCAGCACCACCACTACCACCACCAGTACCACCAATACCACCAGCACCAACAGTACCACCACCAGTACCACCACCACTAGTACCACCAGTACTATCACCACCAGTACCATCACCACCAGTACTACTACCAGTACCACCACCACCAGTACTACCAACAGTACCAGTACCACCACCACAAGTACCACCACCATTATCACCACCACCAGTACCCAGTACCACCACCACCACCAGTACCACCACTACCAGTACCACCACCACCAGTACCACCACCACCAGTACCACCACCACCACCAGTACCACTACCACCACCAGTACCACCACCACCAGTACCACCACCACCACCATCACCAGTACCACCACCACCAGTACCACCACCACTACTACCACCGGGACCACCACCAGTACCACCACCACCACCAGTACCAGTACCACCAGTACCACCACCATTACCAGTACCACCACCAGTATCACCAGTACCACCACCAGTACCATGAGTACCACCTCCACCACCACCAGTACCACCACCACCACCAGTACCACCAGTACCACCACCACCAGTACCACCAGTGCCAGTACCAGTACCACCCAGTACCACCACCACAAGTACCACCACCAGTATCACCACCAGTACCACCAGTACCACCACCAGTATCACCACCACCACTACCGCCACCAGTACCACCACCAGTACCACCACCAGTACCAACACCACCACTACCACCACCACTACCACCACCAGTACCAGTACCAGCAGTACCACCACCACCAGTAGTACCACCACCACCACCAGTCCACCCATACCATCACCAGTACCACCACCAGTACCACCACCAGTACCACCACCACCAGTACCACCACCAGTAGTACTACCACTACCAGTACCACCAGTACCACCACCAGTACCGCCAGAACCACCAGTACCAGTATCACCAGCACCACTACCACCACCAGCAGCACCACAAGTACCACCACCAGTACCACCACCACCACCACCACCCCAAGTACCACCACCACCACCAGTACCCCCACCAGTACCACCACCACTACCACCACCAGTACCACCAACACCACCACCAGTACCACCACCACCAGTACCACTGTCACCAGTACCACCACCACCAGTACCACCACACACCAGCACCACCACCAGTACCACCACCAGTACCCCGCCAGTACCACCACCACCACCAGTACCACCACTATCACCAGTATCACCACCACCACCAGTACCACCACCACCAGTACCCAGTACCACCACAACCAGTACCACCAGTACCACCTCCACCAGTGCCACCACCACCAGTACCACCACCACCACCAGTACCACCACCAGCACCATCAGTATTACCACTAGTACCACCACCAGTACCACCAGCGCCAGTACCACCAGTACCAGTACCACCACCACCAGTACCACAAGTACCACCATCAGTACCACCACCAGTACCACCACCACCGACCAGTACCAGCAGTACCACCACCACCAGTACCACCACCACCAGTTCCACCACCAGCACCACCACCAGTTCTACCAGTACCACCACCATCACCAGTACCACCACCACCACCACCAGTACCACCACCACCAGTACCACCACCACCACCAGTACCACCACCACCAGTACCACCACCACCACTACCACCACCACCAGTACCCCCACCAGTACCACCACCACCACCAGTACCACCACCACCTGTACCACCAACACCACCAGTACCACCACCACCAGTACCCAGTACCACCACCACCACCACCAGTACCACCACCACCAGTACCAGCAGAACCACCACCAGTACCACCACCACCATCACCAATACCACCACCACCACCACCAGTACCACCACCAGTACCAGTACCATCAGTACCCCCACCACAGCCACTACCACCACCAGTACCACCACCAGTACCGCTGGTACCATCACCACCAATACCACCACCAGTACCACCACCACCACCACCAGTACCACCACCACCACCAGTACCCCCACCAGTACCACCACCAGTACCACCACCACAGTACCACCACCAGTACTACCACCACCACCAGTACCACCACCACCAGTACCACCACCACCAGTACCCCCACCACCACCAGTACCACCACCACCAGTACCACCACCAGTACCACCACCAGTACTACCAGTACTACCACCAGTACAACCACCACCACCACCAGTACCACCACCAGTACCACCACCACCACCACCAGTACCACCACCAGTACCATCACCACCACCAGTACCACCAGTACCACTACCAGTACCACCATCACTACCACCACCAGTACCACCACCCCCAGTACCACCACCAGTACCACCACCACCACCACTACCACCACCAGTGCCACCACCAGTACCACTACCAGTACCAGTACCACCACCACCTGTACCACCAACACCACCAGTACCACCACCACCAGTACCCAGTACCACCACCACCACCACCAGTACCACCACCACCAGTACCAGCAGAACCACCACCAGTACCACCACCACCATCACCAATACCACCACCACCACCACCAGTACCACCACCAGTACCAGTACCATCAGTACCCCCACCACAGCCACTACCACCACCAGTACCACACCACCAGTACCGCTGGTACCATCACCACCAATACCACCACCAGTACCACCACCACCACCACCAGTACCACCACCACCACCAGTACCCCCACCAGTACCACCACCAGTACCACCACCACAGTACCACCACCAGTACTACCACCACCACCAGTACCACCACCACCAGTACCACCACCACCAGTACCCCCGCCACCACCAGTACCACTACCACCAGTACCACCACCAGTACCACCACCAGTACTACCAGTACTACCACCAGTACAACCACCACCACCACCAGTACCACCACCAGTACCACCACCACCACCACCAGTACCACCACCAGTACCATCAGCACCACCAGTACCACCAGTACCACTACCAGTACCACCATCACTACCACCACCAGTACCACCACCCCCAGTACCACCACCAGTACCACCACCACCACCACTACCACCACCAGTGCCACCACCAGTACCACTACCAGTACCAGTACCACCAGTACCAGTACCACCACCACCTGTAGTACCACCACCACCACAACCAGTACCACCACCACAAGTACCACCAGTACCACCACCAGTACCACCAGTACCACCACCAGTAGTACCACCAGTACCACCACAAGTACCACCACCACCAGTACCACCACCACCAGTACCCAGTACCACCACAACCAGTACCACAAGTACCACCACCACCAGTACCACAACCACCAGTACCACCACCACCACCAGTACCACCACCAGTACCACCACCAGTACCATCAGTCTTACCACCAGTACCACCACCAGTACCACCAGCGTCAGTACCACCAGTACCAGTACCACTACCACCAGTACCACAAGTACCACCACCAGTACCACCACCACCACCAACACCATCAGTACCACCCACCAGTACCCCCACCAGTACCACCAGTACCACCACCACCAATACCACCACCACCAGTACCACCACCACCACCACCACCAGTACCACCACCACCACCAGTACCCAGTACCACCACCACCAGTACCACCACCAGTACCAGCACCACCAGTACCACCACCATTACCACCACCAGTACCACCACCACCAGTACCACCATTACTACCACCACCACCAGTTTCACCACCACCACCAGTTTCACCACCACCACTAGTACCACCACCAGTACCACCACAAGTACCACCAGTACCACCACCACCAGTACCACCACCTCCACCACCACCACCACTACTACCACTGGGACCACCACCAGTACCACCACTACCACCAGTACCAGAACCACCAGTACCACCACCACCAGTACCACCACCAGTACCACCAGTACCAACACCAGTACCATGAGTACCACCTCCACCACCACCAGTACCACCACCAGTACCACCACCAGTACCACCAGTGCCAGTACCAGTACCACCAGTACCACTACCACCACCACCAGTACCACAAGTACCACCACCAGTATCACCACCAGTACCACCAGTACCACCAGTACCACCACCAGTATCACCACCACCACTACCACCACCAGTACCACCACCAGTACCACCACTAGTACCAACACCACCACTACCACCACCAGTACCACCGCCAGTACCAGTACCACCAGTACCACCACCACCAGTAGTACCACCACCACCACCAGTCCGCCCATACCATCACCAGTACCACCACCAGTACCACCACCAGTACCACCACCACCACCAGTACCACCACCAGTAGTACTCACCACTACCAGTACCACCAGTACCACCACCAGTACCGCCAGAACCACCAGTACCAGTACCACCAGTACCACTACCACCACCAGCAGCACCACAAGTACCACCACCAGTACCACCACCACCAGTACCACCACCAGTACCAGTACCACTACCACCAACACCCCAAGTACCACCACCACCACCAGTACCCCCACCTGTACCACCACCACTACCACCACCAGTACCACCAACACCACCACCAGTACCACCACCACCAGTACCACACCGCCACAAGTACCACCACCACCAGTACCACCAACACCAGCACCACCACCAGTACCACCACCAGTACCCCCACCAGTACCACCACCACCACCAGTACCACCACTATCACCAGTATCACCACCACCACCAGTACCACCACCACCAGTGCCCAGTACCACCACAACCAGTACCACCAGTACCACCTCCACCAGTGCCACCACCACCAGTACCACCACCACCACCAGTACCACCACCAGCACCATCAGTATTACCACTAGTACCACCACCAGTACCACCAGCGCCAGTACCACCAGTACCAGTACCACCACCACCAGTACCACAAGTACCACCATCAGTACCCACCACCAGTACCACCACCACCACCAGTACCAGCAGTACCACCACCACCAGTACCACCACCACCACCAGTACCACCCCACCAGTACCATCACCACCAGTACCACCACCACCAGAACCACCACCACCACCAGTACCCCCACCAGTACCACCACCTGTACCACCAACACCACCAGTACCACCACCACCAGTACCCAGTACCACCACCACCACCAGTACCACCACCACCACCACCAGTACCACCACCACCAGTACCAGCAGAACCACCACCAGTACCACCACCACCATCACCAATACCACCACCACCACCACCAGTACCACCACCAGTACCAGTACCCATCAGTACCCCCACCACAGCCACTACCACCACCAGTTCCACCACCACCACCAGTACCACCACCAGTTCCACCAGTACCACCACCGCCACCACCGCCACCAGTACCACCACCACCAGTACCACCACCACCACCAGTACCACCACCACCACCAGTACCATCACCACCAGTACCACCACCACCAGTACCACCACCACCACCAGTACCCCCACCAGTACCACCACCACCTGTACCACCAACACCACCAGTACCACCACCACCACCAGTACCCAGTACCACCACCACCACCACCAGTACCACCACCACCACCACCAGTACCACCACCACCAGTACCAGCAGTACCACCACCAGTACCACCACCAGTACCACCACCACCATCACCAATTACACCACCACCAGTACCACCACCAGTACCATCAGTACCACCACCACTGCCACTACCACCACCAGTACCACCACCACCACCAGTACCACTGGTGCCACCACCACCAATACCACCACCAGTACCACCACCACCAGCACCACCACCAGTACCACCACCACCAGTACCCCCACCAGTACCCCCACCAGTAACACCACCAGTACCGCCAGTACCAGTACCACCAGTACCACTACCACCACCACCAGTACCACCACCACCACCACCAGTACCACCACCAGTACTACCACCACCACCACCAGTACCACCACCACCAGTACCACCACCGCCACCAGTAGCACCACCACCACCAGTACCACCACCACCAGTACCACCACCAGTACTACCAGTACTACCACCAGTACCACCACCACCACCACCAGTACCACCACCAGTACCACCACCACCACCACCAGTACCACCACCAGTACCACCCACCAGTACCACCAATACCACCAGTACCACCATCACTACCACCACCACCAGTACCACCACCCCCAGTACCACCAGTACCACCACCAGTACCACCACCACCACTACCACCACCACCAGTACCACCACCAGTACCACTACCAGTACCAGTACCACCAGTACCAGTAGAACCCACCACCTGTAGTACCACCACCACCGCCAGTACCACCACCACCACCAGTACCACCACCACCAGTACCACCAGTACCACCACCAGTACCACCAGTACCACCACCAGTAGTACCACCACCACCACCAGTACCACCAGTACCACCACCAGTACCACCAGTACCAGTACCACAAGTACCAGTACCACACGTACCACCACCAGTACCACCACCAGTACCACCACCAGTACCACCACCACCAGTACCACCACCACCAGTACCACCACCACCAGTACCACCACCACCAGTACCACCACCAATACCACCACCAGTATACCCACCACCACCAGTACCACCACCACCACCAGTACCACCACCACCAGTACCCCCACAACCAGTACCACCACCACCAGCACCACCACCACCAGTACCACCACCAGTACCACCACCAGTACCATCAGTATTACCACCAGTACCACCACCAGTACCACCAGCGCCAGTACCACCACCAGTACCACAAGTACCACCACCAGTACCACCACCACCACCACCAACACCATCAGTACCACAACCAGTACCCCCACCAGTACCACCACCAGTAACCCCACCCAGTACCACCACCACCAGTACCACCACCACCACCACCAGTACCACCACCACCAGTACCCAGTACCACCACCACCAGTACCACCACCAGTACCAGCACCACCAGTGCCACCACCAGTACCACCACCACCAGTACCACCACCACCAGTACCACCATTACTACCACCACCACCGCCAGTACCACCACCACCACCAGTACCACCACCACCAGTACCACCACCAGTACCACCACAAGTACCACCACCACCAGTACCACCACCACCACCACCACCACCAGTACCACCACCAGTACCACCACCACCAATACCACCACCACCACCAGTACCACCACCAGTACCACCACCACCCCCACCACCAGTACCAGTACCACCAGTACCAGTACCATCAGTACCACCACTACCACCACCACCACCAGTACCACCACCACCAGTACCACAACCACCACCAGTACCAGTACCACCAGTACCACCACTAGTACCACCAGTAACACCACCAGTACCACCAGTACCACCACCACCAGTACCACCACCACCAGTACCACCACCACCAGTACCACCAGTACCACCACCATCAGTACCACCAGTACCAGTACCACAAGTACCAGTACTAGCACCATCACCAGTACCACCAGTACCACCACCAGTATCACCACCACCACTAGTACCACCACCACCACCACCACCACCAGTACCACCAATACCACCAGCATCAGTGCCACCACCACTAGTACCACCACCACCAGTACTACCACCACCAGTACCATCACCACCAGTACCACTACAAGTACCACCACCACCAGTACCACCACCACAAGTACCACCACCAGTACCAACACTACCAGTACCACCACCAGTACCACCACCACCACCACCAGTACCACCACCAGTACCACCACCATTACCATCACCCCTACCAGTACCACCACCAGTACCATCACCAGTACCATCACCACCAGTACCACTACAAGTACCACCACCACCAGTACCACCACCACAAGTACCACCACCACCACCAGTACCAACACTACCTGTACCACCACCACTACCACCACCACGACCAGTACCACCACCAGCAGTACCACCACCACCAGTACCACCAGTACCACAAGTACCAGTACTACCACCACCACCAGTACCACCAGTACCACCACCAGTACCACCACCACCCCCACCACCAGTACCAGTACCACCAGTACCAGTACCATCAGTACCACCACTACCACCACCAGTACCACAACCACCACCAGTACCAGTACCACCACTAGTTTCACTAGTAACACCACCAGTACCACCAGTACCACCACCACCAGTACCACCACCACCAGTACCACCACCACCAGTACCACCAGTACCACCACCAGCACCACCACCACCACCAGTACCACCACCACCACCAGTACCACCACCAGTACCACCACCATCAGTACCACCAGTACCAGTACCACAAGTACCAGTACTAGCACCATCACCAGTACCACCAGTACCACCACCAGTATCACCACCACCACTAGTACCACCACCACCACCACCACCACCAGTACCACCAATACCACCAGCACCAGTGCCACCACCACTAGTACCACCACCACCAGTACTACCACCACCAGTACCATCACCACCAGTACCACTACAAGTACCACCACCACCAGTACCACCACCACAAGTACCACCACCAGTACCAACACTACCAGTACCACCACCAGTACCACCACCACCAGTACCACCACCAGTACCACCACCATTACCATCACCCCTACCAGTACCACCACCAGTACCATCACCAGTACCATCACCACCAGTACCACTACAAGTACCACCACCACCAGTACCACCACCACAAGTACCACCACCACCACCAGTACCAACACTACCAGTACCACCACCACTACCACCACCACGACCAGTACCACCACCAGCAGTACCACCACCACCAGTACCACCAGTACCACAAGTACCAGTACTACCACCACCACCAGTACCACCAGTACCACCACCAGTACCACCACCACCACCAGTACCACCACCAGGCCCACCACCAGTCCCACCACCACCACTAGTACCACCAGCACCACCACTACCACCACCAGTACCACCAATACCACCAGCACCAACAGTACCACCACCAGTACCACCACCACTAGTACCACCAGTACTACCACCACCAGTACCAAAAACCACCAGTACTACTACCAGTACCACCACCACCAGTACTACCAACAGTACCAGTACCACCACCACAAGTACCACCACCATTATCACCACCACCAGTACCCAGTACCACCACCACCACCAGTACCACCACTACCAGTACCACCACCACCAGTACCACCACCACCAGTACCACCACCACCACCAGTACCACTACCACCACCAGTACCACCACCACCAGTACCACCACCACCATCACCAGTACCACCACCAGTACCACCACCAGTACCATCAGTACCACCTCCACCACCACCACCACTACTACCACCGGGACCACCACCAGTACCACCACCACCACCAGTACCAGTACCACCAGTACCACCACCATTACCAGTACCACCACCAGTATCACCAGTACCACCACCAGTACCATGAGTACCACCTCCACCACCACCATTACCACCACCAGTACCACCACCAGTACCACCAGTACCACCACCACCAGTACCACCAGTGCCAGTACCAGTACCACCAGTACCACCACCACAAGTACAACCACCAGTATCACCACCAGTACCACCAGTACCACCACCAGTATCACCACCACCACTACCGCCACCAGTACCACCACCAGTACCACCACCAGTACCAACACCACCACTACCACCACCACTACCACCACCAGTACCAGTACCACCAGTACCACCACCACCAGTAGTACCACCACCACCACCAGTCCACCCATACCATCACCAGTACCACCACCAGTACCACCACCAGTACCACCACCACCAGTACCACCACCAGTAGTACTACCACTACCAGTACCACCAGTACCACCACCAGTACCGCCAGAACCACCAGTACCAGTACCACCAGCACCACTACCACCACCAGCAGCACCACAAGTACCACCACCATTACCACCACCACCAGTACCACCACCAGTACCAGTACCACTACCACCACCACCCCAAGTACCAGTACCCCCACCAGTACCACCACCACTACCACCACCAGTACCACCAACACCACCACCAGTACCACCACCACCAGTACCACTGTCACCAGTACCACCACCACCAGTACCACCACCAGTACCCCCACCAGTACCACCACCACCACCAGTACCACCACTATCACCAGTATCACCACCACCACCAGTACCACCACCACCAGTACCCAGTACCACCACAACCAGTACCACCAGTACCACCTCCACCAGTGCCACCACCACCAGTACCACCACCACCACCAGTACCACCACCAGCACCATCAGTATTACCACTAGTACCACCACCAGTACCACCAGTGCCAGTACCACCAGTACCAGTACCACCACCACCAGTACCACAAGTACCACCATCAGTACCACCACCAGTACCACCACCACGACCAGTACCAGCAGTACCACCACCACCAGTACCACCACCACCAGTTCCACCACCAGCACCACCACCAGTTCCACCAGTACCACCACCATCACCACCAGTACCACCACCACCAGTACCACCACCACCAGTACCATCACCACCAGTACCACCACCACCACTACCACCACCACCACCAGTACCCCCACCAGTACCACCACCACCACCAGTACCACCACCACCTGTACCACCAACACCACCAGTACCACCACCACCAGTACCCAGTACCACCACCACCACCAGTACCACCACCACCACCACCAGTACCACCACCACCAGTACCAGCAGAACCACCACCAGTACCACCACCACCATCACCAATACCACCACCACCACCACCAGTACCACCACCAGTACCAGTACCATCAGTACCCCCACCACAGCCACTACCACCACCAGTACCACCACCAGTACCAGCTGGTACCATCACCACCAATACCACCACCAGTACCACCACCACCACCACCAGTACCACCACCACCACCAGTACCCCCACCAGTACCACCACCAGTACCACCACCACAGTACCACCACCAGTACTACCACCACCACCAGTACCACCACCACCAGTACCACTACCACCAGTACCCCGCCACCACCAGTACCACCACCACCAGTACCACCACCAGTACCACCACCAGTACTACCAGTACTACCACCAGTACAACCACCACCACCACCAGTACCACCACCAGTACCACCACTACCACCACCAGTACCACCACCAGTACCATCACCACCACCAGTACCACCAGTACCACTACCAGTACCACCATCACTACCACCACCAGTACCACCACCCCCAGTACCACCACCAGTACCACCACCAGTACCACCACTACCACCACCAGTGCCACCACCAGTACCACTACCAGTACCACCAGTACCAGTACCACCACCACCTGTAGTACCACCACCACCACAACCAGTACCACCACCACAAGTACCACCAGTACCACCAGTACCACCACCAGTAGTACCACCACCACCAGTACCACCAGTACCAGTACCACAAGTACCAGTACCACAAGTACCACCACCAGTACCACCACCAGTACCACCACCAGTACCACCAATACCAACACCACCACCAGTACCACCACCACCAGTACCACCACCACCACCACCAGTACCACCATCACCAGTACCACCACCACCAGTACCACCACCACCAGTACCACCACCAGTACCACCACCAGTACCACCAGTACCACCACTATCACCAGTGCCACCACCACTAGTACCACCACCACCAGTACTACCACCACCAGTACCATCACCACCAGTACCACTACAAGTACCACCACCACCAGTACCACCACCACAAGTACCACCACCAGTACCAACACTACCAGTACCACCACCAGTACCACCACCACCAGTACCACCACCAGTACCACCACCACTACCATCACCCCTACCAGTACCACCACCAGTACCATCACCAGTACCATCACCACCAGTACCACTACAAGTACCACCACCACCAGTACCACCACCACCACAAGTACCACCACCACCACCAGTACCAACACTACCAGTACCACCACCACTACTACCACCACGACCAGTACCACCACCAGCAGTACCACCACCACCAGTACCACCAGTACCACAAGTACCAGTACTACCACCACCACCAGTACCACCAGTACCACCACCAGTACCACCACCAGTACCACCACCAGGCCCACCACCAGTCCCACCACCACCACTAGTACCACCAGCACCACCACTACCACCACCAGTACCACCAATACCACCAGCACCAACAGTACCACCACCAGTACCACCACCACTAGTACCACCAGTACTACCACCACCAGTACCATCACCACCAGTACCACTACCAGTACCACCACCACCAGTACTACCAACAGTACCAGTACCACCACCACAAGTACCACCACCATTATCACCACCACCAGTACCCAGTACCACCACCACCACCAGTACCACCACCACCAGTACCACCACCACCAGTACCACCACCACCAGTACCACCACCACCACCAGTACCACTACCACCACCAGTACCACCACCACCAGTACCACCACCACCATCACCAGTACCACCACCAGTACCACCACCAGTACCATCAGTACCACCTCCACCACCACCACCACTACTACCACCAGGACCACCACCAGTACCACCACCACCACCAGTACCAGTACCACCAGTACCACCACCATTACCAGTACCACCACCAGTATCACCAGTACCACCACCAGTACCATGAGTACCACCTCCACCACCACCAGTACCACCACCAGTACCACCACCACCACCAGTACCACCAGTACCACCACCACCAGTACCACCAGTGCCAGTACCAGTACCACCAGTACCACCACCACAAGTACCACCACCAGTATCACCACCAGTACCACCAGTACCACCACCAGTATCACCACCACCACTACCGCCACCAGTACCACCACCAGTACCACCACCAGTACCAACACCACCACTACCACCACCACTACCACCACCAGTACCAGTACCACCAGCACCACTACCACCACCAGCAGCACCACAAGTACCACCACCAGTACCACCACCACCAGTACCACCACCAGTACCAGTACCACTACCACCACCACCCCAAGTACCAGTACCACCCCACCAGTACCACCACCACTACCACCACCAGTACCACCAACACCACCACCAGTACCACCACCACCAGTACCACTGTCACCAGTACCACCACCACCAGTACCACCAACACCAGCACCACCACCAGTACCACCACCAGTACCCCCACCAGTACCACCACCACCACCAGTACCACCACTATCACCAGTATCACCACCACCACCAGTACCACCACCACCAGTACCCAGTACCACCACAACCAGTACCACCAGTACCACCTCCACCAGTGCCACCACCACCAGTACCACCACCACCACCAGTACCACCACCAGCACCATCAGTACTACCACTAGTACCACCACCAGTACCACCAGCGCCAGTACCACCAGTACCAGTACCACCACCACCAGTACCACAAGTACCACCATCAGTACCACCACCAGTACCACCACCACGACCAGTACCAGCAGTACCACCACCACCAGTACCACCACCACCAGTTCCACCACCAGCACCACCACCAGTTCCACCAGTACCACCACCATCACCAGTACCACCACCACCACCACCAGTACCACCACCACCAGTACCACCACCACCACCAGTACCACCACCACCAGTACCATCACCACCAGTACCACCACCACCACTACCACCACCATCACCAGTACCCCCACCAGTACCACCACCACCACCAGTACCACCACCACCTGTACCACCAACACCACCAGTACCACCACCACCAGTACCCAGTACCACCACCACCACCAGTACCACCACCACCACCACCAGTACCACCACCACCAGTACCAGCAGAACCACCACCAGTACCACCACCACCATCACCAATACCACCACCACCACCACCAGTACCACCACCAGTACCAGTACCATCAGTACCCCCACCACAGCCACTACCACCACCAGTACCACCACCAGTACCGCTGGTACCATCACCACCAATACCACCACCAGTACCACCACCACCACCACCAGTACCACCACCACCACCAGTACCCCCACCAGTACCACCACCAGTACCACCACCACCAGTACCACCACCAGTACTACCACCACCACCAGTACCACCACCACCAGTACCACTACCACCAGTACCCCCACCACCAGTACCACCACCACCAGTACCACCACCAGTACCACCACCAGTACTACCAGTACTACCACCAGTACAACCACCACCACCACCAGTACCACCACCAGTACCACCACTACCACCACCAGTACCACCACCAGTACCATCACCACCACCAGTACCACCAGTACCACTACCAGTACCACCATCACTACCACCACCAGTACCACCACCCCCAGTACCACCACCAGTACCACCACCACCACCACTACCACCACCAGTGCCACCACCAGTACCACTACCAGTACCAGTACCACCAGTACCAGTACCACCACCACCTGTAGTACCACCACCACCACAACCAGTACCACCACCACAAGTACCACCAGTACCACCACCAGTACCACCAGTACCACCACCAGTAGTACCACCACCACCAGTACCACCAGTACCAGTACCACAAGTACCAGTACCACAAGTACCACCACCAGTACCACCACCAGTACCACCAATACCACCACCACCACCAGTACCACCACCACCAGTACCACCACCACCACCACCAGTACCACCATCACCAGTACCACCACCACCAGTACCACCACCACCAGTACCACCACCAGTACCACCACCAGTACCACCAGTACCACCAGTACCACCACTATCACCAGTGCCACCACCACTAGTACCACCACCAGTACTACCACCACCAGTACCATCACCACCAGTACCACTACAAGTACCACCACCACCAGTACCACCACCACAAGTACCACCACCAGTACCAACACTACCAGTACCACCACCAGTACCACCACCACCACCACCAGTACCACCACCAGTACCACCACCATTACCATCACCCCTACCAGTACCACCACCAGTACCATCACCAGTACCATCACCACCAGTACCACTACAAGTACCACCACCACCAGTACCACCACCACAAGTACCACCACCACCACCAGTACCAACACTACCAGTACCACCACCACTACCACCACCACGACCAGTACCACCACCAGCAGTACCACCACCACCAGTACCACAAGTACCAGTACTACCACCACCACCAGTACCACCAGTACCACCACCAGTACCACCACCACCCCCACCACCAGTACCACCACCAGTACCACCACCACCACTCCACCACCAGTACCAGTACCACCAGTACCAGTACCATCAGTACCACCACTACCACCACCACCACCAGTACCACCACCACCAGTACCACAACCACCACCAGTACCAGTACCACCAGTACCACCACTAGTACCACCAGTAACACCACCAGTACCACCAGTACCACCACCACCAGTACCACCACCACCAGTACCACCACCACCAGTACCACCAGTACCACCACCAGCACCACCACCACCACCAGTACCACCACCACCACCAGTACCACCACCAGTACCACCACCATCAGTACCACCAGTACCAGTACCACAAGTACCAGTACTAGCACCATCACCAGTACCACCAGTACCACCACCAGTATCACCACCACCACTAGTACCACCACCACCACCACCACCACCAGTACCACCAATACCACCAGCACCAGTGCCACCACCACTAGTACCACCACCACCAGTACTACCACCACCAGTACCATCACCACCAGTACCACTACAAGTACCACCACCACCAGTACCACCACCACAAGTACCACCACCAGTACCAACACTACCAGTACCACCACCAGTACCACCACCACCACCACCAGTACCACCACCAGTACCACCACCATTACCATCACCCCTACCAGTACCACCACCAGTACCATCACCAGTACCATCACCACCAGTACCACTACAAGTACCACCACCACCAGTACCACCACCACCACAAGTACCACCACCACCACCAGTACCAACACTACCAGTACCACCACCACTACTACCACCACGACCAGTACCACCACCAGCAGTACCACCACCACCAGTACCACCAGTACCACAAGTACCAGTACTACCACCACCACCAGTACCACCAGTACCACCACCAGTACCACCACCAGTACTACCACCAGGCCCACCACCAGTCCCACCACCACCACTAGTACCACCAGCACCACCACTACCACCACCAGTACCACCAATACCACCAGCACCAACAGTACCACCACCAGTACCACCACCACTAGTACCACCAGTACTACCACCACCAGTACCATCACCACCAGTACTACTACCAGTACCACCACCACCAGTACTACCAACAGTACCAGTACCACCACCACAAGTACCACCACCATTATCACCACCACCAGTACCCAGTACCACCACCACCACCAGTACCACCACTACCAGTACCACCACCACCAGTACCACCACCACCAGTACCACCACCACCATCACCAGTACCACCACCAGTACCACCACCAGTACCATCAGTACCACCTCCACCACCACCACCACTACTACCACCGGACCACCACCAGTACCACCACCACCACCAGTACCAGTACCACCAGTACCACCACCATTACCAGTACCACCACCAGTATCACCAGTACCACCACCAGTACCATGAGTACCACCTCCACCACCACCAGTACCACCACCAGTACCACCACCACCACCAGTACCACCAGTACCACCACCACCAGTACCACCAGTGCCAGTACCAGTACCACCAGTACCACCACCACAAGTACCACCACCAGTATCACCACCAGTACCACCAGTACCACCACCAGTATCACCACCACCACTACCGCCACCAGTACCACCACCAGTACCACCACCAGTACCAACACCACCACTACCACCACCACTACCACCACCAGTACCAGTACCACCAGCACCACTACCACCACCAGCAGCACCACAAGTACCACCACCAGTACCACCACCACCAGTACCACCACCAGTACCAGTACCACTACCACCACCACCCCAAGTACCAGTACCCCCACCAGTACCACCACCACTACCACCACCAGTACCACCAACACCACCACCAGTACCACCACCACCAGTACCACTGTCACCAGTACCACCACCACCAGTACCACCAACACCAGCACCACCACCAGTACCACCACCAGTACCCCCACCAGTACCACCACCACCACCAGTACCACCACTATCACCAGTATCACCACCACCACCAGTACCACCACCACCAGTACCCAGTACCACCACAACCAGTACCACCAGTACCACCTCCACCAGTGCCACCACCACCAGTACCACCACCACCACCAGTACCACCACCAGCACCATCAGTATTACCACTAGTACCACCACCAGTACCACCAGCGCCAGTACCACCAGTACCAGTACCACCACCACCAGTACCACAAGTACCACCATCAGTACCACCACCAGTACCACCACCACGACCAGTACCAGCAGTACCACCACCACCAGTACCACCACCACCAGTTCCACCACCAGCACCACCACCAGTTCCACCAGTACCACCACCATCACCAGTACCACCACCACCACCACCAGTACCACCACCACCAGTACCACCACCACCACCAGTACCACCACCACCAGTACCATCACCACCAGTACCACCACCACCACTACCACCACCACCACCAGTACCCCCACCAGTACCACCACCACCACCAGTACCACCACCACCTGTACCACCAACACCACCAGTACCACCACCACCAGTACCCAGTACCACCACCACCACCAGTACCACCACCACCACCACCAGTACCACCACCACCAGTACCAGCAGAACCACCACCAGTACCACCACCACCATCACCAATACCACCACCACCACCACCAGTACCACCACCAGTACCAGTACCATCAGTACCCCCACCACAGCCACTACCACCACCAGTACCACCACCAGTACCGCTGGTACCATCACCACCAATACCACCACCAGTACCACCACCACCACCACCAGTACCACCACCACCACCAGTACCCCCACCAGTACCACCACCAGTACCACCACCACAGTACCACCACCAGTACTACCACCACCACCAGTACCACCACCACCAGTACCACTACCACCAGTACCCCCCCCACCACCAGTACCACCACCACCAGTACCACCACCAGTACCACCACCAGTACTACCAGTACTACCACCAGTACAACCACCACCACCACCAGTACCACCACCAGTACCACCACTACCACCACCAGTACCACCACCAGTACCATCACCACCACCAGTACCACCAGTACCACTACCAGTACCACCATCACTACCACCACCAGTACCACCACCCCCAGTACCACCACCAGTACCACCACCACCACCACTACCACCACCAGTGCCACCACCAGTACCACTACCAGTACCAGTACCACCAGTACCAGTACCACCACCACCTGTAGTACCACCACCACCACAGCCAGTACCACCACCACAAGTACCACCAGTACCACCACCAGTACCACCAGTACCACCACCAGTAGTACCACCACCACCAGTACCACCAGTACCAGTACCACAAGTACCAGTACCACAAGTACCACCACCAGTACCACCACCAGTACCACCAATACCACCACCACCACCAGTACCACCACCACCAGTACCACCACCACCACCACCAGTACCACCATCACCAGTACCACCACCACCAGTACCACCACCACCAGTACCACCACCAGTACCACCACCAGTACCACCAGTACCACCAGTACCACCACTATCACCAGTGCCACCACCACTAGTACCACCACCAGTACTACCACCACCAGTACCATCACCACCAGTACCACTACAAGTACCACCACCACCAGTACCACCACCACAAGTACCACCACCAGTACCAACACTACCAGTACCACCACCAGTACCACCACCACCACCACCAGTACCACCACCAGTACCACCACCATTACCATCACCCCTACCAGTACCACCACCAGTACCATCACCAGTACCATCACCACCAGTACCACTACAAGTACCACCACCACCAGTACCACCACCACAAGTACCACCACCACCACCAGTACCAACACTACCAGTACCACCACCACTACCACCACCACGACCAGTACCACCACCAGCAGTACCACCACCACCAGTACCACAAGTACCAGTACTACCACCACCACCAGTACCACCAGTACCACCACCAGTACCACCACCACCCCCACCACCAGTACCACCACCAGTACCACCACCACCCCCACCACCAGTACCAGTACCACCAGTACCAGTACCATCAGTACCACCACTACCACCACCACCACCAGTACCACCACCACCAGTACCACAACCACCACCAGTACCAGTACCACCAGTACCACCACTAGTACCACCAGTAACACCACCAGTACCACCAGTACCACCACCACCAGTACCACCACCACCAGTACCACCACCACCAGTACCACCAGTACCACCACCAGCACCACCACCACCACCAGTACCACCACCACCACCAGTACCACCACCAGTACCACCACCATCAGTACCACCAGTACCAGTACCACAAGTACCAGTACTAGCACCATCACCAGTACCACCAGTACCACCACCAGTATCACCACCACCACTAGTACCACCACCACCACCACCACCACCAGTACCACCAATACCACCAGCACCAGTGCCACCACCACTAGTACCACCACCACCAGTACTACCACCACCAGTACCATCACCACCAGTACCACTACAAGTACCACCACCACCAGTACCACCACCACAAGTACCACCACCAGTACCAACACTACCAGTACCACCACCAGTACCACCACCACCACCACCAGTACCACCACCAGTACCACCACCATTACCATCACCCCTACCAGTACCACCACCAGTACCATCACCAGTACCACCACCACCAGTACCACCACCACCACAAGTACCACCACCACCACCAGTACCAACACTACCAGTACCACCACCACTACTACCACCACGACCAGTACCACCACCAGCAGTACCACCACCACCAGTACCACCAGTACCACAAGTACCAGTACTACCACCACCACCAGTACCACCAGTACCACCACCAGTACCACCACCAGTACCACCACCAGGCCCACCACCAGTCCCACCACCACCACTAGTACCACCAGCACCACCACTACCACCACCAGTACCACCAATACCACCAGCACCAACAGTACCACCACCAGTACCACCACCACTAGTACCACCAGTACCACCACCACCAGTACCATCACCACCAGTACTACTACCAGTACCACCACCACCAGTACTACCAACAGTACCAGTACCACCACCACAAGTACCACCACCATTATCACCACCACCAGTACCCAGTACCACCACCACCACCAGTACCACCACTACCAGTACCACCACCACCAGTACCACCACCACCAGTACCACCACCACCATCACCAGTACCACCACCAGTACCACCACCAGTACCATCAGTACCACCTCCACCACCACCACCACTACTACCACCGGGACCACCACCAGTACCACCACCACCACATACCAGTACCACCAGTACCACCACCATTACCAGTACCACCACCAGTATCACCAGTACCACCACCAGTACCATGAGTACCACCTCCACCACCACCAGTACCACCACCAGTACCACCACCACCACCAGTACCACCAGTACCACCACCACCAGTACCACCAGTGCCAGTACCAGTACCACCAGTACCACCACCACAAGTACCACCACCAGTATCACCACCAGTACCACCAGTACCACCACCAGTATCACCACCACCACTACCGCCACCAGTACCACCACCAGTACCACCACCAGTACCAACACCACCACTACCACCACCACTACCACCACCAGTACCAGTACCACCAGTACCACCACCACCAGTAGTACCACCACCACCACCAGTCCACCCATACCATCACCAGTACCACCACCAGTACCACCACCAGTACCACCACCACCAGTACCACCACCAGTAGTACTACCACTACCAGTACCACCAGTACCACCACCAGTACCGCCAGAACCACCAGTACCAGTACCACCAGCACCACTACCACCACCAGCAGCACCACAAGTACCACCACCAGTACCACCACCACCACCACCCCAAGTACCACCACCACCACCAGTACCCCCACCAGTACCACCACCACTACCACCACCAGTACCACCAACACCACCACCAGTACCACCACCACCAGTACCACTGTCACCAGTACCACCACCACCAGTACCACCAACACCAGCACCACCACCAGTACCACCACCAGTACCCCCACCAGTACCACCACCACCACCAGTACCACCACTATCACCAGTATCACCACCACCACCAGTACCACCACCACCAGTACCCAGTACCACCACAACCAGTACCACCAGTACCACCTCCACCAGTGCCACCACCACCAGTACCACCACCACCACCAGTACCACCACCAGCACCATCAGTATTACCACTAGTACCACCACCAGTACCACCAGCGCCAGTACCACCAGTACCAGTACCACCACCACCAGTACCACCACCACAAGTACCACCACCAGTACCAACACTACCAGTACCACCACCAGTACCACCACCACCAGTACCACCACCAGTACCACCACCATTACCATCACCCCTACCAGTACCACCACCAGTACCATCACCAGTACCATCACCACCAGTACCACTACAAGTACCACCACCACCAGTACCACCACCACAAGTACCACCACCACCACCAGTACCAACACTACCAGTACCACCACCACTACCACCACCACGACCAGTACCACCACCAGCAGTACCACCACCACCAGTACCACAAGTACCAGTACCTACCACCACCACCAGTACCACCAGTACCACCACCAGTACCACCACCACCCCCACCACCAGTACCACCACCAGTACCACCACCACCCCCACCACCAGTACCAGTACCACCAGTACCAGTACCATCAGTACCACCACTACCACCACCACCACCAGTACCACCACCACCAGTACCACAACCACCACCAGTACCAGTACCACCAGTACCACCACTAGTACCACCAGTAACACCACCAGTACCACCAGTACCACCACCACCAGTACCACCACCACCAGTACCACCACCACCAGTACCACCAGTACCACCACCAGCACCACCACCACCACCAGTACCACCACCACCACCAGTACCACCACCAGTACCACCACCATCAGTACCACCAGTACCAGTACCACAAGTACCAGTACTAGCACCATCACCAGTACCACCAGTACCACCACCAGTATCACCACCACCACTAGTACCACCACCACCACCACCACCACCAGTACCAACACTACCAGTACCACCACCAGTACCACCACCACCACCAGTACCACCACCAGTACCACCACCATTACCATCACCCCTACCAGTACCACCACCAGTACCATCACCAGTACCATCACCACCAGTACCACTACAAGTACCACCACCACCAGTACCACCACCACAAGTACCACCACCACCACCAGTACCAACACTACCAGTACCACCACCACTACCACCACCACGACCAGTACCACCACCAGCAGTACCACCACCACCAGTACCACAAGTGCCAGTACTACCACCACCACCAGTACCACCAGTACCACCACCAGTACCACCACCACCCCCACCACCAGTACCACCACCAGTACCACCACCACCCCCACCACCAGTACCAGTACCACCAGTACCAGTACCATCAGTACCACCACTACCACCACCACCACCAGTACCACCACCACCAGTACCACAACCACCACCAGTACCAGTACCACCAGTACCACCACTAGTACCACCAGTAACACCACCAGTACCACCAGTACCACCACCACCAGTACCACCACCACCAGTACCACCACCACCAGTACCACCAGTACCACCACCAGCACCACCACCACCACCAGTACCACCACCACCACCAGTACCACCACCAGTACCACCACCATCAGTACCACCAGTACCAGTACCACAAGTACCAGTACTAGCACCATCACCAGTACCACCAGTACCACCACCAGTATCACCACCACCACTAGTACCACCACCACCACCACCACCACCAGTACCACCAATACCACCAGCACCAGTGCCACCACCACTAGTACCACCACCACCAGTACTACCACCACCAGTACCATCACCACCAGTACCACTACAAGTACCACCACCACCAGTACCACCACCACAAGTACCACCACCAGTACCAACACTACCAGTACCACCACCAGTACCACCACCACCACCACCAGTACCACCACCAGTACCACCACCATTACCATCACCCCTACCAGTACCACCACCAGTACCATCACCAGTACCATCACCACCAGTACCACTACAAGTACCACCACCACCAGTACCACCACCACCACAAGTACCACCACCACCACCAGTACCAACACTACCAGTACCACCACCACTACTACCACCACGACCAGTACCACCACCAGCAGTACCACCACCACCAGTACCACCAGTACCACAAGTACCAGTACTACCACCACCACCAGTACCACCAGTACCACCACCAGTACCACCACCAGTACCACCACCAGGCCCACCACCAGTCCCACCACCACCACTAGTACCACCAGCACCACCACTACCACCACCAGTACCACCAATACCACCAGCACCAACAGTACCACCACCAGTACCACCACCACTAGTACCACCAGTACTACCACCACCAGTACCATCACCACCAGTACTACTACCAGTACCACCACCACCAGTACTACCAACAGTACCAGTACCACCACCACAAGTACCACCACCATTATCACCACCACCAGTACCCAGTACCACCACCACCACCAGTACCACCACTACCAGTACCACCACCACCAGTACCACCACCACCAGTACCACCACCACCATCACCAGTACCACCACCAGTACCACCACCAGTACCATCAGTACCACCTCCACCACCACCACCACTACTACCACCGGGACCACCACCAGTACCACCACCACCACCAGTACCAGTACCACCAGTACCACCACCATTACCAGTACCACCACCAGTATCACCAGTACCACCACCAGTACCATGAGTACCACCTCCACCACCACCAGTACCACCACCAGTACCACCACCACCACCAGTACCACCAGTACCACCACCACCAGTACCACCAGTGCCAGTACCAGTACCACCAGTACCACCACCACAAGTACCACCACCAGTATCACCACCAGTACCACCAGTACCACCACCAGTATCACCACCACCACTACCGCCACCAGTACCACCACCAGTACCACCACCAGTACCAACACCACCACTACCACCACCACTACCACCACCAGTACCAGTACCACCAGTACCACCACCACCAGTAGTACCACCACCACCACCAGTCCACCCATACCATCACCAGTACCACCACCAGTACCACCACCAGTACCACCACCACCAGTACCACCACCAGTAGTACTACCACTACCAGTACCACCAGTACCACCACCAGTACCGCCAGAACCACCAGTACCAGTACCACCAGCACCACTACCACCACCAGCAGCACCACAAGTACCACCACCAGTACCACCACCACCACCACCCCAAGTACCACCACCACCACCAGTACCCCCACCAGTACCACCACCACTACCACCACCAGTACCACCAACACCACCACCAGTACCACCACCACCAGTACCACTGTCACCAGTACCACCACCACCAGTACCACCAACACCAGCACCACCACCAGTACCACCACCAGTACCCCCACCAGTACCACCACCACCACCAGTACCACCACTATCACCAGTATCACCACCACCACCAGTACCACCACCACCAGTACCCAGTACCACCACAACCAGTACCACCAGTACCACCTCCACCAGTGCCACCACCACCAGTACCACCACCACTACCAGTACCACCACCAGCACCATCAGTATTACCACTAGTACCACCACCAGTACCACCAGCGCCAGTACCACCAGTACCAGTACCACCACCACCAGTACCACAAGTACCACCATCAGTACCACCACCAGTACCACCACCACGACCAGTACCAGCAGTACCACCACCACCAGTACCACCACCACCAGTTCCACCACCAGCACCACCACCAGTTCCACCAGTACCACCAACATCACCAGTACCACCACCACCACCACCAGTACCACCACCACCACCAGTACCACCACCACCAGTACCATCACCACCAGTACCACCACCACCACTACCACCACCACCACCAGTACCCCCACCAGTACCACCACCACCACCAGTACCACCACCACCTGTACCAACAACACCACCAGTACCACCACCACCAGTACCCAGTACCACCACCACCACCAGTACCACCACCACCTGTACCACCAACACCACCAGTACCACCACCACCAGTACCCAGTACCACCACCACCACCAGTACCACCACCACCACCACCAGTACCACCACCACCAGTACCAGCAGAACCACCACCAGTACCACCACCACCATCACCACCACCACCACCACCAGTACCACCACCAGTACCAGTACCATCAGTACCCCCACCACCACCACCAGTACCACCACCACCACCAGTACCCCCACCAGTACCACCACCAGTACCACCACCACAGTACCACCACCAGTACTACCACCACCACCAGTACCACCACCACCAGTACCACCACCAGTACCGCTGGTACCATCACCACCAATACCACCACCAGTACCACCACCACCACCACCAGTACCACCACCACCACCAGTACCCCCACCAGTACCACCACCAGTACCACCACCACAGTACCACCACCAGTACTACCACCACCACCAGTACCACCACCACCAGTACCACCACCACCAGTACCCCCGCCACCACCAGTACCACCACCACCAGTACCACCACCAGTACCACCACCAGTACTACCAGTACTACCACCAGTACAACCACCACCACCACCAGTACCACCACCAGTACCACCACCACCACCACCAGTACCACCACCAGTACCATCACCACCACCAGTACCACCAGTACCACTACCAGTACCACCATCACTACCACCACCAGTACCACCACCCCCAGTACCACCACCAGTACCACCACCACCACCACTACCACCACCAGTGCCACCACCAGTACCACTACCAGTACCAGTACCACCAGTACCAGTACCACCACCACCTGTAGTACCACCACCACCACAACCAGTACCACCACCACAAGTACCACCAGTACCACCACCAGTACCACCAGTACCACCACCAGTAGTACCACCAGTACCACCACAAGTACCACCACCACCAGTACCACCACCACCAGTACCCAGTACCACCACAACCAGTACCACAAGTACCACCACCACCAGTACCACAACCACCAGTACCACCACTACCACCAGTACCACCACCAGTACCACCACCAGTACCATCAGTCTTACCACCAGTACCACCACCAGTACCACCAGCGTCAGTACCACCAGTACCAGTACCACTACCACCAGTACCACAAGTACCACCACCAGTACCACCACCACCACCAACACCATCAGTACCACCACCAGTACCCCCACCAGTACCACCAGTACCACCACCACCAATACCACCACCACCACCAATACCACCACCACCACCACCAGTACCACCACCACCAGTACCCAGTACCACCACCACCAGTACCACCACCAGTACCAGCACCACCAGTACCACCACCATTACCACCACCAGTACCACCACCACCAGTACCACCATTACTACCACCACCACCAGTTTCACCACCACCACCAGTTTCACCACCACCACTAGTACCACCACCAGTACCACCACAAGTACCACCAGTACCACCACCACCAGTACCACCACCTCCACCACCACCACCACTACTACCACCGGGACCACCACCAGTACCACCACCACCACCAGTACCAGAACCACCAGTACCACCACCACCACCAGTACCACCACCAGTACCACCAGTACCACCACCAGTACCATGAGTACCACCTCCACCACCACCAGTACCACCACCAGTACCACCACCAGTACCACCAGTGCCAGTACCAGTACCACCAGTACCACTACCACCACCACCAGTACCACAAGTACCACCACCAGTATCACCACCAGTACCACCAGTACCACCAGTACCACCACCAGTATCACCACCACCACTACCACCACCAGTACCACCACCAGTACCACCACTAGTACCAACACCACCACTACCACCACCAGTACCACCGCCAGTACCAGTACCACCAGTACCACCACCACCAGTAGTACCACCACCACCACCAGTCCGCCCATACCATCACCAGTACCACCACCAGTACCACCACCAGTACCACCACCACCACCAGTACCACCACCAGTAGTACTACCACTACCAGTACCACCAGTACCACCACCAGTACCGCCAGAACCACCAGTACCAGTACCACCAGTACCACTACCACCACCAGCAGCACCACAAGTACCACCACCAGTACCACCACCACCAGTACCACCACCAGTACCAGTACCACTACCACCAACACCCCAAGTACCACCACCACCACCAGTACCCCCACCTGTACCACCACCACTACCACCACCAGTACCACCAACACCACCACCAGTACCACCACCACCAGTACCACCGTCACAAGTACCACCACCACCAGTACCACCAACACCAGCACCACCACCAGTACCACCACCAGTACCCCCACCAGTACCACCACCACCACCAGTACCACCACTATCACCAGTATCACCACCACCACCAGTACCACCACCACCAGTGCCCAGTACCACCACAACCAGTACCACCAGTACCACCTCCACCAGTGCCACCACCACCAGTACCACCACCACCACCAGTACCACCACCAGCACCATCAGTATTACCACTAGTACCACCACCAGTACCACCAGCGCCAGTACCACCAGTACCAGTACCACCACCACCAGTACCACAAGTACCACCATCAGTACCACCACCAGTACCACCACCACCACCAGTACCAGCAGTACCACCACCAGCAGTACCACCACCACCACCACCAGTACCACCACCACCAGTACCACCACCACCAGTACCACCACCACCACCAGTACCACCCCACCAGTACCATCACCACCAGTACCACCACCACCCGTACCACCACCACCACCAGTACCCCCACCAGTACCACCACCTGTACCACCAACACCACCAGTACCACCACCACCAGTACCCAGTACCACCACCACCACCAGTACCACCACCACCACCACCAGTACCACCACCACCAGTACCAGCAGAACCACCCACCAGTACCACCACCACCATCACCAATACCACCACCACCACCACCAGTACCACCACCAGTACCAGTACCATCAGTACCCCCACCACAGCCACTACCACCACCAGTTCCACCACCACCACCAGTACCACCACCAGTTCCACCAGTACCACCACCGCCACCAGTACCACCACCACCAGTACCACCACCACCACCAGTACCACCACCACCACCAGTACCATCACCACCAGTACCACCACCACCAGTACCACCACCACCACCAGTACCACCACCAGTACCACCACCACCTGTACCACCAACACCACCAGTACCACCACCACCACCAGTACCTAGTACCACCACCACCACCACCAGTACCACCACCACCACCACCAGTACCACCACCACCAGTACCAGCAGTACCACCACCAGTACCACCACCAGTACCACCACCACCATCACCAATTCCACCACCACCAGTACCACCACCAGTACCATCAGTACCACCACCACCGCCACTACCACCACCAGTACCACCACCACCACCAGTACCACTGGTGCCACCACCACCAATACCACCACCAGTACCACCACCACCAGCACCACCACCAGTACCACCACCACCAGTACCCCCACCAGTACCCCCACCAGTACCACCACCAGTACCGCCAGTACCAGTACCACCAGTACCACTACCACCACCACCAGTACCACCACCACCACCACCAGTACCACCACCAGTACTACCACCACCACCACCAGTACCACCACCACCAGTACCACCACCGCCACCAGTAGCACCACCACCACCAGTACCACCACCACCAGTACCACCACCAGTACTACCAGTACTACCACCAGTACCACCACCACCACCACCAGTACCACCACCAGTACCACCACCACCACCAGTACCACCACCAGTACCACCACCAGTACCACCAATACCACCAGTACCACCATCACTACCACCACCAGTACCACCACCCCCAGTACCACCAGTACCACCACCAGTACCACCACCACCACTACCACCACCAGTACCACCACCAGTACCACTACCAGTACCAGTACCACCAGTACCAGTAGTCCCCACCACCTGTAGTACCACCACCACCGCCAGTACCACCACCACCACCAGTACCACCACCACCAGTACCACCAGTACCACCACCAGTACCACCAGTACCACCACCAGTAGTACCACCACCACCACCAGTACCACCAGTACCACCACCAGTACCACCAGTACCAGTACCACAAGTACCAGTACCACATGTACCACCACCAGTACCACCACCAGTACCACCACCAGTACCACCACCAGTACCACCACCACCAGTACCACCACCACCAGTACCACCCACCACCAGTACCACCACCAATACCACCACCAGTACACCCACCACCACCAGTACCACCACCACCACCAGTACCACCACCACCAGTACCCCCACAACCAGTACCACCACCACCAGTACCACCACCACCAGTACCACCACCAGTACCACCACCAGTACCATCAGTATTACCACCAGTACCACCACCAGTACCACCAGCGCCAGTACCACCACCAGTACCACAAGTACCACCACCAGTACCACCACCACCACCACCAACACCATCAGTACCACAACCAGTACCCCCACCAGTACCACCACCAGTAACCCCACCAGTACCACCACCACCAGTACCACCACCACCACCACCAGTACCACCACCACCAGTACCCAGTACCACCACCACCAGTACCACCACCAGTACCAGCACCACCAGTGCCACCACCAGTACCACCACCACCAGTACCACCACCACCAGTACCACCATTACTACCACCACCACCGCCAGTACCACAACCACCACCAGTACCACCGCCACCAGTACTTCCACCACCAGTACCACCACCAGTACCACCAGTACCACCACCACCACCAGTACCAGTACCACCACCAGTACCACCACCACCAATACCACCACCACCACCAGTACCACCACCAGTACCACCACCACCCCCACCACCAGTACCAGTACCACCAGTACCAGTACCATCAGTACCACCACTACCACCACCACCACCAGTACCACCACCACCAGTACCACAACCACCACCAGTACCAGTACCACCAGTACCACCACTAGTACCACCAGTAACACCACCAGTACCACCAGTACCACCACCACCAGTACCACCACCACCAGTACCACCACCACCAGTACCACCAGTACCACCACCAGTACCACCACCATCAGTACCACCAGTACCAGTACCACAAGTACCAGTACTAGCACCATCACCAGTACCACCAGTACCACCACCAGTATCACCACCACCACTAGTACCACCACCACCACCACCACCAGTACCACCAATACCACCAGCACCAGTGCCACCACTACTAGTACCACCACCACCAGTACTACCACCACCAGTACCATCACCACCAGTACCACTACAAGTACCACCACCACCAGTACCACCACCACAAGTACCACCACCAGTACCAACACTACCAGTACCACCACCAGTACCACCACCACCACCACCAGTACCACCACCAGTACCACCACCATTACCATCACCTCCTACCAGTACCACCACCAGTACCATCACCAGTACCATCACCACCAGTACCACTACAAGTACCACCACCACCAGTACCACCACCACAAGTACCACCACCACCACCAGTACCAACACTACCAGTACCACCACCACTACCACCACCACGACCAGTACCACCACCAGCAGTACCACCACCACCAGTACCACCAGTACCACAAGTACCAGTACTACCACCACCACCAGTACCACCAGTACCACCACCAGTACCACCACCACCCCCACCACCAGTACCAGTACCACCAGTACCAGTACCATCAGTACCACCACTACCACCACCACCACCAGTACCACCACCACCAGTACCACAACCACCACCAGTACCAGTACCACCACTAGTACCACCAGTAACACCACCAGTACCACCAGTACCACCACCACCAGTACCACCACCACCAGTACCACCACCACCAGTACCACCAGTACCACCACCAGCACCACCACCACCACCAGTACCACCACCACCACCAGTACCCCCACCAGTACCACCACCATCAGTACCACCAGTACCAGTACCACAAGTACCAGTACTAGCACCATCACCAGTACCACCAGTACCACCACCAGTATCACCACCACCACTAGTACCACCACCACCACCACCACCACCAGTACCACCAAAACCACCAGCACCAGTGCCACCACCACCACCAGTACTACCACCACCAGTACCATCACCACCAGTACCACTACAAGTACCACCACCACCAGTACCACCACCACCACAAGTACCACCACCAGTACCAACACTACCAGTACCACCACCAGTACCACCACCACCAGTACCACCACCAGTACCACCACCATTACCATCACCCCTACCAGTACCACCACCAGTACCATCACCAGTACCATCACCACCAGTACCACTACAAGTACCACCACCACCAGTACCACCACCACAAGTACCACCACCACCACCAGTACCAACACTCACCAGTACCACCACCACTACCACCACCACGACCAGTACCACCACCAGCAGTACCACCACCACCAGTACCACCAGTACCACAAGTACCAGTACTACCACCACCACCAGTACCACCAGTACCACCACCAGTACCACCACCACCACCAGTACCACCACCAGGCCCACCACCAGTCCCACCACCACCACTAGTACCACCAGCACCACCACTACCACCACCAGTACCACCAATACCACCAGCACCAACAGTACCACCACCAGTACCACCACCACTAGTACCACCAGTACTACCACCACCAGTACCATCACCACCAGTACTACTACCAGTACCACCACCACCAGTACTACCAACAGTACCAGTACCACCACCACAAGTACCACCACCATTATCACCACCACCAGTACCCAGTACCACCACCACCACCAGTACCACCACTACCAGTACCACCACCACCAGTACCACCACCACCAGTACCACCACCACCACCAGTACCACTACCACCACCAGTACCACCACCACCAGTACCACCACCACCAGTACCACCACCAGTACCACCACCAGTACCATCAGTACCACCTCCACCACCACCACCACTACTACCACCGGGACCACCACCAGTACCACCACCACCACCAGTACCAGTACCACCAGTACCACCACCATTACCAGTACCACCCACCAGTATCACCAGTACCACCACCAGTACCATGAGTACCACCTCCACCACCACCATTACCACCACCAGTACCACCACCACCACCAGTACCACCAGTACCACCACCACCAGTACCACCAGTGCCAGTACCAGTACCACCAGTACCACCACCACAAGTACCACCACCAGTATCACCACCAGTACCACCAGTACCACCACCAGTATCACCACCACCACTACCCCCACCAGTACCACCACCAGTACCACCACCAGTACCAACACCACCACTACCACCACCACTACCACCACCAGTACCAGTACCACCAGTACCACCACCACCAGTAGTACGACCACCACCACCAGTCCACCCATACCATCACCAGTACCACCACCAGTACCACCACCAGTACCACCACCACCAGTACCACCACCAGTAGTACTACCACTACCAGTACCACCAGTACCACCACCAGTACTGCCAGAACCACCAGTACCAGTACCACCAGCACCACTACCACCACCACCAGCACCACAAGTACCACCACCAGTACCACCACCACCAGTACCACCACCAGTACCAGTACCACTACCACCACCACCCCAAGTACCAGTACCCCCACCAGTACCACCCACCACTACCACCACCAGTACCACCAACACCACCACCAGTACCACCACCACCAGTACCACTGTCACCAGTACCACCACCACCAGTACCACCAACACCAGCACCACCACCAGTACCACCACCAGTACCCCCACCAGTACCACCACCACCACCAGTACCACCACTATCACCAGTATCACCACCACCACCAGTACCACCACCACCAGTACCCAGTACCACCACAACCAGTACCACCAGTACCACCTCCACCAGTGCCACCACCACCAGTACCACCACCACCACCAGTACCACCACCAGCACCATCAGTATTACCACTAGTACCACCACCAGTACCACCAGCGCCAGTACCACCAGTACCAGTACCACCACCACCAGTACCACAAGTACCACCATCAGTACCACCACCAGTACCACCACCACGACCAGTACCAGCAGTACCACCACCACCAGTACCACCACCACCAGTTCCACCACCAGCACCACCACCAGTTCCACCAGTACCACCACCATCACCAGTACCACCACCACCACCACCAGTACCACCACCACCAGTACCACCACCACCACCAGTACCACCCACCACCAGTACCATCACCACCAGTACCACCACCACCACTACCACCACCACCACCAGTACCCCCACCAGTACCACCACCACCACCAGTACCACCACCACCTGTACCACCAACACCACCAGTACCACCACCACCAGTACCCAGTACCACCACCACCACCAGTACCACCACCACCACCACCAGTACCACCACCACCAGTACCAGCAGAACCACCACCAGTACCACCACCACCATCACCAATACCACCACCACCACCACCAGTACCACCACCAGTACCAGTACCATCAGTACCCCCACCACAGCCACTACCACCACCAGTACCACCACCAGTACCGCTGGTACCATCACCACCAATACCACCACCAGTACCACCACCACCACCACCAGTACCACCACCACCACCAGTACCACCACCACCACCAGTACCCCCACCAGTACCACCACCAGTACCACCACCACAGTACCACCACCAGTACTACCACCACCACCAGTACCACCACCACCAGTACCACTACCACCAGTACCCCCGCCACCACCAGTACCACCACCACCAGTACCACCACCAGTACCACCACCAGTACTACCAGTACTACCACCAGTACAACCACCACCACCACCAGTACCACCACCAGTACCACCACTACCACCACCAGTACCACCACCAGTACCATCACCACCACCAGTACCACCAGTACCACTACCAGTACCACCATCACTACCACCACCAGTACCACCACCCCCAGTACCACCACCAGTACCACCACCACCACCACTACCACCACCAGTGCCACCACCAGTACCACTACCAGTACCAGTACCACCAGTACCAGTACCACCACCACCTGTAGTACCACCACCACCACAACCAGTACCACCACCACAAGTACCACCAGTACCACCACCAGTACCACCAGTACCACCACCAGTAGTACCACCACCACCAGTACCACCAGTACCAGTACCACAAGTACCAGTACCACAAGTACCACCACCAGTACCACCACCAGTACCACCAATACCACCACCACCACCAGTACCACCACCACCAGTACCACCACCACCACCACCAGTACCACCATCACCAGTACCACCACCACCAGTACCACCACCACCAGTACCACCACCAGTACCACCACCAGTACCACCAGTACCACCAGTACCACCACTATCACCAGTACCACCACCACTTGTAACATCACCACCAGTACCACCACCACGTAGTACCACCACCACCACCAGTACCCCCACCAGTACCACCACCCCCACCAGTACCACCACCAGTACCACCACAAGTACCACCACCACCAGTACCACCACCACCAGTACCCAGTACCACCACAACCAGTACCACAAGTACCACCACCACCAGTACCACCACCACCAGTACCACCACCAGTACCACCACCAGTACCATCAGTCTTACCACCAGTACCACCACCAGTACCACCAGCGTCAGTACCACCAGTACCAGTACCACCACCACCAGTACCACAAGTACCACCACCAGTACCACCACCACCAACACCATCAGTACCACCACCAGTACCCCCATCAGTACCACCAGTACCACCACCACCAATACCACCAACACCAATACCACCACCACCACCACCAGTACCACCACCACCAGTACCCAGTACCACCACCACCAGTACCACCACCAGTACCAGCACCACCAGTACCACCACCATTACCACCACCAGTACCACCACCACCAGTACCACCATTACTACCACCACCACCAGTTTCACCACCACCACCAGTTTCACCACCACCACTAGTACCACCACCAGTACCACCACAAGTACCACCAATACCACCACCACCAGTACCACCACCACCACCAGTACCACCACCACCACCACCACCAGTACCACCACCAGTACCATCACAAGTACCACCACCACCAGTACCACCACCACCACCAGTTCCACCACCACCACCAGTACCACCACCAGTACCACCACCACCAGTACCACCACCACCACCAGTACCACCCACCAGTACCCCCAGTACCACCACCACCACTACCAGTACCACCACCAGTACCACCACCACCACCAGTACCACCACCAGTACCTTCACCACCACCAGTACCACTACCAGTACCACCATCACTACCACCACCAGTACCACCACCAGTACCACCACAAGTACCACCACCACCAGTACCACCACCACCAGTACCCAGTACCACCACAACCAGTACCACAAGTACCACCACCACCAGTACCACCACTACCAGTACCACCACCAGTACCACCACCAGTACCATCAGTCTTACCACCAGTACCACCACCAGTACCACCAGCGTCAGTACCACCAGTACCACCACCACCAGTACCACAAGTACCACCACCAGTACCACCACCACCAACACCATCAGTACCACCACCAGTACCACCACCACCACCAGTACCACCACCACCAACACCATCAGTACCCACCACCAGTACCCCCACCTGTACCACCACCACCACCAGTACCACCACCACCAGTACCACCACCACCACCACCACCAGTACCACCACCACCAGTACCCAGTACCACCACCACCAGTACCACCACCACCAGTACCACCACCATTACCACCACCAGTAACACCACCACCAGTACCACCATTACTACCACCACCACCAGTTTCACCACCACCACCAGTTTCACCACCACCACCAGTACCACCACCACCAGTACCACCACCAGTACCACCACAAGTACCACCAGTACCACCACCACCAGTACCACCACCACCACCACCAGTACCACCACCACCACCACCACCAGTACCACCACCACCACCACCACAAGTACCACCACCACCAGTACCACCACCACCAGTACCACCACCACCACCAGTACCACCACCACCACCAGTTCCACCACCACCACCAGTACCACCACCAGTACCACCACCACCAGTACCACCACCACCACCACCAGTACCACCACCAGTACCACCAGTACCACCACCACCACTACCAGTACCACCACCACCACCAGTACCACCACCAGTACCATCACCACCACCAGTACCACTACCAGTACCACCATCACTACCACCACCAGTACCACCACCCCCAGTACCACCACCAGTACCACCACTACCACCACCAGTGCCACCACCAGTACCACTACCAGTACCACCAGTACCACCACCACCTGTAGTACCACCACCACCACCACCAGTACCACCACCAGTACCACCACCACCACCAGTACCACCACCACAAGTACCACCAGTACCACCACCAGTACCACCAGTAGTACCACCACCACCAGTACCACCAGTACCACCACCACCAGTACCACCACCACCAGTACCACCACCAGTACCACCACCAGTACTACCAGTACTACCACCAGTACAACCACCACCACCACCAGTACCACCACCAGTACCACCACTACCACCACCAGTACCACCACCAGTACCATCACCACCACCAGTACCACCAGTACCACTACCAGTACCACCATCACTACCACCACCAGTACCACCACCCCCAGTACCACCACCAGTACCACCACCACCACCACTACCACCACCAGTGCCACCACCAGTACCACTACCAGTACCAGTACCACCAGTACCAGTACCACCACCACCTGTAGTACCACCACCACCACAACCAGTACCACCACCACAAGTACCACCAGTACCACCACCAGTACCACCAGTACCACCACCAGTAGTACCACCACCACCAGTACCACCAGTACCAGTACCACAAGTACCAGTACCACAAGTACCACCACCAGTACCACCACCAGTACCACCCAATACCACCACCACCACCAGTACCACCACCACCAGTACCACCCACCACCACCACCAGTACCACCATCACCAGTACCACCACCACCAGTACCACCACCACCAGTACCACCACCAGTACCACCACCAGTACCACCAGTACCACCAGTACCACCACTATCACCAGTACCACCACCACTTGTAACATCACCACCAGTACCACCACCACGTAGTACCACCACCACCACCAGTACCCCCACCAGTACCACCACCCCCACCAGTACCACCACCAGTACCACCACAAGTACCACCACCACCAGTACCACCACCACCAGTACCCAGTACCACCACAACCAGTACCACAAGTACCACCACCACCAGTACCACCACCACCAGTACCACCACCAGTACCACCACCAGTACCATCAGTCTTACCACCAGTACCACCACCAGTACCACCAGCGTCAGTACCACCAGTACCAGTACCACCACCACCAGTACCACAAGTACCACCACCAGTACCATCACCACCAACACCATCAGTACCACCACCAGTACCCCCATCAGTACCACCAGTACCACCACCACCAATACCACCAACACCAATACCACCACCACCAGTACCACCACCACCAGTACCCAGTACCACCACCACCAGTACCACCACCAGTACCAGCACCACCAGTACCACCACCATTACCACCACCAGTACCACCACCACCAGTACCACCATTACTACCACCACCACCAGTTTCACCACCACCACCAGTTTCACCACCACCACTAGTACCACCACCAGTACCACCACAAGTACCACCAATACCACCACCACCAGTACCACCACCACCACCAGTACCACCACCACCACCACCACCAGTACCACCACCAGTACCATCACAAGTACCACCACCACCAGTACCACCACCACCACCAGTTCCACCACCACCACCAGTACCACCACCAGTACCACCACCACCAGTACCACCACCACCACCAGTACCACCACCAGTACCCCCAGTACCACCACCACCACTACCAGTACCACCACCAGTACCACCACCACCACCAGTACCACCACCAGTACCTTCACCACCACCAGTACCACTACCAGTACCACCATCACTACCACCACCAGTACCACCACCACCAGTACCACCACCAGTACCACCACAAGTACCACCACCACCAGTACCACCACCACCAGTACCCAGTACCACCACAACCAGTACCACAAGTACCACCACCACCAGTACCACCACTACCAGTACCACCACCAGTACCACCACCAGTACCATCAGTCTTACCACCAGTACCACCACCAGTACCACCACCAGTACCACCAGCGTCAGTACCACCAGTACCACCACCACCAGTACCACAAGTACCACCACCAGTACCACCACCACCAACACCATCAGTACCACCACCAGTACCACCACCACCACCAGTACCACCACCACCAACACCATCAGTACCACCACCAGTACCCCCACCAGTACCACCACCACCACCAGTACCACCACCACCAGTACCACCACCACCACCACCACCAGTACCACCACCACCAGTACCCAGTACCACCACCACCAGTACCACCACCACCAGTACCACCACCATTACCACCACCAGTAACACCACCACCAGTACCACCATTACTACCACCACCACCAGTTTCACCACCACCACCAGTTTCACCTACCACCACCAGTACCACCACCACCAGTACCACCACCAGTACCACCACAAGTACCACCAGTACCACCACCACCAGTACCACCACCACCACCACCAGTACCACCACCACCACCACCACCAGTACCACCACCAGTACCACCACAAGTACCACCACCACCAGTACCACCACCACCAGTACCACCACCACCACCAGTTCCATCACCACCACCAGTACCACCACCAGTACCACCACCACCAGTACCACCACCACCACCACCAGTACCACCACCAGTACCACCAGTACCACCACCACCACTACCAGTACCACCACCACCACCAGTACCACCACCAGTACCATCACCACCACCAGTACCACTACCAGTACCACCATCACTACCACCACCAGTACCACCACCCCCAGTACCACCACCAGTACCACCACTACCACCACCAGTGCCACCACCAGTACCACTACCAGTACCACCAGTACCAGTACCACCACCACCTGTAGTACCACCACCACCACCACCAGTACCACCACCAGTACCACCACCACCACCAGTACCACCACCACAAGTACCACCAGTACCACCACCAGTACCACCAGTAGTACCACCACCACCAGTACCACCAGTACCACCACCACCAGTACCACCACCACCAGTACCACCACCACCACCAGTACCACCACCAGTACCATCAGTATTACCACCAGTACCACCACCAGTACCACCAGCGCCAGTACCACCAGTACCAGTACCACCACCACCAGTACCACAAGTACCACCACCAGTACCACCACCACCAACACCATCAGTACCACCACCAGTACCACCACCACCACCACCACAAGTACCACCACCACCACCACCACCACCACCAGTACCACCACCACCAGTACCCAGTACCACCACCACCAGTACCACCACCAGTACCAGCACCACCAGTACCACCACCATTACCACCACCAGTACCACCACCACCAGTACCACCATTACTACCACCACCACCTCCAGTACCACCAGTACCACCACCACCACCAGTACCACCACCACCAGTACCACCACCAGTACCACCACCAGTACCACCACAAGTACCACCACCACCAGTACCACCACCACCAGTACCACCACCACCAGTACCACTACCAGTACCAGTACTACCAGTACCAGTACCACCACCACCTGTAGTACCACCACCACAACCAGTACCACCACCAGTACCACCACCACCACCAGTACCACCACCACGAGTACCACCAGTACCACCACCAGTACCACCAGTACCACCACCAGTAGTACCACCACCACCAGTACCACCAGTACCACCACCACCAGTACCACCACCAGTACCACCAGTACCACCACCACCACCACCACCAGTACCACCACCACCACCACCACCACCACCACCACCACCAGTACCACCGTCACCAGTACCACCACCACCAGTACCACCACCACCAGTACCACCACCAGTACCACCACCAGTACCACCACCACTATCACCAGTACCACCACCACCACCAGTACCATCACCACCAGTACCACCACCACCACCAGTACCACCACCAGTACCACCACCACCACCAGTACCACCACCAGTACCACCACAAGTACCACCACCACCAGTACCACCACCACCAGTACCCAGTACCACCACAACCAGTACCACCAGTACCACCACCACCACCAGTACCACCACCACCAGTACCACCACCACCAGTACCACCGTCACCAGTACCACCACCACCAGTACCACCACCACCAGTACCCCCACCAGTACCAGCACCACCACCAGTACCACCACCACCAGTACCCAGTACCACCACCACCAGTACCACCACCACCAGTACCCAGTACCACCACCACCAGTACCACCAGTACCACCACCACCACCACCACCAGTACCACCACCACCAGTACCACCACCACCAGTACCACCACCAGTACCACCACCAGTACCACCACCACTATCACCAGTACCACCACCACCACCAGTACCATCACCACCAGTACCACCACCACTACCAGTACCACCACCACCAGTACCACCACCACCACCAGTACCAGTACCACCACCAGTACCATCAGTATTACCACCAGCACCACCACCAGTACCACCAGCGCCAGTACCACCAGTACCAGTACCACCACCACCAGTACCACAAGTACCACCACCAGTACCACCACCAGTACCACCACCACCAACACCATCAGTACCACCACCAGTACCCCCACCAGTACCAGCACCACCACCAGTACCACCACCACAAGTACCACCACCACCACCACCAGTACCACCACCACCAGTACCCAGTACCACCACCACCAGTACCACCACCAGTACCAGCACCACCAGTACCACCACCATTACCACCACCAGTACCACCACCACCAGTACTACCATTACTACCACCACCACCTCCAGTACCACCACCACCAGTACCACCACCACCACCAGTACCACCACCACCAGTACCACCACCAGTACCATCACAAGTACCACCACCACCAGTACCACCACCACCACCACCAGTACCACCACCACCACCAGTACCACCACCAGTACCACCACCACCAGTACCACCACCACCACCAGTACCACCACCAGTACCACCAGTACCACCACCACCACCAGTACCACCACCAGTACCACCAGTACCAGCACCACCACCAGTACCACCACCACAAGTACCACCACCACCACCACCAGTACCACCACCACCAGTACCCAGTACCACCACCACCAGTACCAGCACCACCAGTACCACCACCATTACCACCACCAGTACCACCACCACCAGTACTACCATTACTACCACCACCACCTCCAGTACTACCACCACCAGTACCACCACCACCACCAGTACCACCACCACCAGTATCACCACCAGTACCACCACAAGTACCACCACCACCAGTACCACCCGTACCAGTACCAGTACCACCAGTACCAGTACCACCACCAGTACCACCACCAGTACCACCACCAGTACCACCACCACCAGTACCACCACCACCAGTACCACCACCTCCAGTACCACCAGTACCACAAGTACCAGTACCATCAGTACCCCCACCAATACCACCAATATCAGTACCAGTACTAGTACCACCCATACCCCCAGTACCACCACCAATACCACCAGTACCACCATCAATACCACCAGTACCACCAGTACCACCACCAATACCACCAGTTCCACCACCAATACCACCAGTACCACCACCAATATCACCACTTCCACCACCAATACCAACCAGTACCACCACCAATATCAACACTTCCACCACCAATACCACCACCACCACTACCACCACTACCACCACCACCACTACCAGTACCACTACCAGTACCACCACCACCAATACCACCACCACCAATACCACCACCAATACCACCATCACCACCAATACCACCACCACCACCTTAGCGCCTCTCACTCACTAGTAATAGCAGGGGCACTGTACAAGGCCGGAGCTGCAGCCGAGACCATCCCTCCCTCCATGCGAGCCATAAAGCAGAGCCTGCCCTGCACCAGGAGGTGAAGCCAGGGCCCTACTACAGCTGGAGTGTGTATTAGGCCAAAGATAGCAATGACATTACACAATGCCACACTGCACACTCAAATCACAGAGAGGGCAGGAAATAGCCCCCCCTCCCGCTCTTCCTCCTGAGCCGCGACAGTGTAATCACAGTGCAAAAGTGTTGGAGCACTTTGTTAGTGTTTATAGCTCAGATCATATGTAACTCTCACTTCACACTTTGTGTCTGTGTAATTTACAATACTTACACATCTTCTTCACTGCACTATTTATCATTACTTTGAAGACGTCGCAGGCCGGTCTCTTCCTCTGATATTTACAATTTAACAACCGGTTGAGAAGGCCCTTTATTGCAATGCAATAGGTCTCGCATTTGCGAGAGTTTAAGCTATTAGTATTGTAAATGACAATGCCTTTTATTTATGTTTTAAAACCCAAAACATAAATAAAAGGCATTGTCATTTACAATGGCAATAGCTCAAACTCGCGTGAATGCGAGACCTGTTGCACTGCAAATGCTTGTTTTGCAATGCAGCCTGTTTTCTTTAAAGGAAAACGGGATGCATTTCAAAAATAAAAATGGAAAGCTACCTTTCCCTTTTTTAAGCGTAGGCAATGGCCCGTGGGACCATTGTCTGCTCTTAAAAAATGTTGCCGCCTACATTAATAAAGGGGAAGGGGTCACTTGGGGACCCCTTCTCATTTGCAAATGGGTTACCACCAACTTGAAGTTGGTGGTAACTGCTAATATTTTGCAACCAGTAGCAGAACATTCATACATACCAATGTTATTCAGTATTAGGAAGGGACAACCTAAGCATGCCCCTTCCTAATACTGAATCACAAAAGCAAAATGCGATTCGGTAACAAGTTACCAAGTCGCATTTTGCCTTCTGTACATGGCAAAATGCATTTTACTGGTCGCAAACGGCCCATACTGGTAAAATGCTTCGTACATCTGGCCCAAAGCCTGCAATTTTGCACAGTGAAGGCTTCGCAACAACAAAAATCGATGGTACATCAGGCTGTTGTTCAGTTATATTACCATGTACAAATGTACTTGAAAATTATATAAAGTGACAAATAGTGCTTAACAAAACACCTAAATAAACAAATAACTCCCCATTTGATGCAATAAATTTATCTCTAACCTAACATGTATTTTTAAACCGTTCTCTTTGATTTGCTCAAGAAATGTTAAGAAGCATAAAAAGCCAATGTCTGGGAAATCAATACAGCTATTCTTTCATCGTTGTGGGTTAGTTGCTATGCAAGATGATAAGACATTCTTTGTTTAGGTGGGCATCTCCCCTGGCAACCGGAGCAGATAAACTACTTAAATGTAAGCCGTTCCTCAGACAGGTAATACTCGTGAGAGAATTTAGGCGTGGGAGGGAATCCTTTCCATACCGACAGACTTAAATGTAAATATAAATGTAAATGTGCTGAAACCCCTTTCGTCTTCCGAGCTAGAAACAAAATGAGGCAGCGCTGTGGATTTTAGCTACTTTGTGGTGGATGAAGACTAGACTGGTCTTCCTGACAGATCTAAATAATGCAGAGCGGAGTCCACAAACACAGAGTGGATTATAACTAATCTAATCAAAGGAAAATGGGGAGGAGTTATCCGAGTGTGTTTCTCCATTTGTCCACAAGAAAGCAACATTCACACTTTGAACCATGGATGGTCACATTTTGTGGTATTCCTTTCAGCAGCATTGTAGCCCTTCTTCCTGGCAGATTATCCACAGGCCCAGACGTTTACTGGAGAGTTGATTTCTGAGGCCCAATATTTATACCTGGGAGTGAAGTGGGAGAAGGTTCTAGAGGTTTTCCTGTGAAGTCCACAGCCTTCCTGCCTTCCCTGACCTGGTTTCAGACTAACTACAGGAGGTTTAGAGCCCTTTGTGTGGAGTCAGGATACAGTCTATCTACCCCCCTCCCATCCTGCCAATGATGGCACATCCAAGCACACCTAAGCTTTCTACTGTGTGTCGCTGTCTAGGAGGACTACACAAAGCCCACCTGTCAGCTACACCCAGTCATGTGACTTAGAGACAGGCTGCAGGCACTAAATGGCTAAGGTAGGAAAATGTATCAACAAGAGGAGGGACGTTTAGGGCTTTTTTCAGGTCCAGCATACGTGCCCAAGGCAATGTACAAAGAAAGGGTATGCAGTTCCTAAGGGCGTGGCGATATATAGAGTCAGAAGTATACTAGGTTCTGTGTGCAGGATCACAATGTATATCCTGCAATAGAAGATGAGAGGGAAGGGGGGGAAAGCCCCTCTTCAGAACTAGAGCCCTCACACACCCAGCCAGCTAGGTGTCATGCTTCATCATATGGGCTTGCTCCACGTCGGGCCGGCGCTGCAATGCCCGACGGGCACCCAATATGGGGCTCTTTATCTGAGATCTTTTGTTCCTGCCGTTTGGTGCAGTGGGGGTGAGGGGCCTAGTAGTGTAGATGTCGTGCGTGAGTGAGTGAATCAGGCAGTTTACCTTCCAGAATAAAGTCAGTTCAAGGACTAACTGACCTGTTTTAACTCACTCGCACGACATCTACACTACTAGGCCCCTCACCCCCACTGCACCAAATGGCAGGAACAAAAGATCTCCGATAAAGAGCCCCACATTGGGTGCCCATCGGGCATTGCAGCGCCGGACCGACGAGGAGCAAGCCCATATGATGAAGCATGACACCTAGCTGGCTGGGTGTGTGAGGGCTCTAGTTCCAAGAGGGGCTTCCCCCTTCCTCTCATCTTCTATTGCAGGATATACATTGTGATCCTGCACACAGAACCTAGTATACTTCTGACTCTATATATCTCCACGGCCTTAGGAACTGCATACCCTTTCTTTGTACATTGCCTTGGGCACGTATGCTGGACCTGAAAGAAGCCCTAAACGTCCCTCCTCTTGTTGATAAAGTTACTAGCACGGTGTTCCCGTGGGACCACTACTAAAGGTTACCAGAGGTACTACTTGTCCCTCGTGGGCCATATGTTCCATAAACTTTGGATAAGGTTTTATTTTCCCGCTCACCTGTTGATTTTGTCCCCCTAATATGGAACATAATCAGGGACTGAGCTCGATGATGAAGCAGTAGTTGAAATACTAAGGGCCCCTCCTCCTAGGGGCTGACGGCAGTTCAGCCTCTGGGAGCCAGTCTGAAGACTGGACATCCTTGACTTCTATGAAAAGGGAATGGCTGAAAGTCACTCTGCATGGAGCACTAATGACAGAATATTTACGGGCGAGCATTGCCCCTAATGGCTTTATTGTTAACAACTTTCCCAGGCTATTCCTGGAGGATGCCACCTTTAAAAAGGAATGGTCCCTAGTGGCATGGAAATGCACTAGGGACTGGCTCGTGCTGATCATTACCACAGCGAAAAGGATTGCAGATGCCCTTTTGGTAAGAATACAGATTGCCGAAGGAGCCCTGAAAACAACAATCCAGATAACAGCATATAAATCAAAATTGGCTGAGATTAACGCTGAGATATCCGACAACAAAGACTACCTTATGATGCAAAAAATAGCTAAGCTTCAGAAAGACATAACTAAGTTTGACAAAGAAAGGGTATATCCCTATCTGAAGGCTGTTGAATTGAGCTGAAGTGTACACCGCCAAGAGTTGAAGTGTTTTATGTTGCAGGTGTACCGGATTTGCGACGCCCACTGTACTGAATGTGGGTGCGCCTAGATTAACGCAGGCCCTGTTTTAAATGTAGTGTGAAATGCCTATTTACAAGTGATTGAATACTCATGAGGTGAACTGCATGTTTTAGGCCCATGTTTTATTCCTGCACCCTGTGATCATTATTGGTGCTACGTTTAGGAGATGATTCCTGCGGCCTTTTAGTGGCCTACGATGTTGATGAGCTATGGTGCTTTAATGAGATGACGCACTAATTAAGTACTTCAAAGAGTTGAAATGTTGCCCTGAATTAATCTGCCTCATCTGATGCTGCATTGATTTATATAAAAGAACTTGTTTTTAATACACAGGCCTGGTGTGGTGTCACATTATTGCGTCCGTATTACTGAGTCAAAGTGAGTGTGTGCTGCACAACTGCCTTACACATTGCCTTCGGGTGCCTTTCCGCCTCGCGCCATGCTACCGTGCCGGAATCGGTAACCCCGTTTCCAACATTGGTGGCAGTGGTGGGATAAGGACTGGTGTTTGTGCAGCACCCCACAGGGACTCAGTGTGCGCCGCAATTGGACACCTATTTAAATGCAAGTGCGAAGAATTCTTTTGTGACTGCCTGATTGTGTACATTCCTGCGTTAGACCTGCTACCTACAGTCTAGAACCCTTTCTCTAAATTGTCTGGGGCCCCACCTAGCAGGATGGAGTTTGAGTTGGCCAACCTAGAAAGGTATACGGTGGCACAGCTCAAGGAGTTCTGTCTAGAGAGGGGGTGTCCGTCAAGCGAGGCGCCAGGAAAGAGGAGCTTCAGAAAGCTTTGAGGGCATGGGTAATGGCCCACCCGGGGGAAGAGGGGACGAGGAGCAGAGGGAGGCAGACGACCCAGGAGAACTGGACCTACTGCACATTGACGTTAGCGAGAATGTGTTGCCAGGAAGACGTTCCAGGGCGGGCAGTAGTGCGTCAGGGGGAGTTTGTCTGCAGAGGAATTTGAGGACAGGAGGGAGGAGAGGCAATTGAAGTTAGAACTTGCTAGGATAGACAGGGAGCGAGAACAGGCAAGGCTAGCCATGGAAGAAAGGAAGCTTGCGCATGAGCTTAGCCTGAAGGAATTAGAGCTCCGAGCCTTGCAGATGGAGAGGCAGGGCAACTTGAATGGTGGCAGCGTACCCGCTGAGGTTCCCCAGGAGCCAAAGTTCTATCTACCTAGAGAGGTGATAACCAGTTTTAGTGTGGGAGATGACATTGCTAAGTAGTTGGTGGCGTACGAGGTGTCTTTGGTGGCCCATAGGGTTCCTGAGAGCTACTGGGGGGGAGGTCTCTACAGGTACATACCTCCACTGGTAAGGGACACACTTTTGACCTTGGACAAGGGGGATCAGACGAACTACCCTATCATGAAGGAGGCCCTGCTTAGGAAGTTTGGCCTCACCCCAGAGAAGTACCGCCAAAAGTTCCGCAACAGCCACAAGCTTCCCACACAGAACTGGGTGGATTTTTTTGATTATGCCCGGAAGGCATTGGAGGGTTGGGTGCGTGGCAGCAACATTGATGATTACAAAGGGCTGTACGACCTGTTCTTGAGAGAGCACCTCCTAGAGAAATGTTTTCCGGAGCTGCGCCAGTACTTGGTGGACCGCAATATAACCGATCCGCGGGAGCTTGCAGAGGAGGCAGACACGTGGGTCAGCACTCGGGTGTCCCACAAAGGAGCCGGGGCGGACCCCCCGAAAGATGGACAGGGGTTCCCCCAGAAGAAAGAGGGGGGAGATAAAAGGAGGGAGTTCTTTAAAGGCCCCCAAAATAGACCACCTGGGAGAGGGGTAGGTTCCCCATCCCAATCTGGATTCCAGAAACCCACTTACCCTGACAGGAGTCAGCAGCCCAGAACTGTCCGGTGCTACGAGTGCAGGGAGGTTGGACACTACAAGGGAGATCCCCAGTGTCGCAAGAGAACCCCAGCCCCCACAGGAGGTAAGAGCCCCGGGGTGGCCAGTGTAGCGCTTGGGGAGGAGTTGTCCCTAGGTAGGGGAGGTGAGTGGACAGGCTTGACCTTAGTTTCCATGGGGGATAGAGAGATCATCCCACGGGTTCAGGTACCCTCGAACACTGCCAAGTATCGGCAGAGGGTCCTGGTGAACGGGGAGGAGGTGGAGGCTCTGAGGGACACAGGTGCCAGCATGAGGATGGTAAGACGTCAGCTGGTGTCCCCAGAGCAGGTGATTCCTGAGGTATTCCACCCGGTTGTTATGGCTGATAATAGCCTGGGTCATTACCCCGTGGCCCAAGTTCCCTTTGAGTGGGGAGGAGTCTCAGGCCTGTTGAAGGTTGCGGTGAGCCCTGCCATGCCAGTTGACTGTCTGCTTGGAAACGACTTGGAACATACTGCCTGGAGGGAGGTAGAGTTCAATGCCCATGCTGAGATGTTGGGATTACCAGGATGGACTTGCGTCGTCACGCGGTCCATGGCTGCCCGACAAGGAACTCAGCCCGGGTTGGAGCCTGAAATAATGGCCCAGCCCACTGCTGGACGAGGAGATGTCCAGGAGGAAACACCCGGTGAGATGGATGGGGAGCCCTGGGAGGTGACCCCGGAGTCCGCTGAGGTGGATGGTGTTCCCGGAGGGGACCTGCCGACTCCTGCAGAGTGGCAGGTGGAAGGAGGGCCTACCCGGGAGGAATTCTGCCGGGCGCAGAAGGAGTGCCCTACGCTTGAAGGCATGCGGCAGCAGGCCGAAGCCCAAGCAACTGGAACAGAGACTGGTAACTACCATGTCTACTGGGAGGATGGTCTCCTCTACAGTGAGCCTAAGGCTCCGGTGCATGGGTCATCAAGGGCCGTAGTGGTCCCCCAATGCTACCGAGCCTTTCTGCTAGAGTTGGCACACGAGATACCCCTAGCAGGACACCTGGGCCAGGACAAGACGTTTGCGCGTTTGGTCCCACATTTTTACTGGCCCAGGATGCGCGTCACCTCTGACACTTTCTGCAAGACCTGCACCACTTGCCAGGCAAGCGGCAAGACAGGGACTAAAGTGAAGGTCCCTCTGGAACCTCTCCCGGTTGTCGGTACCCCTTTTGAGCGGGTAGGGATTGACATTGTCGGGCCGTTGGACCCGCCAACTTCTTCGGGACACAGGTTCATCTTGGTGTTGGTGGACCACGCCACCCGGTACCCAGAGGCAATCCCTCTGAGGACCATCACTGCACCAGTGGTGGCGCGGTCCCTGATGGGGATTTTTACCCGAGTGGGATTCCCCAAGGTTGTGGTGTCAGACAGGGGCACGAATTTCATGTCGGCCTACATGCAGGCCATGTGGAAGGAGTGTGGAGTGACCTACAGGTTCTCCACTCCTTACCACCCCCAGACGAACGGGCTCGTGGAGCATTTCAATAAGACCTTGAAGGGGATGATCAGGAGCCTACCCGAGGACTTGAGAAGGAAGTGGGACGTCCTCTAACCCTGTCTGCTCTTCTCCTACCGAGAGGTGCCGCAGAAGGGGGTCGGTTTCAGCCCCTTTGAGCTGCTCTATGGCCACCCAGTTCGGGGGCCCCTCAGTCTTGTCAAGGAGGGTGGGAGAAGCCTTCCTCGAAGCTTCCCCGTGATGTGGTCAGCTATATGCTGGCATTCCGCAGCCAAGTGGCCAAGCTGTGGAAGGAAGCCTCGGACAACCTTGAGGCTAGTCAGGCCGTCATGAAGAAATGGTATGACCGGAACACTCGGACGGTAGAGTTGGACGCTGGACAGAAGGTGTGGGTCATGGAGCCAGGAGAGCTTAGCGCCCTCCAGGACAGGTGGACTGGACCATTTGAGATCTTGGAAAGGAAAGGCCAGACCACTTATGTCGTCGATGTGAAGACCCCCGTCAACCCCACAGGGTGTTCCATGTCAACCGCCTGAAGCCACACCAGGAGCGTTCAGAGCTCACTCTCCTGATGATAACGGATGGAAGTGAGGAGGAGGAGAGTGAGCCTCTTCCAGACCTTCTGGCGGCCCATGAGAAGGATGGCTCGGTAGAGGGAGTGGTCCTCACCCCATCCTTGACCCCAGAGCAACAGAGGGACTGCCGCCAGGTCTTGGGGCAGTACGCCTCGTTGTTCTCCCTCACGCCTGGGATCACGCACCTGTGTACCCATGATGTGGACACAGGGGACAGTCCGCCAGTAAAAACCAAGTCTTACCGGCTGTCCGATAAGGTCAAGGCTAGTATCCAGGGTGAGGTTACCAAGATGCTAGAACTGGGGGCGATTGAGCCTTCCAGTAGCCCTTGGGCTAGTCCGGTGGTGTTGGTGCCGAAAGCGGCCCCACACCAGAACTTCGGTTCTGTGTGGATTACCGCGGACTCAACTCAGTAACCAAGACCGACGCTCACCCGATCCCTCGGGCGGATGAGCTCATTGACCGGCTGGGAGCAGCCCGGTATCTGAGTACCATCGATTTGACGTCAGGCTATTGGCAGATCGCCATGGCGGAAGGAGCAAGGAGAAGACTGCGTTCTCCACCCCGAGGGCCACTTTCAATTTCGGGTGATGCCCTTCGGGTTGAAAAATGCCCCAGCCACTTTCCAGCGGTTGGTGAACCAGGTGCTGTCTGGCCTAGAGGCCTTCTCTGCTGCCTACCTGGATGACATAGCTGTCTTCAGTAGCAGCTGGGAGGACCATCTGGAGCATCTCCAGGAGGTGCTACAGGCTCTGCAACGGGGTGGTCTAACCATCAAGGCTAGCAAGTGCCAGATTGGACAGGGATCTGTCATGTACCTGGGACATCTGGTGGGCGGGGGTAAGGTGCAACCCCTCCAAGCCAAGATCGAGACCATCTTGGCCTGGGAGCCCCCCAAGACCCAAACAGAGGTCCGGGCTTTTCTCGGCCTCACGGGATACTACCGGGATACTACCGCCGGTTCGTCAAGGGATATGGAACCATTGTGGGCCCTTTGACGGAGTTGACTTCGAAGAAGCAGCCACGCAGAGTCATCTGTACGGCTGCCTGCCAGGAAGCCTTTGAGACCCTCAAACAGGCGATGTGCACCGCACCGGTGCTCAGGACTCCAGACTTTGGACGGGAATTTATCGTGCAGACAGACGCTTCTGAGCATGGCATAGGAGCTGTGCTCTCGCAGCTGAATGACGATGGCCAAGACCAGCCAGTGGCCTTCATTTCCGAAGACTACTCCCCGGGAACAGCGGTGGAGTACCATCGAAAGAGAAGCCTTTGCCGTGGTTTGAGCTGTAAAGAAGTTGAGGCCATACCTTTTTGGTTGTCACTTCCTGATCCAGACCGACCACAGACCCCTTCGCTGGCTCATGCAGATGAGAGCGAAAACCCCAAATTGTTGAGGTGGTCCATTTCCCTCCAGGGGATGGACTTTCGGGTGGAACATCGACCCGGTGTAGACCACGCCAACGCTGACGGTCTCTCCCGGTTTTTCCGCCTTAGCGATGAGAACTCCCTAGAGGTTGGGAAGCTCTCCCCACTTTCGGCTGGGGGACGCGTGTTAGACCTGTCAGCCCTAGGGTGGTCTTGCCCTGTTTTTTTCCCTTTTGCGCCTCATTTTTGCCACCATATTTTTACTGGACCTAGGTCTCCGGGCGCCTTACCACTGCCAACCAGTGCTGAGGTGCAGGTGCTCTCTCACCCAAGATAGCTGCCACAGGCCCCTGCTACTGCAGAGTGGCCTTGCACACATACACCTACTAGTAGCCAGGGTCAGGCTGGGACATAGGGATACAGTATCCATCCCGTCCCGCCTCTGGGCCACATAGCCAGACATGGTGGAAGGTTCTAGAACCTTCCGGGCTGTGGGAGGAGTTATGTTTTGCCGCCTTTAGGAGGGTCACCTGACCTAGGGGTATAAGAGGTTTGGAGGAAATCTTTTAGTCAGTTGGGGCACCACTGATCCTGGGAGAACCTCTGCCGGAGTACAGGCTTTAGGGCCTAGGGGGAGACCTACACTACTGCTACTGACAGGGCTAAGGCACTGCTGTAATAAGTTAGCTGAGGAACGCCCACCACCCACTGACCTTGCCCAGCGTGAGGGGACCCAGGGAGCCATCTTCAGCGTGCTGGGAAGTACCATCCAGCACCCCAAGTACCACCAACTCATTCCCTCCCCCATACGGAGAAACCCCAAGAAGCAACCAACAAAGAACTGCCGCAAGTAACCTGAAATTGCAAGGCCTGACAGACCAGCAAGGCCAGAAACCTGAACTGCCAAACTGGGGATCACCAGGTAAAGCACCGTGCCTTGAAGCGCTAGACATTCACCCCATCCACTCCTAACTGACGCAGTGCTGCCCTGCTGCTGGGCTGCCCAAAGCCCCTCTGTATCCGCCCCCTGCCAACTTGCTCCAAGTGCGCCCCTGCGCTGTGCCTCCTCGTGGGAGGAATCGCCCCCCTCAAGCCACTGACCGTGTGGCTGGAATCTGCCTTTGCGGCCGTAGCCGTGTGCGGGGAACTGCGGAGATAGCGAGGCCTCCCCCGAGGCCGGGGTGGTGAGGTGCGCCGTCCGCGCCCTCACCGAAGGTCCGAAGTGCCGTGAATCACCGCCGGGCCCAGGGGCTCGCGCAAAAGAAGTTGCGGCCTGGGAATCACCGCCGCGGCCCAGGAGGAAGATCGAGGCCCTCAGCCGACGCCGTTGCTAGGCGATCGGGGACGCCGACCGCGTCATCGGCCGCGCCCCCGGGAAGGCCGCGTAGCGATTGGGCGCCGGCTCCTGCCGAGCCCCCAGCGCCGACGGAAGCCGAGAGGAGACGCCGCGTAGGCAGAGGGAGGCGGGAAGCCGGCCTGAGAGGACTGCTGGTTCCCGCTCCCTTTCCCGCAATCTCCCCATCTGACTACGGGGGCCGGAGGAGAGCGATACCGGCCCCCCAATGACCCGCAATTCCGACAGGAAGGCCGTAGAACCCAGTCCGGGCCCAGCCCTGCCAAACACGGGCCGGCCCGGGAAGAAGCCAGTCGCTTCGAAGAGCGACCAACGAAACGACCGCAGGTGAGCCCGGGAGGCCCCTAGGGCATGCAGAGACGCCACTGGGGGCCGGGGGCCATCAATAGCCTGTGGAGTAAAGGGGGAAGCCAACAGAAACTATCCCCACGAGGCGAGGCCCCAGAGAGGAGTGGGCCTGGCCTACATTAACCCCTGAATAACCCTGAGAGACACAGAAGCCTTAATTAACAGGGAAGCCCCAGAGAGAAGGATATGTTGAGGGGTTCCCTAAGCTATTCACCAGCCTAATTGTTTTGCCTGCTTTAATTACTGTTTAGGCCTGATGCAGATCCGCACTAATGAAATGTCTTTGCCTAGTGTAAAGGTGCTTAACTGAATTGAGCTGAAGTGTACACCGCCAAGAGTTGAAGTGTTTTATGTTGCAGGTGTACCGGATTTGCGACGCCCACTGTACTGAATGTGGGTGCGCCTAGATTAACGTAGGCCCTGTTTTAAATGTAGTGTGAAATGCCTATTTACAAGTGATTGAATACTCATGAGGTGAACTGCATGTTTTAGGCCCATGTTTTATTCCTGCACCCTGTGATCATTATTGGTGCTACGTTTAGTAGATGATTCCTGCGGCCTTTTAGTGGCCTACGATGTTGATGAGCTATGGTGCTTTAATGAGATGACGCACTAATTAAGTACTTCAAAGAGTTGAAATGTTGCCCTGAATTAATCTGCCTCATCTGATGCTGCATTGATTTATATAAAAGAACTTGTTTTTAATACACAGGCCTGGTGTGGTGTCACATTATTGCGTCCGTATTACTGAGTCAAAGTGAGTGTGTGCTGCACAACTGCCTTACACATTGCCTTCGGGTGCCTTTCCGCCTCGCGCCATGCTTCTGTGCCGGAATCGGTAACCCCGTTTCCAACAAAGGCAGATTATACTTCAGCAAAAACTAGTTACTCGAGCGATGAGAGTACAGATAACAACAGAAGGGGCTCCTCCAACAGTGACTCCAGCACTGGGAGTGGGGGTAGTAACAACTCAAGGAGGATAAATCGACCCAACCAATATTACAACATACCAGCATTTCCAGCCGCTCCGCCCCCATACTGGCAATACCCGATGTACCATCAGGGACAACCCCAATTCTTCCATAACAGCAATCCCTCTTTTTTAGACAGAGGCAGGGGCAGAGGAAGAGGGCGGAGAAGAGGAGGGCAGAAGCAAGTGCAATGGCAGGAACAACCTCCACGCAACATAGAGACAAGGAGCAGAAGATCAGAAGAGTTGATAGTAAACCTTTCACCCAGATCGCTTACTGAGACAGAAGCAATGGTCCTTAAAAAAGGTCTAGGCTTTGTTCCCACTCCAAAGACTGACAGATTCAGAGATCAATGCGAACTACAAAATCTCTTCAGGAAAATTCGCCTAAAAGCCTTCTTTCAAGATAGACCCACCAATGATCAAGAGGACACGGGGTTACGGAACCCCTCGACGTTCACACCTGGCAACAGTATGATCCCTGTAGAAGTGTTGGCTTTTGAACAAGCCGTACTCAACGAATTGGCCTCACCCACTTACAACACCACTTATCACAATTTGTCCACTGCAGAACTGGCGGCTGCCAGATCTCTGGCAGATGACACCACAATTACCATCAAGCAGGCCGACAAGGGCGGCGCCACTGTTATTCAGTCAACCATTGACTATGATGCAGAGTGCCTCAGACAACTGCAAAATTCAAGGTACTATACCTCGATAACAGACAACCCCACCAACAGATTGACTACCAAAATCACCACCATGATCCATGAAGCAGAAACTAATGAATGGATTAGTAAAAAGGAGGCGGAATTCTTGACTGCCAAAGAACCTAGAATACCATACTTTTATACACTCCCTAAAATACACAAAGGCACTATACCGACCTCAGGACGTCCAATTGTCTCAGGCATTGGCTCATTACTTGAGCCTCTGTCAAAATTTTGCGATCACTTTCTTCAACCTCTAGTGAAGCAGACACCTTCCTACGTACGAGACACCACTGACATCCTCGGCATCATAGAGGAGGTACCAAATAGCAATGAAATAGATTACCTCATGACCCTTGATGTGGAGGCTCTGTACATGAATATCCCCCAACAGGCAACTCTAGCAGTCATAGAAACTGCATTGGGAAAGACCAAATGGATGTCCCCGACCCCTGTTACTTTCATAATGGAGTGTGCAACCTTGGCATTGACAGAAAACTTTTTTGAATTCAAGAACCAATTGTATCATCAATCCCAAGGTACTTCGATGGGGAGTACCTTCGCCCCTAGTGTAGCCTGCCTGTATATGGCGGCTTTTGAGGAAGATGTCATTAGGAACCCCAACAATCCATACGTAAATAACCTGTTACTATGGAAACGTTTATTGATGACATCCTCATTTTTTGGAAAGGTGATCGATCTGCCTGTGAGGATTTTGTGCTGTGGGTCAACAACCAAAACGAATATCTCAGATTCACCCATACTGTTTCAGCTACTGACATACCTTTTCTGGATTTGAACATCAGATTAAGCGAAGGCTTATTGAATACCACCCTGTATAGAAAACCTACAGACCGGAATAGCTTATTGCTATATAGCAGTTACCACCCAAAAGCACTCAGGGACAATCTACCCGTGGGCCAGTTCCTCCGTATTAGACGGAACTGTAGCTCGATTACAGATTACAAATCAGAAGCACCGACCTTGGCCTCTAACTTGAGGGAGCGGGGCTATCCAGAACGTCAGATCAATACCTCCATGAAAAGAGCTAGGAACAACCCACGAGAAGCTCTTCTAGAGGTTAACATTAAACCTTCTGCTGACACCCTTACTTGCGTGACATCATTTTCTCCTGAGTCAAACAGGATAAAAAACATTGTTAAAAAACATTGGAGCATTCTAGGCACTGGCAAACTACAGATCCCCACACCAAGTTTTGCCTACAAACGCACTAGAAATCTCAAAGACATCTTGATCCACACCAGACCCAAACAAACCCACCCTAACGAACAAAGGCAACTTTGGAATTTGCCTCCAGTCATTGGCCACTATCCTTGTGGCACCTGTACTGTATGCCGTTTCACTTCTACTGTCAAAGAGGTGACCTTATCAGAAACATTCAGGTGGAAACTGATCAAAGAGTCACGACCCCCTAGCCGCGCCGATACCGGTGTGTATAACTACGGCCGTGGATGGCAGCAGTACACCACCCGGTTCCTGCGGCGAGGGTAGGTCACTCAGCGTGCATTCACTGGAGTGCCGGTAAGTGAAACTGACACCTGTTTCCCAGCTCGTAATGCTCAGTGTTGCGTGATACTTTTGAAGGAGCCTTGAGGCCCCGGACATCTAACAGGGTTCACTGCGCCCTCTAGCACGTCGGGGCATTTTTCCAAGCTCCCGCGCACAGGATTGTTTCCCGGTTGACCAGGGTTAACCAACATAATTATTGTTATGCCATGGCCCTCGGCAGCGGACGTAGTCCTTGCCCCACGAGAGTTAGGATTAATGAGAGGCATGTGAGGGGAGCGTGTGCGAAACCAGTTGTGTCACAGCTCCTGTTGGACTTGGCCTTTTTGCAGGGTCATCCCTAAACTTTTTGCCTTTCTCCTAGCCATTTTTCTGACATAGTGTTGGTGGTTTTAGGCCTCTAGGCACTTTAGCACTGCTGTCCAGTGTAAAGTGCGTGTGCTCTCTGTGATAAATGTTGTAAGATTGGTCTACACCTGTTTGGCCTATTTAATTTACCTGTGAGTCCCTTGTAAAGTGGTATCTCATATACCCAGGGCTGGTAAATTAAATGCTACTGGTGGGCTTGCAGCGCTGATTGCGCCACCCACCAAAGTAGCCTTTCAAACCTATCTCAAGCCTCTGCCATTGCAGGGCCTGTGCGCGCAGTGTTACTGCCGCTGTGACGTGGCACCTAAAGTGTGTGCCATGTCCGTGACCCCCCTTTTACTACATGTCAGTCACCCCTAAGGTAGGCCCTAGCTAGCCCTATGGGCAGGGTGCATTGTAGGTAAAAGATAGGACATGTACCTTAAGTGTGTGACATGTCCTAGTAGTGACAAACAGCCATTTTGGTTTCTCACTACTGTGGGGCTGCCCTCCCATAGGAATGCATTGGGGATTCCCTGATAAGTGTTTCAGTGGTAATTCCTGATATGAGAGGCGCAGCGTGGTCAAGTTTGGTATATTTGGAATAGTGATAATAAATGCTGCGCAATGGTGTGCGCAGATTTATTATAACTATTTTAGAAATGCCACTTTTAGAAGTTGGCATTTCTGTGTGCTATGTGTCTGCCTGCCTGATGTGAATTGCATGTCTGGCTTGTGAGTGACAGGGGCTGGGAGGTGTGTGTGGCTCCAGGAGGGGCAGGGTGAGTCAGCGCTAGGCTGAATGGGACACCTGGGCTGAGAGTAGTGGGAGGAGAAATCCCCTGACTCTGAATAGGACTGTGCCCAGGCTGTACAATGCTGGCTCCGTCCCCTGTGGTGTGCCTGATCACTGAGCCCCCACCTGACAAAGGGGAGAGGAGCTGGGCAAAACAAAGTGCTCCAAATCCCCCCTAAACCAGTTCTGACTGGTATCCCCAGACCCTGTGCTGTGACACAAAGGGATTTGCTAATATAAATATAGGGGCTGTGACCCCATGAAAATGTGCTGTATTTGTTCCTGAACCTGCGGGGCGTGCTGCTGCTGGGGCCCAGGGGGGGCTGCCATGAGGGCTTGCCTCCCTGGGCCCTGCATTGCCCCCTTTATCCCTAAGGACTGGATGAAACCCATTAATTCTTCTTTTGGCAGTCCAGGACCTTCTGGACTTTGTGCACCGTCTTGCGCCCTGTGAGCGCTTTATTTTTGATTTCCCCGTGAGCGCTATATTTGTATTCCCCTAAAGAAAAGGAGCACAAGGGCTCCGCAGCGCTAAGCTGCCCGTGGAGGAGGGAATCCCCGGCGTAGGGATTCCCCCGCGTTGCTGATGAGGCGGAAGCCCACCCCGCATTTGGGTTGGTAATTGCCTATTTTGGTTGGAGAGTGGGTGCCCACCCCGCTCTCATGCTATCTTAAATACGGGTGCCCACCCCACTTATGCCGCTATTTGTATTACGGGTGCCCACCCCGCTTCTGCATTCTTTCATTTTCGGAGCCGCCGCGATCGAGCGCGGTGACCCGAAAGCCAGGCAAGGCTGCCTGGCGTTGGGCAGAGCTGGCATAGGAAGTCCCGCCCCACCGCCGGAGAAGTCGTCTGGAGCCTCGCGGGCTCCCCTGCCACGTCCCGTGTCCCCGGAGAGGGACCGGGTGAAACTAGAGTGAGGACCTGTGCTGGAGAAGGAGAGCGGCGGGTCCCTGGAGACCGGAGCGGTCAGAGGAAAGTCCGGTGAGTGGTGGCTGCAGAGGGCCCACGAGGGGGACCGAGTGTTTTATCCCAGGAGGAGCCCGGTGAACAGGGCTCCTCAGGCACACTTGGTGCCCCAGCCTATGTCTTGAGCGGCCCCGCTTGCTAGAGGGCCGCTCCCACGTTGGGGCACATTTGTTGGAAGCGCACCAGTGGGGCCCCGAGGGCACAGATGTGCCAGGGCCCGGCACTGTTTATCTCAGCCGCCCCGCTTGCAGAGGGCAGCTGCACCGATGGGCGATATTCTTGCTAGAAGCCCCAGTGGGGGGTCCAGAGGCACAGTGAGGCACAGTGGTGTCCGTGGTTTGATGGCGGATCCCAGCTGTCCTGCGAGAGCGCAGGCAGCTGCAACTTGGGGGCATTCTTGGTTATAGAGTCCCTGAGTTGGACAGAGGGCACAGTGAGTGCCCGAGCCCATGTTCTACATCGCAGCTGCAACGTTTTGGGGGCATTTGTTTTTAGAGAGTCCCAGAGAGGGGCTCAGGCGGCACAGTGCGTGCCAGTGATGTTCCCAGCTGCCCAGCAATTAGTGGGCAGCTGCTACGTTTAGGCTGCTGCAATGGCGCACTTTTTGCTTTAGCTGCAAGTGGCAGCTTAGCGCCCTGACATTGGGACATAGGGCATTCAAGCCCTCTGAGAAGGCCAGTTGGCCTGGGGGGCAGGTTGGTGACATTGGTAGAGCGCCAGGCTCTACAGGATTGCGCAATGTACTTATGCCTACTCTGAATGTTGCCAAGAATGATTTAGGCCCATTGCGTAATGTGTTTATGCTAATGAGGTTTGGGCCTAATGTGGTTATGCCTAATGTCATGTTATGATGTCTTAAGGTAGTGCCTATTTGCGTAATGTGTTTATGCAGGTGAGGCCCTTTGCGTAATATGTTTATGCTAATGAGGTTTGGGCCTAATGTGGGTTTATGTCTAATGCTAATAGGATAATGCTTAGGTCATTATGGTACCAGTAGTTACTGGTTGTGTTTTATATTTGCATTTACTTACCTGATCTGATGGTTCTGACCGTGGCCCGATTGGCCTGGTCCTGTATATAATTCCCCTGTGAATATTGCCCGTGCCAGTTGGCACAGTGTAAATGTGTGATTACGTTTCTAATGTGTTTATGATAATACAAAGGCTATTTTTTTATAACCTTGTGTGGAGTTCCTTTTGTAGTGTGCCTAGTGTGTTGCTGCTGTGTGTGTGTGTGTTGCGCAAACGCTTTACACATTGCCTCCGGGATAGGCTTGACTGCTCGTGCCAAGCTACCAAGGGGGTGAGCAGGGGTTATCTTGGGTGTGTAACTCCCTTGCCCTGACTAGAGTGGTGGTTTCTGCCTGGCTTTGGCGCAAGCCTTAGCCAACCAGAATTCCCATTTCTAACACCTCCTCCCTCATTAATGTTACACGCCACTGTTCCATGGAGAGCGTGAGACGGTTTGATAGTGGCTATTTGTCTTACCGTTTTACTTTTAATTCTACTTTTGACTTTGTATCCCCCACAGGACACTAACTGTTGGTGTCCTTTTATCACGCCGGAGACTGATGAGGCATAATTATTTAGGCCCTTAGGTGAGCAACATGCTACATAATGCCCGATTACTGCTTTTTATCCTTGTTTTTAAAGAGACGTGTGCCTGTTTTTTTCACTGTATGCAGCACCTAGACACAGTAACTGCGTGAAGTATCACCATGGAATGCACACCAATTTGAACACCCTTGTGTGCATCTTTCATAAGGCAATGAGATATACGATGATGATGTATATAATGTATATAATCTCTGTTACTTCGTCCCAATCTAGGTTCCTTGACGACGGTGGGACATTACCCACTGCACTACGATGTGGGAGGTATGTTTCCCATCCCACTGTGTGTAGATAGCATTCTTTACTCTGGTCCTGAAGAATTGCCAATGATCCTCCTGACAACAAAGGCAAGAAACATGTCGACCTATTGAGAGTAGGGCGTAGACATCTAGACACATAGCTCCTAGATTTGCGCCGCTCCATATATATATTTTTAATCAGGCAGTTTACCTTCCAGAATAAAGTCAGTTCAAGGCCTAACTGACCTGTTTTAACTCACTCGCACGACATCTACACTACTAGGCCCCTCACCCCCACTGCACCAAACGGCAGGAACAAAAGATCTCCGATAAAGAGCCCCATATTGGGTGCCCGTCGGGCATTGCAGCGCCGGCCCGACGAGGAGCAAGCCCATATGATGAAGCATGACACCTAGCTGGCTGGGTGTGTGAGGGTTCTAGTTCCGAAGAGGGGCTTTCCCCCCCTTCCCTCTCAATTACTATTGCAGGATATACATTATGATCCTGCACACAGAACCTAGTATACTTCTGACTCTATATATCTCCATGCCCTTAGGAACTGCATACCCTTTCTTTGTACATTAAGGTAGGAAAATGCCAACTTTCTAAAAGTAGCATTTTCAAAACTGTAATTTAAAATCCAACTTCAGCGTAAAAGAGGATTTTTCATTACCAATTCTAAGGACACCAAACATTAACTGTTTACGTGTTCCCATTTAGAAATTCCAGTGTATTAAATGTAATAATGTAACTCCAGTGTTATCCTATGAGAGAGGCAGACCTGCAATAGCGAATAATGAATTTAAGAGTTTTCCACTACCAGAACATGTAAAACATAAAATTACATGTCCTACATTTTAAATACACTGCACCCTGCCCATGGGGCTGTCCAGGACCTACCCTAGGGGTGACTTATATGCATTAAAAAGGAAGGTTTGGCCCTGGCAAAAGGTTTATTATGCCAGGTCGAAATGTCAGTTTAAAAACTGTACACACAGGCTGCAATGGCAGGCCTGACACATGTTTAACAGGCTACTTAGGGAGGTGGTACAATAAGCGCTGCAGGCCCACTAGTAGCATTTAATTTACAGGCCCTGGGTACATGTAGTATTACTTTACTAGACAATTATAGGTACATTAAATATGCCAATTGGGGATAAGCCAATGTTACTGAGTTTTAAGGAGGGAGCACAAGCACTTTAGCACTGGTTAGCAGCGGTAAAGTGCACAGAGTCCTATGACCAGCAAAAACTAGATCAGCAAAAACTGGAAGAGGATGGCAAAACGTTTGAAGGAAGACCAGCCTAAGGCTCACATGTCTAATCGGGAGGGTCTGTGTAGCAATTTGAAATAGACTTTGAAGCATTTTTAGAGAATTTGGAGCATGTGAAGGAAAGAGGTGGAGTGTGTGTTTTAGATGTTTTGCATTAGCTCATTTTAGGTGATCCATTTACAGTTTGATGTCTGGAAATTCAGTGCAGAAATGGAGAGGAGGCTTGTGCATCTGGCAATAGGAGATGATTATAGAGTAGCCACATGTAGAAGAATATTCCTTGTGAACATCATGGCTTGGTGTGGTAAAGTTGTTTTCACAAAGTTAATTTGTATGCTGTCTTTTTATTGTAACATGCTGAACTCGGAGTGGTTTCAGAGAAGAGGGATATATAATGTACTTAGGAAAGCTAACCAAAGGGCTGGGGTTATGGGCAGTGTGTTCATTGACAGCAATGCCTATGTCTGTTCACTGACGATATGTACTTGGAGGACTCTGGATTTGGATAGCGATCAAACTCTGGTCTCTGTCAGAGCAGGTTTTGACCCTGAGGTTTGGGGTTCAGGTCTGGTTCCAGACCCTGCATTTCTGAGGGCTGAGTACGTGATTAGGAAGAGTTACAGGAAGATGAATGTGGTAAGCTAGAAGTGTCATAGTTATTGCCAGTACCGAGCATGGATGTAGTCTTATTCGTGTTGTCTCCTGCTATGACAGATGTTTTCCTGGCCCTGTGAGTGTTAGTCTGGTGTTCATGTGAAGATCCCCCAGAGATGAAAGTTCCAATTCCACATGGCTCTCTCGGCTGGAATCAATGACCCTACCAATAGTGACTGCACAAACAGCGGACACTCTCACTTGATTAAAGCTGCTTAGCTCCTATCGACCTAATGCTTACATTACTGCTGTTCCTTGTTTATTGTTGAATAACCATGTCTCCTTTTACCTGGCAGCTGTCTTATTACACATATATTTGCATTCTTTATTTATGACAGGCAAGATCTTTACTTATATACGAAATACTTGTGCTTTGTCATCCTCGCTTCACATGTTTCGCTTATTGGGCTGGTACTTACCATCTCTACTCAGTTGGGGGTTCCTTTAACTCTGGGGGGTATATTCACAAGAACGTGCGCTAAACATCGCCAAAAAAGTTTAACGCAACTTTACACATCGCAGTCTATCGCGGGAAAATAACCCTGTCTTAACGTGGAATTCACAACACAGCGGTACCATGCGATAGTTTCCCGAAAACGCGGCCAATGTCCGCGATACAACCACCGCGACGGCAATAAAACACAAACCCCAATGCGAAAAACATGGAATGGCCCAAACCGCGATGAGGAAATCAGCGATAAGCAGCGCCAGGCCTGCAATACACACACGGCAGGTGGGAAAATCACTACAAAAGTAGAAAAATCCCACACACACAAAATAACCAACACCGAAGCACCATGGAGGCAGCCGGAGCAGGCGCAGAGGATGAGCGGAACCCCACAAGCACCCCGAACGACCAACCTGGGACCTCGGGGACAGGGAAGGGCAAAGACAAGAAGAAGAGGAAGACGCGGTTCGGTCCGCAGGAGAATAGGATCCTGGTCACGGATTTGATGGAACGCCATCAAGAACTGTTCGTCACCTCCAACATGTCATTGGGCACCAAAAATGGAATATGGCGGTCCATCGTGGACAAGGTGAATGCCGTCGGAGAGCACAAGAGGTCAATGGACGAGGTCAAGAGGCGATGGATTGACATCAAGCGCAAAACCAAGGAGAAACTCGTAGGCAACCAGAAGGCAGCAATGCAGACTGGAGGTGGGAGTCCAGCGCCACAGCTGGAGCTGGATGACATGGAGGAGCTGGTGTCGACAGTCATCAGTGTGGAGACCGTGGCAGGAGTTGGGGGAGCAGACACTGCTCGACATGACACAACACAACAGCAACAGGGTGAGTAATCACCAGGCACTGGGGGGACGGGGGGAGATGGCCACAATGGCACACATGCACAATCAAGCAGAGCACAGTGCACACCCACAATGACTCTGGATCATGGCCCTGATCTACAGACTGTCACAATGTACATTGCCATGCTGTCTGAATGTGAACATGTACCATGCGGCTACATACATGTGTACACATTGTAATACAGCATCTCCCCTTCACATTGCAGAGGCACCGTCAACACCTCCTGCAGAGCAGTCCCAGCCACTCTTCACTGATGACGAGGAGGACACCCCCAGCATCGACACCGAAGCCCTCCAAGACATCATTGAACTCATACGCAACTCACCTCCTTGATCAGGGCAGCCCAGCTGCATTGAGGAGACCCCACCCACTCCACAAACCACCCAGCAGGAGGCACCCACACCCCCGACTGTCTCACAGGACCCCCACGAACAACACATGGTCTTCCAACGCTGTGTGTTGGAGGGCCAGAGGGAGATGGCTGAGCAGGTGCGGGTGGGGTTCGACCTCATTGCTACCAAACTTAACGCCATCCATGGGTGTCTGAGTCCCATCAGGGACCACCTCCAGTCCCTAACGGACACCCACAGGCCGCTCCATGGTCTCCAACGAGCCCTGGCTGACATCGCTGGAGTCATGACTCGGAGACAAGAACACCTGTCCGCTCAGAGTGGCCCCAGCGATCTCAGCCGTGAGCTGGCACACATGCGGAGGCTCATGGAGGACATGGTGCGGATGGAGGCGGAAAGGATGGCAGCCACCGCTGCACATCAGCAAAATGTAGCTGGGATCTACCATGCCCTGCAGATCTTCATCATGGCATTGCTGCCACAAGGCGTGGCGCAGATGAATGCTGCTGCTCCTACACCATCCACATCTCCGCCCCCTGGTGTGTCAGTGCCTCAGTGTGCGGCAGACATTTCCACTCCGGCACCTGATGTGTCACTGCCACACAGTGCGGCCGACAATCCACCTCCGGCCCCTGATGTGTCAGTGGCACACAGTGCTGCAGCCAGAACTGCACCACACACAGGTGAGGCAGAGCACACATCCGAGGACGAGGACGTGGATGGGTTTGAGATCAGAAGGAGGCACTAGCATTCATTTCCACCACCTGGCCTGTTGCTGCTTGGTGCCGCACATGGCCCCATGACCTTCCACTGACCCCCGATTCACTCTGCTGCACTCACCTTGGACAGCGACATGGACTGCCATATCCTGTTTGGTGACCAATGATACGGCGACCAGACTGCGGACTGTACTCTTCCTCTTCCGCTGTACTTGTCATTCCCCGATGGACCCTGGCTGGCCCTCCACGGGCCCATATTGTGAAGTGGGGTTGGCATGGCCCTGTACTGCTCCAGCTGCAAAACTCCACTGGATGTGCATTAAACATTCAGAAACGCACTGCTGTGTCATGTCTTTCATCATTCAAGTATGAATGTGTGGATGAATGTAGGGTCAGTGATTCCCCTAATGTCAATGATGCTCATCTAGTGGGATTCCAGTCACAGTGTGCTACATTGCCAATTGCGTTCCGGGTACCATAGACACTACAACAGGGACACACGCATCAGTCACTTCCTTGTCCGGACATGGACTGAATCATGCCCAGAGCCCCCGAGTCATTGTTGCAAGCCCTGCGCTGGTCCGGCGTACGCCAGGCCAGACCACTCCGCTTACGCTCCGAGGGGGGGGCCACATAGCCACATGTCGCAGGTTTACACGCTAGTGGTCTGCAGGTCACTGGTCTAGTTGACAGCATGTCACGGCCACTCCCTGAGGGCAGGTTTGCACACACACCACACCCATCCGGCACAGGCGTCACAGGCCATGTGACTCTGCAAATATAAGGGGCCGACCACGTCACATTCCCCACTGTCGGAGGTGACTGGATTACAGACGTTCCACGATTCTCAATCATAAAGGGCCCATGAGTTGTTGCGCACAGGGTTAGTGGCACCCGAAGCCATGCGGCAGTCACGGGCCTACCACCACGTGGCGCTAACTGGGGTTGCACAGGGTTAGTGGCACCCGAAGCCATGCGGCCATCACGGGCCTACCACCACGTGGCGCTGACTGGGGTATCACATGGTTAGTGGCACCGAAATTGCTGAGCGGGTGTGCAGCCTGCCATGATAACGTGTGCACTGATGTGGTCTCTGCCATTGATGCCTCAGGACTCAGCGTCATGTGTGGGACCTGCTGGGCCGCGGTGTGGGTCCGCATGATGTGGAGCATGCCATGGTCGCGGGACCGGGGCCTGGAGCTTGCACGGGCACGTGGTGTGCCCACTGGTGGACACACTGTTGGAGGCAGGTGAGCAGTGGGGCCTGGGTGTGCAAGGGCAGACAGCCAGCGCTGGCCGGCGGGAGGGGGTAGGGTGTGGCTGCATGTGTGCGCAGGGGCGGACAGGCGTTGTTGCCGTGTGCAGTGAGATGGATTCTGCCATCATTGACTCTGGCCTCGACTACAGATTGCAGACCTGGTGGCTTGCAGTGTATGCCGGCATGTGGTTGGTGACACACCGGTGGCAGCAGGTGAGCAGTGGTGCCTGGGTGCGCGGGGGCAGCAGTGTCCCTCCCTCCCTCTCTCTCTCTATCTCTCTCCCTTCCTTTCCTTCTCTCTCGCTCTCTCCCTTCCTTTCCTTCTCTCTCTCTCTCTCCCTTCCTTTCCTTCTCTCTCTCTCCCTTCCTTTCTTCTCTCTCTCTCTCTCCCTCTCTTCCTTTCTCTCTCTCCTTCTCCCTCTCCCTTTCTTTCTTTCTTTCTTTCTTTCTTTCTTTCTCTCTCTCTCTCTCCCTTCCTCTCTCTCCCTCTATCTCTCCCTCTCTTCCTTTCTCTCATTCCTTCTCCTTCTCCCTCCCTCCCTCCCTCCCTCTCCCTTTCTTTCTTTCTCTCTCTCTCCCTTCCTTTCCTTCTCTCTCTTTCTCTGCCTTTCTTTCCTTCTCTCTTTCTCTGTGTCTCGCTCCTTTGATGTGCGCATGACACACGTTCTTATTTTGTGCTTTATTTTCCAGGCTGTGACATCAAGATTGTCCCGGACAGACCCGACAGGAGTCTTCCGCATTGGTGTTTTGTGTTGTATTTCAATAAAGTATTTGGTTGTGACTTCAATGATGAGTGACTGTTTCTCGTTCTTCTGATCCCACAGGTGTGTTTCTTGTTGTCATTGTGCGACATCATGCGCTTTTTGTGGCTCTTGTGTCGTGCATAGTATGTGTTTGTCCGGGATGGGGATGGTCCGGGGGGGGGGGGGTCTGGGAGTGGTGGCGGTGGGTGTTGTGGCCCTCTTGGGTCTCCGTGCTGCATGATCATTGTCTCCATGGCATCTGTGGGTCTTCAGATGTGGCTCTGGGCTGGGCTCCTTTTCATACTGCAGGTAGTCGTCCTGCTTAACACCAGCAGAAGTACAATATAGAATGATCCCAGTAAACTAGAACTAACTGGACATAATGTAAAGCATTATAATCACATTAAAATAACAACAGTACAAAACAGAAATACGTAGCAAGTGTTATTTAATCACACTGCTGCATAGAATTTCTTTTATATACATATATCAAAATTCAAATCAATACACAAATAGGTGCCCAAAAGGACAGGGAAAAGGGGTGAAAGGGTAAGTGATTCTCGTGAAGGTAAGAGATTGTGAAGGAAGTATGGAAGTCGTGAATGCATAAAATGCCCAATTCAAATAAATTCTGGCCTAAATATTTTGCCAGTAATACATGAATTATTCACTGATTCAAGTAGCTAGACCACATTAGTGAAACACAATTGAATATTCTCTGTTGTTTCTGGGGGCTGGCACAAAGGAAAGAGTGTCGACGTTTCGACCCCAAGGTATATCGTAGGCCAATTAACACCTTACACAGGGGTCTTCCTCAGGACTGTGATGAAGGGAGGGCACCTAAAATCAAAGTAAAACACCATTGGTACTAAAAAGGGGAAGAGACAGATAAGATAACCACTAATAAGGCCAAAACGGCCCTTAAGTTTACCATAGTGAGTCCTACAATGAGGGCTCCGATGTAAGAAAAACGGGCACACTGGCTCCAAAATGTGTAGAGCGACACCAACACCTGAAAAAATAAGGTGTTGTGATGAGAAGCCACGATTATATACTATAAATCAATATAATTTATTTACATAGTTTCTAGAAGGGCGGTAGTGGGAAAATACAGCACTTACACAAAACGCGGAAACTTCCAGCGTATCCATTCCAAACAGCAAAATTAATGAAGTAATTAAATTCCTGCCCCAAATATAACAGCTAGGAACAATTCAGCAGACGTATCTGAAAACCAAAGTAGAGGATAGAGGGGCATATTAGCAAGAAGAGGCGATAATCATCGCTAACCCTGCTTAGCGCGATTTTTTTTATCGCCGGCTATCGCTGGAATATATCGCCACGCTAACGCTGTATTAGCAACGATTAGCGCTATGGCGATGAATATTCCAGCGATAGCGAGGAAATGGGCCAACATCGCTGAAAAACCAGCGATGTTGCATGGAGAAGGGAGAACACCTTGCTGATACGACCCTGTGGTCGTATCAGCATAATCCACCCCCCATGTTAGGTATGGCTAACACCTGCTAATTGCAGGTGTTAAATAAATAGCGATGACCCCGGTTAGCGCGACTTTTCACGTCGCTAACTGGGGCCATGGCCACCTTGCTAATAGTCGATAGGCCTGTTAGCGAGTGTTTCCCAGGTTTGTTCATCGGGAACGCCCACTTTGCATGTCATTAGCGATAAGTATCGCTGACATGCAAAGCGGTAAAAAAACGGGCGCTAATGCCCGCAAACTGTCGCTAACTGCTGTTAGAGACAGTTTGCTGATAGGGCGATATAAATATCGCCGCTTTAGCGGCAAAAAGTGCCGCTAAAGCGGCGATAGTGCCCTTGCTAATATGCCCCAGAGTCACCAACCAAGAATCAACTTAAAAACCGGCGTAAACCAATAGAGTACAATACACAGTCATTGCCTGCTCTAATGTAAGTATTCCTGGTGCACAAGGCACCGTATCTATAAGAAAGAGTAAAAAAGTGCAGCGGGGTCACGAGCGAGTGACATGAGGTGGTTAACTCTGAATTATAGAGGATAAGCGTTGAAACACTCACCGTTCTTCGGTGAAGAAACATCTCAATGGGAGAGCGGGGCTGAATCTAGAATAAAAATAGGCCATGAATTTATAATTCATGCAGAGTTAAAAATTCAGAGAAACTACCCCCATACTCATTAAACAAAGAGGGGCCCCAGGGGGTAGTTTTTGGGGGTAGGGAGCGTGAACTTACCACTACGCGCCGGCCATATTTGCAATGTATGAAGGAGGGAAACGAGCCGTAAGTTGAACATCCATTAAATAGACCTCATCGTCAATACTCGTCATGGGATGCCGTACCGGTAGCAGTCGCTAGATGCTGCCCGCGTAACGTCACAGCAATATGCTAAACAGAGACAATAGACTCAAAAAAGGCAACTACTTGAGAAAAAAAAAACTATTCTCGAGTAAAAAACGAAATCAAAAGGGTGGGAGGAGGTGACCACAGATATAAAGACTTTACTGGTGTCACCAAAGAGCTTTTAAAAAAATCTAATCTAATTGTCTAAATATAGGAAAAAGAGTGTTATTGAGGAATTAGCCATTGAAGCGATCATGTCGGAAAACACGAAGGAGCATTAGTCATCAGTAGTCTACTTATAATCAATTTTCCTCATTCTTGACTAAAGGACACACAAAAAATATTTAGACAAGGTTAATACATCGAACACTGATCACAATGTTATCAAGGCAGTGTATATCTTTTGGGCCAATGCCACAGTAGTTCACCTGAGCAACATTGGTGCACACAATTATAAGTGCAAAAGATCACAGTAAGACATTATAGGTGGTTCTGTGAATGGGCACTCGGTCGCCGCTTGTCTAGTAAATAGTAATGACAACAAACCACAGTAACCACCATTGGAACTCATTCAATTGACACATCAGTGCTCCTTAGCAGTACAGTATAAATGTAATAGCGGAGATAAAGCAATCTTAATCAGATGTTAAACATGCTAGCTGCGCATTACTTGAGTCAAGTTCATTTAGGCCATTTAATACAGAGTCAAAACGGGTCATCCACTTACATTCCCTTACATTAAGGATTGATACAATGTTACCCCCTCTGGGTCCCAGAGTGGCCTTTTCAAGGACTATCCATTGGAAATCATCAGCGGTATGAGCAGCACTCTTAAAGTGTTCCACTAATGGCGCCCCTTGTACATCACATCTTATTCTACTGCAGTGCTGTAGTATTCGCGTTTTAATCTTCTGTTGTGTCTGACCCACATAGATGGAACCACATGGGCAGATGATTCCATAAATAACGTTGTTCGTGTTGCAATTGGTGAATGTCTGTAGCTCTATTTGATGGTGTTTGTAGGTGAATTTCTTTGTTTGAATAGTCATCCTGCAGGCCTTGCAATGGCCACATTTATAGTGCCCCATCGTCACAGGTAGATTCCAGAGTGTTTGTAAGGATGGTGTTGCTGGGTTGTCGAGAAAGGAACGAACCACATGATCCTTGACACTCTTCGCTCTCTTAAATGAATGCATAGGTGGATTGGGTTGTGCAATGTCATCCGAAATTAGTGACCAGTGTTTATTGATGACCTTCTTAACAGCATTACTTTGAGTATTAAATGTGGTCACACAGATCATCCTCTCCAAGGTTTGATCACTCTTGTCCTTAACAGCTAATAAGGCTTCTCGGGGGCTATACCAAGCTCTCTTCTGCGCTCTTTTAACAAGCCGTCGTGGGTATCCTCTCTCAAGAAGTCGTTGGCTTAGGACATCAGATTCCGTCATGTAGTCCATTCTTCTGGAGCAATTCCTACGAATACGTAAGAACTGGCCTACCGGTAAATTGTCCCTCAGGCCCCGCGGGTGATGGCTGCTGTAGCGCAAGAGTGAATTTCGCTCAGCTGGTTTGCAGTATAGGGTGGTATGAAGTTTACTATCTTCATGGAAGATTGTGATATCTAGAAAGTCAATTCTGTTTCTGTCGGACTGCATCGTACATTGAATATCATTATTCTGCTTGTTAAGCCACTCATGAAATAAGATTAGGTCCTCAGCAGTTCCAGTCCATATCATGAGCACATCATCTATATATCTTCTCCACTCAGTCACTTTATTAAGGTAAGGATTATTCAAATTATCGATGAAGGTGCGTTCAAAATCATCCATGAAGATAATGGCCAGGTCCGGCGCAAAGGCCGCCCCCATGGCCACTCCCTTGGTCTGTAAATAGAAGCTTCCTTGGAAGAGGAAGAAATTCTTCATCATGGCAATCGATAACAGTCCAATGATGAATTCTGTTGGCACCGCCATCGGTGCTGGTCTTCTATCAAGTGCCCTGCGAGTGACTTCCAATGCCAGTAGCTGTGGAATACTAGTGTAGAGAGAGACTATATCACATGTCACCAATAGTTGTTCTCCAGGGTCAAATGGAAGTTCATCAATAATACCAATAATTTGGAGAGTATCACGCAGATATGTTTTTGTTCCTTCCGCGATGGGCTTGAGGAAATAATCAATATATTTACACAAAGGCTCCAAGATAGAACCGCATCCAGACACAATAGGCCTTCCAGGCGGGTTGGACATGTCTTTGTGGATCTTGGGCAGTGTATATATGGTAGGGAGTCGTGGATCCTTCTGATTGAGATATTGAAATTCATGCTCGGTAAGGAAGCCTTGTTCATGGCCCTCCTTAGTTATTGACAGAATTTCTAATGCCAAATCCTTAGAAGGGTCCGCTCGCTCGCAATTTGCAGTAGCTGACACCATCCTGCAGTTGATTCATGATTTCCAATTTGTATTTATTCAGATCTTGCACAACGATGGCACCGCCTTTGTCTACGGGCTTGATGACAATGTCTTTATTATTCCTTAGTGACATCAATGCTTCTTTCTCCATTTTAGTGACATTGATAATGGTATGTTTCTGTGTCTCAAGTATTCTAGAGACCTCTTTAAGCACAATATTCTCATACTGGCATTGGAAGTCACTCGCAGGGCACTTGATAGAAGACCAGCACCGATGGCGGTGCCAACAGAATTCATCATTGGACTGTTATCGATTGCCATGATGAAAAATTTCTTCCTCTTCCAAGGAAGCTTCTATTTACAGACCAAGGGAGTGGCCATGGGGGCGGCCTTTGCGCCGGACCTGGCCATTATCTTCATGGATGATTTTGAACGCACCTTCATCGATAATTTGAATAATCCTTACCTTAATAAAGTGACTGAGTGGAGAAGATATATAGATGATGTGCTCATGATATGGACTGGAACTGCTGAGGACCTAATCTTATTTCATGAGTGGCTTAACAAGCAGAATAATGATATTCAATTTACGATGCAGACCGACAGAAACAGAATTGACTTTCTAGATATCACAATCTTCCATGAAGATAGTAAACTTCATACCACCCTATACCACAAACCAGCTGAGCGAAATTCACTCTTGCGCTACAGCAGCCATCACCCGCGGGGCCTGAGGGACAATTTACCGGTAGGCCAGTTCTTACGTATTCGTAGGAATTGCTCCAGAAGAATGGACTACATGACGGAATCTGATGTCCTAAGCCAACGACTTCTTGAGAGAGGATACCCACGACGGCTTGTTAAAAGAGCGCAGAAGAGAGCTTGGTATAGCCCCCGAGAAGCCTTATTAGCTGTTAAGGACAAGAGTGATCGAACCTTGGAGAGGATGATCTGTGTGACCACATTTAATACTCAAAGTAATGCTGTTAAGAAGGTCATCAATAAACACTGGTCACTAATTTCGGATGACATTGCACAACCCAATCCACCTATGCATTCATTTAAGAGAGCGAAGAGTGTCAAGGATCATGTGGTTCGTTCCTTTCTCGACAACACAGCAACACCATCCTTACAAACACTGTGGAATCTACCTGTGACGATGGGGCACTATAAATGTGGCCATTGCAAGGCCTGCAGGATGACTATTCAAACAAAGAAATTCACCTACAAACACCATCAAATAGAGCTACAGACATTCACCAATTGCAACACGAACAACGTTATTTATGGAATCATCTGCCCATGTGGTTCCATCTATGTGGGTCAGACACAACAGAAGATTAAAATGCGAATACTACAGCACTGCAGTAGAATAAGATGTGATGTACAAGGGGCGCCATTAGTGGAACACTTTAAGAGTGCTGCTCATACCGCTGATGATTTCCAATGGATAGTCCTTGAAAAGGCCACTCTGGGACCCAGAGGGGGTAACATTGTATCAATCCTTAATGTAAGGGAATGTAAGTGGATGACCCGTTTTGACTCTGTATTGAATGGCCTAAATGAACTTGACTCAAGTAATGCGCAGCTAGAATGTTTAACATCTGATTAAGATTGCTTTATCTCCGCTATTACATTTATACTGTACTGCTAAGGAGCACTGATGTGTCAATTGAATGAGTTCCAATGGTGGTTACTGTGGTTTGTTGTCATTACTATTTACTAGACAAGCGGCGACCGAGTGCCCATTCACAGAACCACCTATAATGTCTTACTGTGATCTTTTGCACTTATAATTGTGTGCACCAATGTTGCTCAGGTGAACTACTGTGGCATTGGCCCAAAAGATATACACTGCCTTGATAACATCGTGATCAGTGTTCGATGTATTAACCTTGTCTAAATATTTTTTGTGTGTCCTTTAGTCAAGAATGAGGAAAATTGATTATAAGTAGACTACTGATGACTAATGCTCCTTCGTGTTTTCCAACATGATCGCTTCAATGGCTAATTCCTCAATAACACTCTTTTTCCTATATTTAGACAATTAGATTAGATTTTTTTAAAAGCTCTTTGGTGACACCAGTAAAGTCTTTATATCTGTGGTCACCTCCTCCCACCCTTTTGATTTCGTTTTTACTCGAGAATAGTTTTTTTTTCTCAAGTAGTTGCCTTTTTTGAGTCTATTGTCTCTGTTTAGCATATTGCTGTGACGTTACGCGGGCAGCATCTAGCATCTGCTACCGGTACGTCATCCCATGACGAGTGTTGACGATGAGGTCTATTTAATGGATGTTCAACTTACGGCTCGTTTCCCTCCTTCATACATTGCAAATATGGCCGGCGCGTAGTGGTAAGTTCACGCTCCCTACCCCCAAAAACTACCCCCTGAGGCCCCTCTTTGTTTAATGAGTATGGGGGTAGTTTCTCTGAATTTTTAACTCTGCATGAATTATAAATTCATGGCCTATTTTTATTCTAGATTCAGCCCCGCTCTCCCATTGAGATGTTTCTTCACCGAAGAACGGTGAGTGTTTCAACGCTTATCCTCTATAATTCAGAGTTAACCACCTCATGTCACTCGCTCGTGACCCCGCTGCACTTTTTTACTCTTTCTTATAGATACGGTGCCTTGTGCGCCAGGAATACTTACATTAGAGCAGGCAATGACTGTGTATTGTACTCTATTGGTTTACGCCGGTTTTTAAGTTGATTCTTGGTTGGTGACTCTATCCTCTACTTTGGTTTTCAGATACGTCTGCTGAATTGTTCCTAGCTGTTATATTTGGGGCAGGAATTTAATTACTTCATTAATTTTGCTGTTTGGAATGGATACGCTGGAAGTTTCCGCGTTTCGTGTAAGTGCTGTATTTTCCCACTACCGCCCTTCTAGAAACTATGTAAATAAATTATATTGATTTATAGTATATAATCGTGGCTTCTCATCACGACACCTTATTTTTTCAGGTGTTGGTGTCGCTCTACACATTTTGGAGCCAGTGTGCCCGTTTTTCTTACATCGGAGCCCTCATTGTAGGACTCACTATGGTAAACTTAAGGGCCGTTTTGGCCTTATTAGTGGTTATCTTATCTGTCTCTTCCCTTTTTAGTACCAATGGTGTTTTACTTTGATTTTAGGTGCCCTCCCTTCATCACAGTCCTGAGGAAGACCCCTGTGTAAGGTGTTAATTGGCCTACGATATACCTTGGGGTCGAAACGTCGACACTCTTTCCTTTGTGCCAGCCCCCAGAAACAACAGAGAATATTCAATTGTGTTTCACTAATGTGGTCTAGCTACTTGAATCAGTGAATAATTCATGTATTACTGGCAAAATATTTAGGCCAGAATTTATTTGAATTGGGCATTTTATGCATTCACGACTTCCATACTTCCTTCACAATCTCTTACCTTCACGAGAATCACTTACCCTTTCACCCCCTTTTCCCTGTCCTTTTGGGCACCTATTTGTGTATTGATTTGAATTTTGATATATGTATATAAAAGAAATTCTATGCAGCAGTGTGATTAAATAACACTTGCTACGTATTTCTGTTTTGTACTGTTGTTATTTTAATGTGATTATAATGCTTTACATTATGTCCAGTTAGTTCTAGTTTACTGGGATCATTCTATATTGTACTGCTAACTACCCAGGTCCCAGTACCAATGGGTTTACCCCTATATGTATAATAACACCAGCAGAAGGCAGGTGTTAAATCCCTGCTGCTACCGCAGCTTATCTCCTGTTTTTGGTTCGCATCGCAGATCTGGCAGCTCGTTGTGAAAGTGGTGTAGAGGTGTTTTCGTGAGTTTTTGCACGGGAACGCCTATTCTGCATCTCATTAGGGTTAGTTGGTGGTGTCACCCGTGGAGATAAAATTTGCGGCAGTTATCGCGGGAATACTGGCGATGTCTGCAGTTTGCACCCGCTTGTGAATGGGGCGATAAATCTATCTCCACTTTTGATGCGCTAAAGTGCAGATAACTCGGCAATAAGTCCTTGTGAATATGCCCCTGGATCTTGTTCTCTCCCCCTCCCCCCGAACAGACACCTTATCTGTCTTTTTGAGCCATACTGTTACATAGTTTGGACGGACACTCATTTCGTGCACTGCTCGTATGGTATTTATTGTTTTTCTAGAAATATCTTTTATGTTTAAGTTTCCATATGTTTTGAGGCCCAAACATATCACCTCCACTCATGCAACGCTGCTCCTATATACACACGGAGCCCTGACTCCACCGTGCGTGGTCTATCACTAATGGCATAAGACAACATGACACACATTAAGGTGATAACTTGGAATGTGCGTGGTATTCATAGCCCTGCACATCATTATGCTATTTACTTTTACCTTAAGCGCCAATCTACACATATTTCACTACTCCAGGAATCCCACTTGACATTCCTGGAGGCAGCTAACTTACAGCGACTTTGGTGTGGCCAGATATTTAGCACTAATTTCTCTTCCTACGCCTGTGGGGTGCTGATCTGGGTCCAACCATGGAATTCCCTTTATGGCGGACGATGTAGTGACAGACCCAGAAGGCCGCTACATCTCTATTAAGGGTCTTCTCGATGGCCGCCATATACTTTTAGGCAACATTTATGCCCCAAACACCAAACAGGCAATGTTCCTACACATGCTATCTGGAGTATTACCTCGCTGGAGAAGGCTCCCACGGTTGCTTGGGTGGGATTTTAATAGTGTTCTTGATACTGAACTGCTCGTTCCCTCCACTGCCCCGCACGACTGTGACCTCTAACACTCATGCACTTAGCTACTGGTTACCAAATTGGCATCTGGCGTATGGCGTGTGGCGTCTCCGCAATGCCTCCCCCAGGTTGTACTCCTTTTACTCAGCACCACTTCTCCTACATGTCAGGATTGACAGGATGGTCAGCACGTTGGACCTCACTCACATTGATTACTTTAGTGGCACCCACTCAGATCACAACCCCCAATGCCTCCAACTCACTTGGGACACATGGGCCCCCCTATTCCTACCTGGCGTTTGCAACCTACAGCACTGGAGGACCCATCGATTCAGTCTACTGTTGGTTCTGCCATTGATGACTACTATGTCCTTAATGGCGGCACTGCAGATACAAGATTAACTGAGTGGGATGCTTTTAAGGTGACACTTCAGGGCCATTGCTTAGGACTTGAATTGGAACATGCGCCGGCAACTAGATAAGGACATCTCATGTATCAAAGGTAGGCTTTTACACCTCAAAAACAAGGTATTGCGAGACCCATTAAATGGGCCCCATTTGGTGGGGGCGCAGCACGAATCGCAACACTTCTGGAGAGGTTACATTGTCTAAATAATGCTGCCCATTTGGCTAGGACCCACGGCGCAGCTGAAAGAGCTGGTTCTCTTCTTGCATGGTCAATAAGATAAGACCAATCCAGCTGCCCCATTGCGGCGTTATGCTCAGCCGATTACATCCTACTCTACACACAGCATGAGATACATGGTGAATTGATATGCCATTATACATTGCTCTATCAGTCTGTGTTTCACACCACCCCAGAAGACATTGCCACTTTTCTGTCTACCGTGCCTCTTCCATCCATCACATAGGATCAACGAGCAGAGATAGACGACCCCATCACGCCTTTTGAAATTCAGGAGACTTTTCATGCCCTCCCCACTGGCCGGACTCCCGGTCCGGAAGGACTGCCTGCGGAATTTTATAAAGCTCACGCTCCACTTCTGGCACCCCATCTACACACTCTATATGAGGAGGCCCCAGTGTCCTCCCTTCTTTCAGACTCTGCATGACTTGCTCCTTGTTTTGCTGCCTGAACCAGAAAGTGACCCCATAGCCCTGGGCTCATAAAGGCCATTAGTACTACTTAACACCGATTATAAAATCCTGGTGAAACTTCTTGCACATCGACTAGTGCCTCTAATTCTAACATTGGTACAACCGGACCAAAACGGGTTTGTTCCAGCTGGCAACCTTAACTTACAGTGGCTTTTCCGTATTCCTTAGTATGCTCCAGATCTCTGGCCCTAGGAGGGCTGCCTGGTATTAGACCTAGAGAAGGCCTTTGACTACATGGAGTGGACTTTTCTCTTTACAGTATTACCGCACTATGGTGTGGGTGACCGCTTCGTCAGATTGGTGCGCCTCCTGTATACCCTGCCAATGGCTAGAGTCAAGATGGGCTCCCTTATAACTGATCCCATTAGTATCTGCAGAGGTATGTGCAGGGCTGCCCCCTCTCGCCACTGCTTTTCTCCTTAGCTATAGAGCCTCTGGCAGCTGCTCTGCATGCCCAGGGTTGCACATGGGGTATACCCCTGGGAGATGGTGTCCCCTCTGTTTCCCTTTATGCAGATGATCTGATCATTTACCTCCGTGATGTATCTTCAGTCCCCACCACAGTCGCGCAGACTCTCAACCGAATGGACCAAATCTTGCCTTTTTCCGATGCCTCCGACCATCCCTAACCCTGGCCTCACCATTGCTGATGTCCCTCTCACCTGGCAGCCCTTCACGCTTCGATACTTGGGCATCCATGTATTCCATACTGCCACAGACCTGTTTGATGGCAATCTGACGCGAATCATCACCTCATTACGTGCCCAGATGGCCTTTTGGAGAACGCTGCCGCTGTCCGTGGCGGGACGCGTAGCCCTACTTAAAATGGTATTAAGGTTAATGGGGCGACCCTGTGTCCCTCAGAACCTGGGTATTAGTAATATAGAAAACAATTGGTTCTGTTGGGGGTAATTACTCTATATGTTTTCTCGTAATTACTTAAAAAAAAAAAAAAGAGTAAAATTAACTCCGTTATCTAATATTTCTCCTGGTGTGTTCTTGTTTAATTAATTTTTGGTATCTAATTAAGAAAGCCTGTTGTTGTGTTTTTTTGCGTATTCAATACATGCACTAGAGTAATTACCCCCACCCAACAGACCCAATTGTTTTGTATACTACTTAAAATGGTGGCGCTTCCCCATCTTCTATATTATTTTACCAATCTTCCACTGTATATCCCCACCCCCTCAATCTGGTCCTTTGAACGAGCTATGAGAGACTTCATTTGGAATACTTCCCTCTGCCGGGTGGCACTCTCAAAGCTCTACCAACCAACGAACCAGGGTGGAGTCTGTATGCCAAACTTCAAGCACTATTATCTGGCATCCCAATTGCGATGGGTGTCTATAAGGCTGGCCTCCCTTCAGTTGGCTGCCACTGCCACAACGCAGTCTGCTTAGACTCACTTCAATATTTTAAAGCTGTTCCGCCCATGTGCTATGGCACCACTACCCAAATCCGCACATCTACTGGTAGCTTACCACTGGTTTTTCCGCTGCCTCTATCTCCCACGAGCAATGACCCCTTACGCCCCTGCATTGGCAATGTTAGGTACACTCAGTGGGCTACACATGAGTACCATGGTGGAACTCTCTGTCTGGCATGAGGTGGGGCTCCACAGTATGGGAGACCTGTACAGAGATGGGGAGCTCCTCAAGTATAAGTCCTTGATGGTGGTTTAGGGCTTACCTCCTGGGCATTTCCTCCTTCACAATTCTCTCATTGGAGCGCTGAGACATGCATGAGGTGACATGACCCATGAACTCCCAAACCATCTCACTTTGCAACATCTTCATGTGCTAGGATAGGAAAGACACCTGGTGCACTGGCTAGCTGATTCCTTGCGCGTGCACATTGCGCTGTCACTCACATCCCTCCGCAGCCATTGGGAGACTGACCTGAATCACCCCTGTACAGATAGGGAGTGGTCTTCTCTCCTCGATAGTCCCATTCAAATTCCTCACAATGCCCGGTTCCATCTCATCCAGCTATGCATTATACATAATGCTTACATAACTTCGCCAAAATAAATCGGGACTTTCACCGAACAGATGCTTCCTGTCCCTGGTGCCGCTTAACAGACGCAGATCTAATCCATATGCTCTGGGCTTGCCCCAAATTGCACCAATATTGCCAGGGAGTGACACACCACCTGTCTCATCGGCAGAACATTGTTAATTACATGGGAGGCATGTCTCCTGGTTCTATATTGTAGAGACAAGAAATACAGAGATACGTCCCGATATATTGACCTGGGCCTTTAACTGGCCAAGAGACTCATCACCCGCAGGTGGAAGGCACCTGATCCCCCACCCCTCAAGACATGGATGCGATCGCTCACTGCCTGGGCACTGGCGGAGAGCGTTGTCCTACACAGGGAAGACAATCTGGGGCTCTGCAAATATCCCATAGCCATTAGCTGTGATGTTATCATGCTTGACGTGCATGCTGACACACAAGGTGCCTCCACCTCATTGCACACATTGCTGAGAGACGGTGGGGTGGTGATGGAGTAGGAACGGTCCACACCTCTCCTTGAGACAGAGACCCCCACTGCAACATGTTCTATTGCAATACTTTCAATTCCAAGATCTGTCTAAGCACTGGAGACCATTACCACGTCTTTTTACTATTGTCTCCTTGATTGCCCGCCCTGTACCTGACCGCAGAGAGGGGGATATGGTCTTTGTGGCCTGAACGATCATTGTTATTATAATTATTAACATTGCTACTCACGTAAATGCACTGTTTGATTCTGCCATTGCGATTTATCATTTCTTGTGCCCAGTGCTCACCTGCAACTGCATTGTGTTCTCTAGTGACACCTCAGTAGTATTCCAGACAACTGGATGGGCCTACCTATTATCCAGCTATCGCAACACATCACTATACTATGCATCCTAGATCTTGGAACACCATATGGTACTCTAACTCGCAATATTATGATGCCACTGCTGTTACTGTAATATTATAACTCATTGTTGCTTGTATAACTGGATTGTACTAAGAAAATGCAATAAACAGAGTTAAACAATCAGGGATATTGCTTTGCGCCTCAGGGGCTCCTCAAGTATTCTATCTTCCATTGGATTAGCATGTTATGTGAGTGCCATATGGGATGTCTTCAGACAGAACATGTTAGAGGCTCAAGTAACGGAAGAACTCCCCCTCAGGCATCATGTATTCCTCTCTAGGTACTCAGAATCGCTTCATGGCCCTGTCCACTAGTACATCTTTTATGGTACTGATCCCTATGAGTTCCAGTGCTTAAAACCCAATAATAGGCTTTGTACCACAGATAGTCTCCAAGAGTCCCACAGCAGGGTGCTTCCCGCTAGGGTCATAGGCCATCTTATCTGGTTGAGCGCCTTGTCCCACACCTGTAGTACTACTGTAATATATGTCAGCCACCTCAATCTACTATTTTTACCATAGAGGGCTGCTATGTAACCTTTCGATCCAATGAGCACCCTGTTGCCTCTCATGGATGGCTCAAAATTGTCTGTAAAGACCCAATTATTAACTACAACCAGTTGCGTAACCCAATAATACCACCTAAGGTTCACTAGGGCTATCCCACCATCATAAATTTCAGGGGTTAGCTTAGATAAAGCAATTCTCAGGGTGCCACAGTTCCACAGGAGCTAGCTCAGTTCTCAGTCTACACTCTGGAAGAAGCTCTCCAGAATGATGTACGGTAAATTGTGCAATACATAAAGTAATTTGAGTAATATTATCATTTTATACAGAGCCACCTGCCCAGCAGTGAGAGTGGCTATGTCTTCCAATGTATAGCATCACTCCTGAATTACTCCATTATATCATAAATATTGACTTTGAGGAAGCTCTCAGGAGAGTCGGTAAAAAAGAATCCCAAGTATAGGGTCTAACAGGCATAGATGGCTCCCAGTTTAAGAGTGGATAGAGGACCGATTTGGACCAGTTATTTGCGAAATCCACTATATCTTCCGAATATATGTATAACTTGCATTATCCTATCAAAGGGGGGAGGTATTGCAGAGTTTCTGTAGGCACTGCAATGTACTTAGGTCTGCGGGGGCCAACAATGCAAAAGTCTGAAGGAGTCCTCTCTAAAGCACGTACCTGTACTGCACTGGATGTTGGGTTTTGAAACTGGAAGTCTAGGGGAGGGAGGGTCCCAGTATGGCACAACAGGGGATGGGTGCAGTTCCAGGGCCCATAAATGTTAGAAAGGGCCAGGGCCAGTGCAGACACCAGTGCACAGTGCCCAAACAAGCAACAGTTTATTACCTCACCTCAGCTCCGATGTCAGGCCAAACAGTTTTGGCCGGAAAGGTCCATGGAGTCCACGACGGCAGGGAGTACCCCGCAGTCCACTTTCCACGCCCAGATCCAATCTCCCTAGGGGGAGATTAGATGGTCTCCACTCTCCTTTCTCTCTCTCTGCGATAGCCGCCGCCAGTTCCCCAGCTCGCAGCTTAGACGCCCAGGATGCTGTCCCCGCCCCACATTCACTGCCGCAGGCCTGGTGTGGGATGCCGCCATGCGAGTATCTTGCAGACAAGGGCTCAGAGTCGAGTCAGGGGCTCCTCCATCAGTTCCGGTGCCCCAATGCTACATGTGCATGCCAGTGGCGGCTACAGTAAATACAAAATGGTGTGAAGTGAGGCGCACGATCCACCACAAATTCGGGAGCACGACCACTGCGGCACTCTTCTTAGCTTTCCACGAGCAGGACGGAAAAGGAAGGACTTCCTTCATGCTTGTGAAACGCATCTCAAACCAATCCTGGAGAATGCTCTTGTGCTGTGAAAGCAGCTCCAGGATTGGTGGGAGCAGGCTCACCCAGTGCTCATTTTGAGGTTGGGGGCCTGTGCCAGCAATCCCCAGGATGTTTCATAGCCTTTGGATTGATGGGTCTACAGTGCGCATGTTGGGCTGGCCGTCGCAAGACGGCCGGCCAATCCGTCATGCGCACTGTAGACCAGTGGTGCCATCCTGCCTTTGCAGGAGTCACCCCGCCCCTACCCTCGCGCTGTACAACAAATAAATAAAATGGCATTGATATGCCATTTTATTTATTTGTGTTTGCCTGCTGCACTTGCAGCAGGCAGGGTGACGCTCCTCCACTCCCGAGGAGGAGCCGCCCCTGGTGCATGCACTGATGGAACTGGATGTCGGAGATTGGACAGGATGTTGGGTATATTAGGAGATCAGTGCAAGAGCTGCACTAAAACTTCACCATTTTGTTCGGCGGTAAGCCACGCCCCTCTCAATGTGATATTTATTTTATATTTCAAGTCCCACTATGCGATGCGAGTATTTATTCAGGGACACAGGTGCATATTTACAAGCCCCTATTTCCACAGGAAAGTCACTTTTTCCGATGTTCCTGTAGTGATAGGGGCTTCGCCTTATTCACAAGGCAGCGTTAAGCCACTTTACGTGACTTAACTCCGCCTTGTGAATAAAGCACCGTTTCACACTTTACTTAGCGTGAAAGGGGTGGGCAATTGGTTTTGGGGTGGGCGTTCTGCTGCAACATCCATTGATTTTAACGCTGCCCCATATTTAAAAGGGTGGAGTATATATGGGGCAGCGCCAAAATTAAGACCAGGGAAAACCTGGTCTGAAGCAGGCAAAACAAGGAGAAATGCTTTCTTTCTCCTCGTTTTTACTGTTTCTATGGGGCATATTCACAAGGAGCTATCACCAAATTAACGGCATTTTATCGCAGCCAAAGTCGTGATAAATGTACCCCCCCATTCACAAGCCGGTGTTAACAGCCCACAGCACCAGTTTACCCGCGATAGCAGCCGCAAAAAACATCGCCACAGAGGACCCTCGCAAATATCGCTAATGAGATGCAGAGTAGGCGTTCCCGTGACAAAAGCAGAGACAACAGCACACCTCAACATTCACAACGACCAGCCACATCTGCGATAAAAACACAAAACAGGCGATAATGCGTGTTAGCACCAGGAAATCTACACCTGCTCTGACCTGGTGTAAACTCAGACGGCAGCCAGCACCACAAAAGGGAGCACAGCCCAGGGCCACATCCAAAGGGCAACAGATGCCATGGAGCCACCCATCATGCGGCCCGGACACCCAAGAGGGCCAAAACACCCACCACCACCACCCCAGGACCACCCCTCTCTGGCACCCCCCGACCAAAGACATGCCACATCAGCCACACCTAAACATGTACAAAATATTCCGCCTGATGCCGCACAATCACAACTGGTGACATGGATGTGTCGTCACAGAAATGACCAGCACACATTCACTTTCGAAGCAACAAATGAAACTTTGTTAAAATGAACAACAAAATGAAATGAAGACACATGGCCGCTCCCCTCCGGACAATACGTAGGTCACAGCCTGTAAGACAAAAAACATGATGAGAAGGTGTATCCTGCGCACATCAGAGGACAGAGAGAGAGCGAAGGAGAGAGAGAGGAAGAGAGGGAGGGAGACAGAGAGAGAGAGAAGAGGAGAGAGAGAGGAAGAGAGGGAGAGAGAGAGAGAGTGCCACCCCTGCGCACCCAGGCCACACTGCTCACCTGCTGCCACCGGTGTGTCTCCAACCACGTGCCGGTATGTAGGGCAGTTCACCAGGTCACACATCTCATTCAGAGCCGTCAGCTGAAACAGAGCCCAGATACATGACTGGCACAGTACACACACTTGCACAAGACAACATCGCCTGCCCGCCCATGCACACCCAGGCAGAGGCACCCCAACCCCTCCCGCCGCCCATCGGAGCATTCCCGCCCATGCACACCCAGGCCTCAATGGTCACCTTCCACCACCGGCGCGTAGACAGGAGGTCCCACCACGTGCCGCTGCAAGCCACTAGCCCGGGGCCCGCGGACATGGCACCCTCCACATCATGCAGCCACGCTCCGCAGGCCACCATGTCTCATGTTTGGTGCTGGGTCTTGATTACTCCATGGCAGAGGACATACCAGTGCACCCGGCATCATCGTAGGCTGCACACCCGCTCAGCCCAATGGGTGCCACCAACTCTGGCATCCCTGAAGCGACGCCACGGGGCGGTAGGCCCACGCTGCCCGCTGGCTCTGGCCTACACTGCGGTCCAGCAGGGCACACAAAACCTGAGCTGTCCGGACTGCCGGGACGGGGCATCATCGCAGGCTGCACACCCGCTCAGCAGCTCAAGGTGCCACTGACTCAGTGCACCCAAAGTCACCGTCCCGTGGCGGGGTGCCTGTGCCATCCGCAAGGCCTCGGATGCCACTAACCCTGTGCAACCCCAGTCTGCGCCACGTGATGGTAGGCCCATGCCGTACTCCAGGCCTCGGATGCCACTAACCCTGTGCAACCCCAGTCTGCGCCACGTGGTGGTAGGCCCGTGCCGTACTCCAGGCCTCGGATGCCACTAACCCTGTGCGCAGCAACTCATGGGCCCTATATCAGTGCGAACCGTGAGGCGTCCGTCATCCAGTCACCACCGGAAGAGGGGAATGTGACGTCGTCGGACCCTTATGTTGGGGGAGTCACATGGCCTGTGACGCCTGTGCCGGATGGGTGTGGTGTGTGTGAAAACCTGCCCTCAGGGAGTGGCTGTGACATGCTGACAACTAGACCAGTGACCCGCACACCACCAGCGAGTACGGCTGCGACGGGTAGCAATGAGGGTCCCCCCTCGGTGCATAAGTGGAGTGGACTGGCCTGCCGTATGCCGGACCAGCGCAGGGCCTGCAACAATGACTCGTGGGCTCTGGGCATGGTCCAGTCCATGTCTGGACAAGGAAGTGACTGATGCTTGTCTCCCTGCTGCAGTGTTCACGGAACCCGCTACACAAGATGCAATGTTGCACCCCCTTACTGGCATACCACAGGATGAACATCATTGACGCAAGGGAAGGCACTGTCCCCACATTCATCCACACAGGAATGACGTAAGACATCACACAGCAGTGCGTCACTGGATGTTTATTTGCACATCCAGTGCTGTCATGCAGCTGGAGGAGCGGTACAGGGCAATGCCGAGCACACCACACAATATGGGCCCGTGGAGGGCCAGCCAGTGTCCATCCCAGGATGACCTGTACCGCGGAAGAGGAAGGGTACAGTCCGCAGTCTGTCCGCCGTGTCATTGGTCGTCAAACAGCATGTGGCAGTCCATGTCGCTGTCCAAGGTGAGTGCCTCGGAGTGTATCGGGGGTCAGTGGTGGGTCTTGAGGCCATGTGCGGCACCAAGCAGAAACAGGCAAGGTGGCGGTAATGGATGCTAGTGGCTGACCCTCCTGACCACAGTCCCATCCACGTCCTCATCCCCGGGTGTGTGCCCTGCCCCACCTGTGGGTGTTGCAGTGCCGGCTGAGGCACTGTGTGCCACTGTCACATCAGGGGCCGGAGGAGGATTGTCGGCCGCACTGTGTGGCAGTGACACATCAGGTGCCGAAGTGGATATGCCTGCCGCACTGGGAGGCACTGACACACCAGGGGCCGGAGATGTGGATGGTGTGGGGGCAGCAGCATTCATCATCGCCACGCCTTGTGGCAGCAATGCCATGACGAGGACATGCAGGGCACGGTAGATCCCAGCTACATTACGCTGATGTGCACCGGAGGCTGCCATCCTTTCCGCCTCCATCCGCACCATGTCCTCCATGAGCCTCCGCATGTGTGCCAGCTCAAGGCTGGCATCGCTGGGGCAACTATGAGCGGACAGGTATTCTTCCATCCGCGTCATGACTCCAGAGATGTCAGTCAGGGCTCGCTGGAGACCATGGGGCGGACATAGACACCCAAGGATGGCGACCAGTTTGGTAGCCATGAGCTCGAACCCCACCCAGACCTGCTCGGCCGTCTCCCTCTGGCCCTCCAGCACACGGTGTTGGAAGGCCATTTGTTGTTCCTGGGGGTCTTGGGAGGGTGCTGGGGCTGTGGGTGCTCCTGCTGGGTGGTTTGGGTGGTGGGTGGGGTCTCATGGATGTAGCTGGGCTGCCCTGATCCTGGAGGTGAGTTGCGGAGGTGGTCAATGAGGTCTTGGAGTGGAGAGGTGTGGTGCAGCGGCCAGGGCAGCTGACTTCGGAGCACAGGGTTCACAGTTCGATCCCCGGCTCCGGCGGCAGCTCAGCTCAGCACCATGTGACTCTGGGCAATAGCTCACTTAATTTCCCCTCCGGCCCCCAGCGCCTTGAGACCCGTAAGGGTGAGTAGCTGCGCTATATAAAAACGGACTTACATTTTTTTTTTTTACTTACATTTGGATGGTTTGGATGTCGATGCTGGTGTTGTCCTCCTCCTCTTCATCAGTGAAGAGTGGCTGTGACTACTCTGCAGGAGGTGTTGAAGATGCCCCTGCGATGTGAAGGGGAGATGGTGTATTATAATGTGTCTCCATGTATGTAGCAGCATGGTACAGGTTGACATTCAGACAGCATGGCATTGTACATTGTGACAGTGTGTGGGTCTGGGCGAGGACCCAGAGTGATTGTTATGTTATGTTATGTTAACAGGTATTTATTAAGCGCACAGCTACTCCCGGGAGTGTCCCGGCACTCAAGGCAAAGACCCGCACCACTGAACCAAAGTACTCCAATCTAAGGCTGCTGTTGGAATAACCAAGTTTTTTATTTCCTTCTGAACGTGAGGAGATCCTGGGATTGCCTCAGCACGAGTGGCAGGCCATTCCAGAGGCGAGAGGCCACCACTTGGAAAGATCTGTCACCCCTCCGAGAGAGCAGGATTTGTGGGGTAATGATCAGTGACTGGGCGGACGACCTCAGAGTTCGACACGGAATATAGTGCTGCAGTCTTTCCCCAAGATATGGGGCACCTATTTTATGAAAGGCCTTAAAGACCAGCAGTAGTGATTTAAAGGTGATCCGTTTCCTAATTGGTAGCCAATGCAGGGAGGCCAGGAGGGGTGTAGAGTGAGTTCTCGGCCCTACCAAAAGAATGGCTCTGGCCGCCACATTTTGGATCACCTGGAGGCGGCCAAGTAAAAATTCAGGAAGGCCAAGATACAGGGCATTGGCATAGTCCAATCTCGACACCACCAGAGCTTGGACTATCGTCTTCCTGTGAGAGACCGGGAGTAGAGGGAGAAAGTTCCTCAACATCCCAAAACAGGCCCCCGCCACTGATTGAATTTGGGCCTTCATTGAGAGAGAGTCATCAAATTTGATGCCTAGATTTTTTACAGTCTGAACAGCTGAAGTGGGAGGAGACATGTCTTGCGGCCACTAATGATGCCATAGATCACAGGATCGAGAGCCGAAGAACATCATCTCTGACTTCTCAGAGTTGCACTTCAGTTGGTTTTTCCTGAGCCAGTGGAATACCTCTGATAAGCATGTGTTGATTTCCTTCCTGTTAAATTCTGAGCTCTTCTCGCAGGTAAACAGCAGTTGTGTGTCATCAGCGTATGGCACTATCTTTGCCCCATGATTCTCTGCGAGAAGCGCCAGAGGCGCCATATAAACATTAAACAATGTGGGGCTAAGAATTGAGCCCTGAGGGACCCCCACATTCATAGGGGGAATGGGTGCCGAGAAAGGCGGGGACCAGATAGTTTGCTGGTTTGTGGGTGTGCACTGTGCCCTGCTTGCTTGTGCATGTGTGCCATTGTGGCCATCTCCCCCCGTCCCCCCAGTACCTGGTGGTCACTCACCCTGTTGCGGTTGTGTTGTGTCCTGTCGAGCAGTGTCCGGTCCCCCGACTCCGGCCACAGTCTCCACACTGATGACTGTCGACACCAGCTCCTCCATGTCATCCAGCTCCAGCTGTGGCGCTGGGCCCCCACCTCCGTTCTGCGTTGCTGCCTTCAGGTTGGCGGAGAGTTTATCCTTGGTCTTCCGCTTGATGTCATTCCATCGCCTCTTGACCTCGTCCATTGTCCGCTTGTGCTCTCCGACGGCATTCACCTTGTCGACGATGTCCCGCCATATTCCATTTTTGGTGCCCAATGACACGTTGGAGGTGACGAAGAGTTGTTGATGGTGTTCCATCACCTCCGTGACTATGATCCTGTTCGCCTGCGGACTGAACTTGGTCTTCCTGGTCTTCTTGTCCTTGCCCTTCCCTGTCCCCGAGGTCCCAGGCTGGTCGTCCGGGGTGCTTGTGGGGTTGCGCTCGTCCTCTGCGCCTGCTCCGGCTGCCTCCATGGTGCTTGTGTGTTGGTCAGTTTGTGTGTGGGTTTTTCTTCCTGCTTTTATGGAGGTTTCTGACGCCTGCCAGGTGTGTGTTGCAGGCCTGGCGCTGCTTGTCGCTGGTTTCCTCATCGCGCTTTGGCCCATCGCGTGTTTTTTGGTGTTGTGGTTTGTGTTTTTATCTCTAATGTGGTGGTTGTATAGCGGACTTTGTCCGCGGGTTCGGCAGGCCATCGCATGGTACCGCCTTGTTGTGAATTGCACGTTGACACGTGGATATTTTCCAGCGATGGGCTGTGATATTGAAAGTTGCGTTACGCTACTCTTGCGGTAATTATCACACGTTCTTGTGAATATACCCCCTATGTGTGCTGCATTGTGCATCACTCATAGAAACAGTAAAACGCTGTGCATGATTGTTTGTGTGCAGGAAGGTGCCCCTTCCAGTACATAAACAATGATTTTAAAAATGACGAGTTGCAACTTCATTGTGTCCTGCACAAACAGCACACATAGAAGATACAAATCACCATTTATGATTGTTTATGTGTAGGAAGGAACACCTTCCTACACATAAACAATCATTTGCCACAACACAGGCACCCTTGCATTACGGTGCAAGGGTGCCTGCGTTGGCACTAGGCAGCTAGATTTAGCGCCAGCGCAGGTAGAAATGCAGGGCTGCACCGTTTTGTTGTAAATACGGTGCAGACCTGCGTTTCTAAAGTGACGGAGTGTGATGTTAGCCTTCTTGGCTTAACGCTGCACTCTGCCACTTTAGTTGTAAATATGCCCCACAGTTCGCCAAACTTTTGTGTTTCAGAGAGGATTAAAAGCTGCTAAGGCCCGACCAGAAGTCAGTAACACTTAGGAGTTATTTATTATCATTTGCAGGGGCGCTTTTTCGGTGCTGCACAATTTTGCACTGCACCTGCAGGCTTTTATAATGGTAAGTAATTTGATGCAATGCTTTACGTTGCTTTGCGCCACACAAAAACTTAGTAATAGCCTCTTAAATACTTTCTATAACCTTGGTACATAAAGGCCTAAGTTGCCAGGAGAAACATTTGGCACGCTAGTCCCTTGCATAAAGTGTCCAGGGACAAGAGAAATTAATGTGAAGTTTGAAAGTTATGAGACAATGACGCTCGTGACATTTCCGAGCACTTCTTTTATTAGGTTTTTAACTACTGCCTTTCCTCAATTTCTTTTTCATTTAAATTGAAAAGCGTATTGAAGTAGTTTACTATTTACAAAGCCATGATTTGACCTCTATATGGATTGATGGTGACACAGTGAGATCAGAACAGCGTCTTTTACGTTGCATTCCTCTCAGCTCCATCAATATTTGATGAAAGGCTGCGCACAGACGAGGAACGCGCATTAGCCGCCATTCCTTCTGCCAAACGATTGAAGATCACTTCCGCCCTATGCGCATGAACCTCTCTGAGGATCAGTCTTGCAGTGATTGCCTGAAGGGAGATCAGTGCTGCATTGATGGAGCGCTGACCCGCCCCTTCGCCCTCGCAGACTTCTCTACGGAAATAACAGATAAGCAAGAGGGTGCACAGTATCTAGGGGGTCACGCTTCATCCTTGCAGCGATTGCTTCTTTAACTGGGCCTGTGGTTGTAATAGCAGCTCTGGTGAAAAGGTAAATGTTTAATAGCTACAGTGAAGCTGTGCTCTGAGCACCCTACAACGGCTGTGAATTTCTGGTTTCACGAAAGGGCAGGTGTTATTTCCGACAGAAAAATACTCGATTGAATGTACTGACTTTTGTGTAATTGGGAATTTAAGGAGGTGATTTCTCACATGGTATCGGTTCAGAGTGAGTACTGCCCTTTTCAGCTCCAGTAAATCTGCACATTTGTTCGGCGTGGATGTCACCCTGGGTCACTGGGGTGTAAATTACCACAGGTGTTGTCAATACCAACCACATGAACACTTTTGAACTAAGCTCCAACCAGTGGAGTGAAGATCAGAATGAATGATGTCTTCATAGGTTTCTCTGCTGGCCAGAACACAGCTGAGTGAAGTGAGGCGTATTGCATCCAGGGTCCTCCTTTACGCTTACCTGCCATCAGCAATCTGCAGCTTTACGGTCTCTCACCTGACTGGAGTGCACAACTTTTGCGGTATCAGCACGTCCAGTGGGCATCTGGATTGGCACTTTTGGCCTCCAAAGGTTGTTGGTTAAGGCGCGGCTCAGCGTGTGAAGTCACAAACGATCCACCATGAACCTGTTTGGGCGGTTCTGTGAAGAGAATGATGAACAGGACCACACATGATCTATTGAGAGTGAAGAAGCTAACGAATTAAGATGCAAAATAATTTAGAATAATAGCTGTATGTGCAATGATTAACGTAAAATTTAAGAAGAAATAACACTTATTTTGAATGTGCAAGCTGCACTAGGCAGATATAATTATCTGTATAGGCTGCAGAAACGCTTAAATGCAAGTTTTCTTTTAACTAGAAGTGAACTCGACAATGTTGAAATGTGCACAATGAAATTTAGAAACCAGACCTTAATGTGACATGCTTAGAAATATTTGTCATAACTGCACAATGTTCTGGTTTAACAAATGTATTACATTTTACTAAGAAACATCTGATTGTGATAACCAAACTTCCTATTTACTCCATATTTCAAATAATGCTTGAATAGACTTTTGTATATATTAAAATAGTATTTCTTGTTCGTGTTAATGAAATGCATTACTAAACAGTGTTTTTGCAAGCTGATGTTTCTCTTCTTTAGCCAAGTTCATTGTTTATACAATAGAACATTTAACATTTGAAGTGTCATGTTTTTTAGGCAGGTCTTGTCATGTATACCCCTATTACATACATTTGTCCCATCCACACGACAATAACGATTCTAAACAGGCGACCTTTTACCTAGTAGCTTGCTAGTCTCTTCAACACCAGGTTCTCAGTATTCTATCATAATCCCTGTACCTGACGTACATAAACATGTCCTCAGGCACAGCATAATTATTCTGTATAAGGGTCACCACTTTTTTCATTCTTGGCCAACAGCCAGCTGTGCATGATCGCATTTGTTCGGACAAACATTTATGATTGTTTTCAAAACATATCGATTCTAGAAGAAACCCTGGAGTGACCACTCTAGTATATAAGACCCTTATTTCCCCCTTCAAATTAGAGGAGAATTCCTTCCAAGCTGACACCGGATCCTGCATGCTGAATCTTCGACAAGCAGCGGTCTGACATCCCTTGCGGGCTGTCATCCTCGAAGCAGAGTCAGGGTCCTTTATTCTCAACCATCAGATGAGGGGGACGGTTCTTCCCTAGGGGTTTCTGGGCTACATACACACGCATATACATGCTACACATATAGATCTAGGCTAGGTACATTTAGGCAAATTACTTAGGGCGCGCATTTTAGGAATATGCAAGTGCTACTGTTTTTATCTGAACTGCTTATGTTCATCTTATTAGCACTATGGTGGAAATGTATCTACTATTTACTATATTGGTACTAGCAATCTCTTTCGTATGCTTCTGTCTCCTGATTGTTGCAGCACATATGTTTTACACAAGGCATTCGCTGGACAAATAAATACTTTTTTAAACGTTCTTATCGCCATCCTGTGTATTTTCTGAGAATAAGTAAGCATGAGTGTCTGAGCGAAACGTACTGTACTGTCTTCCATGATCCCTGAGGAATCAGGGTCGTCATGTTCAGTGATTGCCAGAAATTACCTACACCACTGTAAAATACAGGGGGGTGGTAGTGGCACTGTAGAGATAGCTGGTCTAATGGCTGACATATCCTGTGGGGGTGTCCGGAAGCGGCTGGGACACCAAGCCCTCAGTTTAGGTCATCCAAAACACGCAGGTCCTGGGGATTCCTAGGAGCCACATGACATGGAGCAGCCAACGTTGGTTTGGTTCTTATATTAACAGTAAAAATCTGAGTAGGTCAGTCGTGCTTTCTCAGAAAGCCCTACTCACACTTTTTCAGAGACATCTGAAGTGGGAAGGGAAATCCGCCTCAGGTGAACAGATATACCCTGTGTATTGGCTGAAGGTCTAAACAAGCTTGTAAGGATAAAAGGTTCCCACATTGTGCAAAACCCTACCTCTTAACTTTTTCTCTTCTCTTTTAAAAATGAGCTCTCTTCACTCACTTTTTGTGTACGCAACTCGCCACAGCTACCGCCTCCTGTTGCCACCGGATTCCATGAGGCGCCGGTCCATGAGGGGACCAAACTACTATTCCCAGCAGTCTAAGCGGTGTGCTCGCCGCCAACGTCACAGCGCCAGAAGGTGCTCAAATTGCGGACAGGGCTCCCGCAGTGTGGGCCGCGCCCGGGCGTGCCCGGGCCAAGGGCGGGCCCGTCTGCGCCTGTCCGAGACCGGACGAGGCAGGGCTGGGCCATATCCCTTGCCCCTGCGTTTTGAAGTCAAGTGTACCGGTAAGGAGCTTTAACCTCTTTTTCTCGCATTGGAGCGCATTGAACTAAAATGGGGAAGAGAAAATTGGAAACAACTAAGGGGAAGGGGAAGCCCGTTGATAAAACTGTACCAATTACAAATTATTTGAAAAGCGCAATGGGCATTATTAACAGTGAGATTGTACAAGTAGAGGAGCAACTGGCAGCTACCAAGACGGCCCTGAACGTTGCCCAAAAGGAGGCTGTCAATCTTGGAAGACCACGATAGTGGAAATAGTGCTGGCTTTGAGCCTGAAGTACAGGACTTGAGTAACTGTAATGGCAGGAGTAACAGCCTGAAGGATAACAGTTCTAACATTCCTAAATCAGATCAACCCACTAAGTTGGGCCCTTGTGTGTTAACAACCCCCCCTTGAAATTTCCATGGTATCGGATACACCTGACCTGATTTCTCCACCCGCGAAGAGGTGTAAACAGTACACAGCACCAGCAAAGAACAGCTTACAAAAAACCAAAAAAATGGGGAAGATCACAAAATCGGACGGAAAGGAAATGGGGACAGGACTTGAAGAGTCAATACGATATATGCAAGGCATTGATACACTCTTAAAAAAATTACATGGGAAAATTGACACCATTGAAAGGCGTGTTATGGCTGAAATAAATCTAGTGCAAAAAGACATTACCCAATTGATGGAACTGGTTGCAGCTCTACGGACACCTAGCGTATCCAATATATGTCAGAAGTCTATGTCTAGTAGAAACCTTGATAAGAGATTACAAATTGATCAAAGTCATGTAAGTGAAATAGAGAAGGTTAATATTCACCAATCATCTGTAAAACAAACAGAGGAAGTACCCGGATCTTCTAGACTACATTCAAGTTAATGAACATAGAGACTGCTAGCAACACACTCCTAAACATCACGGCTGACTCCATCGTATCCCCTACCTCACTGACTGGTAATACTTTAACGAGCAGGGATGAAGGAGGGGGGGAAACCATTGCATGGGAAAATGTCAGTTCTTGTTTTGGAATGTGGCGGGACTAAAATCCAAGGTGACAAATAAAATATGGGTGGACTTTGTGTGTAGTTTTGACATTCTCAGCTTGCAGGAAACCTGGGTGGAAGGGCCCATCCATATTAGCCGCTATAAAACACTTCACACCCCAGCAGTCCCATCATTACATGGCAGAGCAAGGGGGGGTCTCTGCACTTATATTTCTAACTATTTGAACATAGGAAAAATTGTTTTAAATGTGTCAGATCCGTTTTATCAAATCATCACTCTTCAGATAGATAAAGGGGCCGATTCCGATCTCGGTCGGAGCGCACCCAAGACCATTCGGTCGGGAAAAAAGCCATGCGAATGCCTGTTTCCCGACCGATCCGTACTAGCATACCGAACGAGTAAGTACGATGCGCACAACAGCACAGAATCCGGCCGAGTCGTACTCACCCAATCCAGGTCCTGTTCTCCGACCGAGGCGAATCCGGAAACGCAGAATCGAGTCGCACGGAAGGGAAAATGCAGCTCCGTCCGGCCGAACAAGTACGATGCGCTTTCCGTACACGCCGAACCCGTCGCTACGCACAGCACGTCAAAGCATCCGGGAGAGGCGCACATAAGCTCCGATTCGCGCCACAACACGATCCACGGCTACGAGGCGAACACGCCAGCGACGAGGACGACGCGAAGCAACGAGAAAGACGAACGACACGAACCAACCATGAATCCCTTCGTCCCGATCATACCAATATTCTACATTTACTACCGGAACAGGCACGGACGCGTACGGCGCAGAAGGTAAGTCAGACACCAACCACAAAACACATACAACACGTACACGACACATCACACACACACAGAGGGATGCAGAATTTACTTACACCAGCAACAGCAGCACCATAGGGGCGGGATGCCCATCACCAATGCCACATATGCACACAGGGGCCTGAATGCGCACCACCACCCCTACCCAGGGGGCCGGATGCCAACCACCACTACCACCCTTAGCCAGGGGGTGCCAGATGCCCACAACCACTACCACCCTTACCCAGGGGGGCTGGATGCCTGCCACTACTACCACCCTTAGCCAGGGGGTGCCAGATGCCTACCACTACTACCACCCTTACCCAGGGGGGCTGGATGCCAACCACCACTACCACCCTTAGCCAGGGGGTGCCAGATGCCCACCACCACTACCACCCTTAGCCATGGGGGTGCCAGATGCCTACCACTACTACCACCCTTAGCCAGGGGGGGCTGGATGCCTACCACTACTACCACCCTTACCCAGGGGGGGCTGGATGCCTACCACTACTACCACCCTTACCCAGGGGGGTGCCAGATGCCTAAAAACTACTACCACCCTTACCCAGGGGGTGCCAGATGCCTACCACTACTACCACCCTTACCCAGGGGGGCTGGATGCCTACCACTACTACCACCCTTAGCCAGGGGGGTGCCAGATGCCTACCACCACTACCACCCTTACCCAGGGGGGGCTGGATGCCTACCACCACTACCACCCTTACCCAGGGGGGGCTGGATGCCTACCACTACTACCACCCTTACCCAGGGGGGTGCCAGATGCCTACCACCACTACCACCCTCACCCAGGGGGGGCTGGATGCCTACCACTACTACCACCCTTACCCATGGGGGGCTGGATGCCTACCACTACTACCACCCTTAGCCAGGGGGGTGCCAGATGCCTGCCACCACTACCACCCTTACCCAGGGGGGGCTGGATGCCTACCACTACTACCACCCTTAGCCAGGGGGGTGCCAGATGCCTACCACCACTACCACCCTCACCCAGGGGGGGCTGGATGCCTACCACTACTACCACCCTTACCCAGGGGGGCAGGATGCCTGTCACTACTACCACCTCTACCCATGGGGGGCTGGATGCCTACCACCAACACCACCCCCACTCATAGGATGGACAATGCATGACACAACCAGCACACCACAACCTAGGGAATGCAAGAAAAAGACATCCCCCAACACCATGACAAGCGTGTGTAGACTGTGTCAAATGCCTACAACACTGAACATGACTTTGAACATACAATGTGACCCCCTATCACATGTGTCACACATATATGTGTGTGGCCCCCACAATGCAAGCAGGCCATGACCATTGTGGCAATGGGGTCCAAACCCCCATCATCACAGTGACCAAAATGTAAGTGTGGGGTCCATAGCTGAAGCACATTTTGAACATTGTGGCAATGGGTTCTAACGCCCCATCACCACAGTGACCAAAAGGTAAGTGTGGGGTCCATAGCTGAAGCACATTTTGAACATTGTGGCAATGGGGTCTAACGCCCCATCACCACAGTGACCAAAATGTAAGTGTGGAGTCCATAGCTGAAGCACATTTTGAACATTGTGGCAATGGGGTCTAACGCCCCATCACCACAGTGACCAAAAGGTAAGTGTGGGGTCCATAGCTGAAGCACATTTTGAACATTGTGGCAATGGGGTCTAACGCCCCATCACCACAGTGACCAAAAGGTAAGTGTGGGGTCCATAGCTGAAGCACATTTTGAACAGTGTGGCAATGGGGTCCAAACCCCCATCATCACAGTGACCAATATGTAAGTGTGGGGTCCATAGCTGAAGCACATTTTGAACATTGTGGCAATGGGGTCCAAACTCCCATCATCACAGTGACCAAAATGTAAGTGTGGGGTCCATAGCTGAAGCACATTTTGAACAGTGTGGCAATGGGGTCCAAACCCCCATCATCACAGTGACCAAAATGTAAGTGCGGGGTCCATAGCTGAAGCACATTTTGAACAGTGTGGCAATGGGGTCCAAACCCCCATCATCACAGTGACCAAAATGTAAGTGTGGGGTCCATAGCTGAAGCACATTTTGAACAGTGTGGCAATGGGGTCCAAACCCCCATCATCACAGTGACCAAAATGTAAGTGTGGGGTCCATAGCTGAAGCACATTTTGAACATTGTGGCAATGGGGTCCAAACTCCCATCATCACAGTGACCAAAATGTAAGTGTGGGGTCCATAGCTGAAGCACATTTTGAACAGTGTGGCAATGGGGTCCAAACCCCCATCATCACAGTGACCAAAATGTAAGTGTGGGGTCCATAGCTGAAGCACATTTTGAACAGTGTGGCAATGGGGTCCAAACCCCCATCATCACAGTGACCAAAATGTAAGTGTGGGGTCCATAGCTGAAGCACATTTTGAACATTGTGGCAATGGGGTCCAAACCCCCATCATCACAGTGACCAAAATGTAAGTGTGGGGTCCATAGCTGAAGCACATTTTGAACATTGTGGCAATGGGGTCCAAACCCCCATCATCACAGTGACCAAAATGTAAGTGTTGACAAAGAAAGAGCTGCAACTGCCAAACTGCATGGATGATTCCTGGTCACAGAACATAAAACACATCAGTGGCAAAGTAGTGCATGTGTCCCATTGCAACATAAATTGGGGGAGCCAAATACTGCAGTGAAAATAAGACATACCTTTGGCCATGTGCAGACAAACAACACCCATGGGGGCTGACACTGTCAACATTCATCAATGACACAATGACAGAAGTGACCATCAGAATGCAGACCCACATATTTGCACCAATGGGCACACAAATGCAGATACCCTGTGGAGACTGTAGATGTGAGGTGAACAGATACCATACCATGGCAGCAATGGGACACACAAACCATGATCATTGTGCTGACCGATGACCTAGGAGTCCCAGGGACAGCAGGGGAAAGCCACCAAACTACATACAGCCAATGGCACACCCAAGATATGCCAATGCAGTGGTGCAGATGTACAAACACAAACAGGCAGACCCACACTGCACATCATACACAACAGGTGAGGGGGGTGCCAGTGTCCCCAGGCAACCACACAACACATGAGGAGACCTGAATACCAATCATACAGATGTGCATACAGTGCCACACAAAGGTAACTCATGGATCCAAATCCCCTATGTGGGCAAGCAGGCATTGTCAGATGAGAGGGAGCACAAATCACACATGTCACACAGGCACCTAGGAACAGCAACTGACACAGCAAGACACAGACACACCACAGCACTACCCCCAGGGCCCCCACAATGTGGTGACCCTGGGCTGCATTACAATCCCACTGTGATGACAAAGCTAAATGTCGTTCACACTGTGAACCACTGTCATGTGTCCTGAGCAACAAACTACCATCACACCTACACAAGCACAAATCAATCAGCATGGCCAGTAAGCCAAGGCCAACATGGAGGCAGGGGCCTAGCCGGGCAACAACTCTCATCTGCACACACTCAACACCACACCCCTCGACCTCCAACAATGTGCAGCAGTGAAGCACACATGCACTGGTGACATTGCACATGCACCCATGACTATTCCAGGGTGGTGGGTGGGAACCAAGGTGCAGAAACACATCACACATGGCCACTCAACAAGACTCCTGAATGTCTGACACACTGCACACTACGCTGTGCATGGACATGACGGCAATACCACACCAACCAATGGGATCCCAGCCACAGTCACACACCAATGAAGAAGCCAAGGTCACCCACAAAGAACACACATAGACAACAACCAACATTGCAGCCCGGACCCTGAGGAGTGCCAGCAGTCACACACACAACGTGTCACAATCACTGAAAGATAACACAAACTGGAAATCACATGACAGGGGCAAACAACAAGTGCCAAGGGGAAACCTGACTGTGACCCATCTGCGTCTGCACACAAACTCAGCCCTGACAGCAAACACACCTATGGGTGACACCCTGATGACCAGTAATGTGCCATGCACCCACATCACAGAGAACCCAGGGAGAAGACTTTGGGGGAACATAGGTCAACTCAGCAAGCATCACAAACAGGTACAACACTAGGGATCACAGCATGCACAGCTAAACGGAAGTGAACACACAGACATGCACATACAACACACACCTTGGGCGCAGGCAATGTCACAGGAGTACACACTGCCATGAGGGGACTCCACTCCTGTGTGAGGAAAGCTGTGCCATATGTTGCCTCAGTAGGGCCCCATCATGTCAGCTGAGCACTTGGTCACACAATCAACAATTAGCACCAAATGAGGGCTCCCGTCACATCAGCCTGGTCATGGAAGTGCCAACGAAATCATCAGCACAGATCCAACACACTTGTATAGCAATGTTGCACTGACAACACAGATGAGTCCTTCCCCATTGATGCCCAAACCTGCATGTCCAGTGGAGATGGCCACACGGTCAGGGAAGTAGACGAATTGAACAATGGCAGACACAACAGATGTGCAGGGGTGGAAGCCACAGATGTGAAATAGCTAATGTAAGTAGGAAATCCCATTGCCAAATACTGAACACATGACACCCTCAGATGCTGCTATGGATGACATGGATACACCACAGGATAGGACACATTCCCCCTGGACCACATGGGTTCCTGCACAGTAACACTTCATTATCATGAGACCAAATATCACCATCACTGCAGCAAGGGCATGGTTAGCATCATCAACAACATGTACATCAGAAGCATAAGCACTAGAGAACAGAAAGTTGCTTTATTCAGCATATGTGTGTAATGAAAACTGAAAGTCCAGAAAAAACACAAAGGCCAATGGCCAGTCCATTGTCAAAGTCCAAACAGGGTGACAGTGGCAGATGTCACCCTACGCATGCCTGCACAAAACCAGGGACAATCCACTAGGAGGGGCAACCGGGGGGCAGGCCAGGCACACGCAGGGACAGGATCAGGGCTCACCAGGAGGAAGCAGGGAAGGGGTGGTGGGTGCTGGAGAGCCACTGACAACTGCAGTGGAGGTGTCTGACATGGTGTGTGCCGGCACAACTGGGGGGCATGACTCAGATGTTGTGGGTGCCGGCACGACTGCAGTGGACCCTGCAGATGGAGTGGACAGGTCCGCCACTGCAGTGCCAAAGTCAGACAGGGTGGTAGTGGACTCCACTGCAGTGCCTACCACCAGGGGAAGAGAATGGGGAACAGGCAAGGTGGGCTGGACAGAGGGGGAGGACACCCTCACCACATCAGTGGCACAGACAAGCGCAGCGGGGGTGTGTGGTGCCGGGAGAGCAAGTGGCAGGGGGAGAAGGCCGGATCCTCTTGGGGATGGTATATCTGTGGGTGGGGGAACCTGGGGCTGGGTGTGGTGGGGGCACCTGTGGAGTGGGGGCCTGAGGGATGGAGGAAGGAGACCTGGTGCCTGAGCTGCAGGGCGGCGGCGGGGTCTTGCTCTTACGACTCCGGGGGGACTTGCGGGTGGGGGCCTCAGTCTGTCTGTGCCTGGGGGAGGGTGTCCGGGGGCGAGGGGCACTCTGCTCCGTGTGGGTGGGCTTTCTCTTCCCCTGAATGCTGTATCAGCTGGATCGGAGGGGAAGAGGCCGAGGTCACTGAGGAAGAGCCGCTGGGTCTTTGGGGTTGCAGGTGAGGCAAGGGAGGGTGCTTTGGAGGGAGAGGCAACTGAGGACTGCGCAGTGCTCGTGGATGCGTGTGTGTGTTCCAGGGCCCCATCCCCTGTGAGTCTGTTTCAGTCCCCTGACTGTGCGTGCGTGTGCGTTTTGTTTGTGGCGTGTGTGTCTGTGTGCTGGATGTGTGTGTGCTGGTGTGTGCCTGTGCCGGTGTGTGTGTGCTTGGGACGGGTAAGGTGCTGGGGAGTGTGGATGGAGCAGAGGCAGGAGGGGTGAGGGACTGTCTGAGGAGGGACACTGCTGCCATCAGGGAGGAGTCCATGGACCTATTGCCCCTCTGTAGGTCAGACATGCCCGATGAGATGCCCTCCATGAACGACACCAGCTGAGTCAACAGAGCGGTGTGCGCATGGAGGACACTCAGCATGGCTGTCTGCCCTACATGGAGCTGGCGAAGGAGGTACACATACTCCTCACTCAGGGCAGCAGGGGACACAGGGGCAGGGGGTGCGGTGCCTGGCCCAAAGGAGACACGCTCCCGAACATGGGAGCCTCCACGGACCTGGGGAATGGGAGCCGATGGGAGGGCGGTGGTGGTGCTGGTGGTGGCGGGGACAGCAACACTAGCTGGGGTGTGGTGGCTGCTGACACCCGCCTCCATAAGGGAGTCATCCTCCGAGTTGCTCTGGTCCTCAGCTGAGGTGGATGGTGCTGAGGACTCCTCGGTGTGGCTCCCCTCGCCCTCCGTGCCACTGGGTCCCTCCGACCACTCCTCAGCTGCTGACCCAGTCTGGCTCTCCTGCTCCTCCTGGTCCGTGGAGCTGTCCCCTTCCGTGGCCGTGGATGTATCTGCAAACAATGGGGAAACAGACAGACATCAGTCACCTGCACCAAACGCACACACCACTGTGAGCACAGCACATTACAGAGCAAGCCCTGGCATCATTAGTTGTACATTGCTAAAAGTGCCCTAACTGAACAGGAGAAGCCAATTGTCAGTCTGATGCCTACCATGGCACTCACATCCCACATGGCCTTGCACCCATCTGTCTGGTGTCTGTTGGATAGCAACACCCCAGTGTGGACACATGCACCAACTACACAGTAGTTGGACAGTGCAGAGGACACGGTGTAGCATGTGGACATGCACACATCACAACTCTTGCCACTGAGTCAGTACAGGTTTCCGGATAAAGGGACGCCCAGAGTCAAATAGGAAATGCATGTGATGCATACCAGCGACAGACACCATGATGCACCCATGTCCTGATAGCCATCGCCACAATGGTGTGCATGTAGCACATGTCACTCCCCTGCAGGATCACCAATAAGTAGACACATGCCATGGCGGAGGCATGACTGCTAAGTCATACATCACTGTCTCAGTGATGTATGACTTGGCAGCCAGACAACAACACTCTGCACTGTGTCACAATAGTAGGTCATGGGGAATGCAAGTCCTGGAGCTGCACAAGTGCACATGTACATCCCCCACACAACACATCATCTTAACCCTCATCTGTCCAGGTCATACCGATTGGACATATGGGAGACCTGTGACACTACCCTCTGAACCTGAGCCCCTCACAATCTGCCGTGAATGGGGAACAGCTGCCTGAACTTCACATTCGCATACCCCAGTCTGCACGGGCAGCTGATCAAACACCTATGTGACACACAAGTATCGTCTCCTATGGTCACATCTCCAGTGGCATGCTGAGCCCCTACCGAGAAACACCCCAGCAGTCCTGGCAACAAATCCACAGCACACTGACACAGAGGCAGACACCTGAGGGGTCAAATCACTGCGCACAATGTGTCAGCTGATACACGGGAGTGGGAGTACAGAGTGCATTGCATGGCCTGGAGTAGGCATGACTGTCCTGCCCCACATGAATGAGGGATGAGCCCTGGACAGTGGATAGCTGGCTATGTATGTGTGACACACGTAATCTGCACACTCCTGGGGCCCAAACATTGTTCCCACCCGCTGCATGGGTGTGTGCCACATACCCCAGGCACATGTGGTGGCTCAGCTCAGCAAGTGGACCGCATATCAAAGCAACACGCAGATTACATGTCCGAACACAGGCGGTGTGTGAACAATGGACCCACCCATGATGCCCACAACAGAGTTAGGGAAACAGATGCTGTCCCCCACCTTTAGTGAAGCAAACTGCAAGGCCACAGTCCCAAGTGACACAATTCCCTGAATGTAAGGGCCACACCTGGGTATCAGATGAGGAGTGGGCAGTGCACAATAGAGGGACATGGCTCCTGGACAACATGACTGCTGTACTGTGGCAGTTTAACCAGGCCAGAGGAGGGCACATAGCATGTAATACAGAGTTCACAGTGCAGTCTTTGACTCACCCCTCCTTGCTGCTGTCTGGCCTTCAGCTGCCCATCCAGGTCTGGAAACACCACCGCCAGGATCTGGAGCATGTGGGGGGTCAGGGTCCGTGTTCCGCCCCTCCTGCGAGGAGGCGACAGCTTCAGCTGGACCCATGCAATCCTCCGGGTCCAGTCCCGAAGGTCCTGCCACCTCTTCTGGCAGTTGCAGATCCGGCGCTTGTAGACCCCCACGGACCGGACAGCCCGGACGATGTCCTTCCAGATCTCCTGCTTCCGATGGGCATTAACCTGTCAGGATGACAAAGTGAAAAGGCCATTACTACACATGCAACATATCCGTGCATGACACAGTTGTATATACATGTCTCAATCACAGGGGCACATGATGTACACAGGCAGTGCAACGCTGCCCATGGACAGTTTGCCAGACGTCACTACATGGTATCATTGCATGGGAAGTAAAACCTTGTTCAAATGCACTGTCACTGCACCATACCTGTCCAGTGCATGTCACTACACACTATGGGGGGTGACAACTACTCAGTGAGCCTGCTAGCCAGTGGCGTGCAGACTTTCAGCCTTGCTAGTCAGACAAAATGCACATTCAGAAAGGGAGTGCACAGAACACTCACCTGCTCCCCTGGTGTCCCATACAGCTTGCTGTACTGTGGAAGTAGGCTGTCCAGCAGGGCCTGGTTCTCCTCAAGGCTGAAGGCTGGGGCTCTCTCCACAGTACGTGCCATTGCAGGGTCCAGAGGGGCAGAGACAGCAGCAGTGCAGTGGCAGATGTCGTCCTAGAGCATGTAGTGCAGGCAAGTGAGCTCTCAGGGGAACAGCCAGCAATATATATGTGCTGGAGAGGCAGATACTGTCCCTTGTGTCCAAAGTGATAGGTCCAAGTCGTTTGCATCTTCTGAATCTGGCCAATCCATGGAATAGCAGCACCAATACACGCCCACAGCATCCTTCAAATCTTCAACTTCATGACATACATGATTTTGCAACATTGTTGTGGGTGACCAACTGAATTTCCAGCAACCGACTCGTTCGAATTTCGAAAACGCGTCCGTTACCAGGCTAGGCCATTGTCAATGGGTGCGCACCGATCGGTCCATTGTGGTACAACGCGTACAGGGGTACAACGCGTACCCGCACACATTGAATGCAATGGGCCGGCCGGGGGCACCGATCGGTCCATTGCGGTACAACGCATACAGGGGTACAACGCGTACCCGCACACATTGAATGCAATGGGCCGGCCGGGGGCACCGATCGGTCCATTGCGGTACAACGCGTACAGGGGTACAACGCGTACCCGCACACATTGAATGCAATGGGCCGGCCGGGGGCACCGATCGGTCCATTGCTGATCAACGCATACAGGGGTACAACGAGTACCCGCACACATTGAATGCAATGGGCCGGCCGGGGGCACCGATCGGTCCATTGCGGTACAACGCGTACAGGGGTACAAAGCGTACCCGCACACATTGAATGCAATGGGCCGGCCGGGGGCACCGATCGGTCCATTGAGGTACAACGCGTACAGGGGTACAACGCGTACCCGCACACATTGAATGCAATGGGCCGGCCGGGGGCACCGATCGGTCCATTGCTGATCAACGCGTACAGGGGTACAACGCGTACCCGCACATTGAATGCAATGGGCCGGCCGGGGGCACCGATCGGTCCATTGCTGATCAACGCGTACAGGGGTACAACGCGTACCCGCACACATTGAATGCAATGGGCCGGCCGGGTGCACCGATCGGTCCATTGCTGTTCAACGCATCCCTGTACAAGTGACTGGCATATGTCACCATGCCTGTCTCAGATGGACATATGCCAGCCACAGATAGCTCCCAGGGAGTGAGGGGCACACCTACAACACGACAGCCTGTCCAAACTGTATGATAAGGCATGTAAGGCTGCATTTCCTATTGTGTGTATGTTGGTGTACATGTTGTCCTGTGGGTGTCACCTGGGGGCAGCCACCCCCAGGCTGTGCACGTGTTCATGGGGACAGGATCCTGGGTGTTACGTGTACATGACCACTGTGATGTGCAACTGTTCATATCTGTGCATGTGCCATGGTCACATTTCACGGTGGTGTATGTGTATGTCATGTCACATACCCCGTGAGTCCCATGTGGGACGGTATGTTTGAGCCAGGGTGTCCCAGTGGCACAATAGTGATGGTCCTCCACAGTCTATGTGCATGTAGTGTTTACAATGTCTCTGATTTCATGTGCACAATGGGAGACAGTCTCCACATCCACGTTGTGTGTGCATGGACTTTGATGTTGTGCGTGTGTGTGTCACAGACATCCATGTCTGTCCTGCAGTGGCAAGTGGGACCACTACCTGTGGGGGTCATAGTTGTTTTGCTGTGGTGTATACATGATACTCCATGTAATGCCAGTGTCCATGTGGCAATACAGGGTCCCTGGGAATGTACCTGTCGTTGAGCTGTGATGCCTGGGGCACATCTGTCCTCACATGTCACTGTGGGGGGTGATTGTGACACGGCAGCAGGAGATGGGAACTGTGACACGGCCTCATGATATCCAATGGGCCAACCTGGGACTTATTGATGCCACTTGTTGAACCGTGATGACAGATGTTGGCCATGTATGTACCATACATGTCCTTACGGAACTGCACACTTCATGTAGTTGTGCCTCATAATGATGTATGTTGGGATATTGAGTGTGTTCAATGCCGCATATGTGGGCTGACTGACAATCTTGCTTTCTTCTCCTCTGCACTGCAGGGCTCCTGCTGTCCATCGACCATTCCCAGACCTGGCAACGATGGTGGAACGGGACAGCATCCGACGGTACCGCTTCACCAGGCAGCTGATTGAGGATTTGGCAGTGCAGTTGGCCCCACATTTGCAGCCTGGCCGGCCGTATCCTACAGCGCTGACCCCCAAGGTGAAGGTGATGGCAGCCCTACACTTCTTTGCCACCGGTACCTTCCAACATACTGTGGCGACTGCTGGTGGGATGTCACAGACCATGTTGAGCCGTGTGCTCCGCGATGTTTTGGTGGCAATGTTGCTATTCCTGAACCGGTACATCTATTTCCCTAGACTGCAACGACTCACTGATGTGAAGAGTGACTTCTATGCCCTGGGGAGGATGCTGCATGTCATTGGCTCCATTGATGGGACACATGTGGCTTTGGTACCACCACAGGCCCAGGAGCAGGCCTACAGGAACCGCAAGCACTACCACTCGGTCAATGCACTGGTGGTGTGTCTTGCAGATATGACCATCACACACGTGTGTGCCCGTTTCCCTGGTTCAGCACACGATGCCTTTGTGATGAGGAGTAGTCGCATCCCCAGGATGATGGCACAGATGCAGAACCAGCGTGCCTGGCTTGTCGGTGTGTACTGACTTTGTGCCATTGTGTGTGATCTGATCTGTAGTATTCCGCCCACTTTTCCAAGTCAGCTAATGTGCACTTGTCTGTCCGTAGGTGACTCGGGATACCCCAACATGCCGTGGTTGCTGACACCCCTCAGGAACCCTGTGACACCAGCCCAGATGCGCTACAATGAGGCACATGGTCGGACCAGGAGAGTGATTGAGCGGACATTTGGTCTCCTGAAGAGCCGCTTCCGCTGCCTGGACAAGACCGGAGGGTCCCTCCCATATGCCCCTGCGAAAGTGTGCAAGATTATCATCGTCTGCTGCATGCTCCACAACCTGGCAGTGCGGAAGGAGTTGCCTCTCATCCAGGATGACAATGACCAACATCCGCCACCTGTGGAGGATCCTGGCCTGGACCACGATGCCAGTGATGATGATGATGATGAGGGTGATGTCCGCACACAGCTCATCACCAACTTCTTTAGCTGAATGTGAGTATCCTGAGGTGTCATGTCAATGATGTGAGTTGGCATGATATGTGTAGGTGGTGCTCTGGTGCTGTTGGAGTGTGTCCATGGGCTACTTGACTGGATGTGTGTAGCGATGTGTGCTTACAGGTGGTCTGTACTCCCCAACAGTGTTGACATGCTAACTTGGTTCTGGGTGGGTATCTTGTAACATGTATTGTGCATGAGTTTTGCTGTTCTGTCCTGTTCTCCATTGCTTTTGACTGTGTGTCATTTCTGTCCTTCACAGGGTACTTTCAGATTCGTTTGGTCAACTGTGTCCACCGACGACGTGATTGTACTTCCAGGGTGGTAGCTGTTGTGTCCCTACAGGTGATGTGCGCCACACCCATGGACTTCCTTCCTTCTACAGTTGTTGACTGTGTGCCCGCTGCCAGGTGGGATTACCTTGCATCTGTAGTGGTTACGACATGTTGCAACTGTGTAATAAACCTGTGCTTCACTTTGTGATGTGCGTTGTCTGTGGTCACACATTTGACTGCCATTTGCTTACTGCACCTGTGGGCTACTTGACTACAACTGGGAATAGGTGTGGTGTCTGTGCATTGCACCGTCTTCCCTGGCAACATCAGTGTAGGCAATGAGTCAGATGGCCTAGGTGCGTATGTGTTGTGTAGCCCTGGTGGTGTGTCTCCCTCATATGTGTCACGTTGCCTTTACTCACATGCCTGTGTTGTACTTGCTGTTGCAGTTCGCATACACAGTGTAATTTTGCAGTTCATCATCCCCATAACAGCACCCACGTTGGAATCACAACAGAGGCAAGTATGGTGTATTAGTGTGTTTATTGTGATACATTTGTGTGAATAGTGCATAGGATGGGTAGTGCTGTACATATATCTTGCAATCAGACGTTCCTAGGTGAATTGAAAGTCCTGGTAGACAAAATCCCCAGTATCGGGCCACAGTTGTCTGAGACATTGGTCCAACTTGTACTCCCCATGCAATGTGTGGGAGTTGTGTTGCCGTCAACAGGGTGAACAGTCTGTGCACAAAGGTGAACATCCAGAACAGGTTCAGGCTTCCTTGGAGTTGCGCTTGGCCATCGGCCTCTCACTTGCCCCTCCTCGGACGACCCCTCTTCTTTGGGGGGGGCCCCTCAAGTACAGGCTGCTGCGGTGCAGGGGACTCTCCGCCAGAGTCATCCTCCCTCCCTGTGGCAGTTGCAGTTTGTTCAGCACCAGATGTTGTTGGCACACAGGGAGGTGTGGACTGGTTGCTGTTCATCTGGCGGAGGCATTGTAAAATGTCCCTGTGCACCGCCGTCATCTCTTGCAGTGCGTCCCACTTGGACTCCACGCGGGACATTTGTGAGTCCAAGCGGGCATGATGGGCAGCCTGCTGCTGTTTCATGTCTCTGAGGAGCCCCACTACCTGGCTGAGATCTCCGGTGCTGGACTGGTACGCATCGGCTATGCGTACCAGTTGTGGGTCATCATGCACACCAGCAACCTCTGCAAGCAGCGACCTCTGTCTCCCACCCCTCCCACCACCCCTGCCGACATGTGCAGTGCGTGCAGTGGCACGCACAGATGACCCTGGTCCCCCTTGGGGGTTGGTGGTGGTGTCCATGGCCCCACGTTGGTCCAGGGTCCCTGTGCTGGTGTTGCTCCTTGTTCTGTCCATGTCGGCAGGGATGGTATTTGTGGTGACAGTCGTTGGAGGGGTGGGTGCAGGGGTGCAGCTGGTGGTCCTGCTGGTGCTGCAGCTGGTGGTCCTGCTGGTGCTGCATGTAGACTTGCACCGGATGTGCCAGGTTGGTCTTCTTCGTCCGAGGAGGGCAGAGGCTGTACGACACCAGTGAGCTCCGCATCCTCTTGAGCCTGGGACTGGGACTCCTCAGCGTCTGCTGCTGTGTCCCCATCATCACCTGTTTTTGGGAGACACACACAATGTATGTTATGTTTCTGCAGGCATCAATGGTTGACACACCTGACAGTTGTGACTGTGCCTCTGGGTGCGGGCCTGTACATTGCATTGTCCTAAGTCGTCACAGTCAGGGGTTGATATTGGTGTGGCACATTGTCCTGCATTATTTGGGCATTTCTATGTATTAGTTGGGGTGTGAACATGGTCTGCATTGGTTGTATTTGGTTGACAGCCGGCCCTCCTTCCCACCCAGCCAGTCAGTTATCCCACCATGGACTGTGCTTGCATTGCAGGGAGTGGATGTTGTCTCTCAGGATGTCAGTCAGTGGTGTTGTGCTGTTTGTTGGTGCACAGTTCCCAGCAGGGCCTTGAGTGTTGTCCTGGCAGTTGTTTGGCTAAAAGTCCCAAGAGTGTCCCTGTGCTTCACACAACATAACCCAGGGTGGTGGTTCTTTGTGGGATCTTGAGTTAGGATGTGAGGCATTGCATTCTCCCAGGTGGGTTCTGTGGAGTTTGTGTTGAGGAGGGGTGTGAGGGGAGGTGCTTGTGACTATGGTCAGTGCTGCAAGTCCTCCTTCCCACCCAGCCAGATATCCCACCATGGAACGTGCTTCCATTGCAGGGAGTGGAAGTTGTCTCTCAGGATGTCAGTCAGTGGTGTCCTGCTGTTTGTTGGTGCACAGTTCCCAGCAGGGCCTTGTGCTCCCCACAGCAGTAGCCAGTGTCAGCCATCTTGTGAGTCCTTCTCCACTCCCTGTGATGTGAGCATGGTTCAGGGTGGTGTTGATGGACAGTTGTGGGGGTGAGCTATGTCTGTGACTATGACTCCCATCATGCTATTGCCTCCACCCCACTTCCCAGCATTCCCATACTTACTTGCTTTTGTGGGGAGTTCAGTGTGTGTGGGTGTGAGAGCAATGGCAAGATGGCTGACAGTGGTGTCCTGCTGTTGGTTGGTGTGCAGTTCCCAGCATGCCCTTGTGCTCCCCACAGCAGTAGCCAGTGTCAGCCATCTTGTCAGTCGTTTTCCACTCCCTGTGATGTGAGCATGGTTCAGGGTGGTGGTGATGGGACAGTTGTGGGGGTGAGCTATGTCTGTGACTATGACTCCCATCATGCTATTGCCTCCACCCCACTTCCCAGCATTCCCATACTTACTTGCTTTTGTGGGGAGTTCAGTGTGTGTGGGTGTGAGAGCAATGGCAAGATGGCTGACAGTGGTGTCCTGCTGTTGGTTGGTGTGCAGTTCCCAGCATGCCCTTTTGATCCCCACGACACAGCAACAGTGTCAGACATCTTTGATGGGCCTTTCCACTCTCTGTGGGATGTGCATGCGTGAGTGTGAGCTTGCTGGGCCATGTGGTGGGGGATGTAGAGCTGTGACTACGACTCCCATCATGCTATTGCCTCCACCCTCCTTCCCAGCATGCCCATCCTTCCTTCCTTTTGACTCTGCTTCCCTGTGGGGTGGGCTACCTGTGCTGACAGGATGGCTGGGAGTGTTGTCCTGGCAGTTGTTTGGCTGAAAGTCCCAAGAGTGTCCCTGTGCTTCACACGACATAACCCAGGGTGGAGGTTCTTTGTGGGATCTTGAGTTAGGATGTGTGGCATTGCATTCTCCCAGGTGGGTTATGTGGAGTATGTGTTGAGGGTGTGTGTGAGGGGAGGTGCTTGTGACTATGGTCAGTGCTGCGAGTCCTCCTTCCCACCCAGCCAGATATCCCACCATGGAACGTGCTTCCATTGCAGGGAGTGGAAGTTGTCTCTCAGGATGTCAGTCAGTGGTGTCCTGCTGTTGGTTGTTGCACAGTTGCCAGCAGGGCCTTGTGCTCCCCACAGCAGTAGCCAGTGTCAGCCATCTTGTGAGTCCTTTTCCACTCCCTGTGATGTGCGCATGGTTCATGGTGGTGTTAATGGGACAGTTGTGGGGGGGGGGCAATATGTGTGACTACGAGTCCCATGATGCTATTGGCTACACTGACTTGCCCAGCATACACAGAATTCCTTTCTTTCAGTGGTCTTCACTGTCTGTTGGTGTTGTAGTGGTGGCTACATGTCTGGATGTGTTTGTTAGTTCTATTTGTGCCACTGCCTAGCTGTAGTTGTAGTTGTGTTTGTACATGTGATGACACGGTTAAATGTAACTTTGAGATGGCATGTGTTGTGTTTATCTGACTGACATACACATTTTGGGATGATTCTGTTCTGGTTGCTGTGTAATTGCTATGAGTGCATGGTTTGACTCTCCCCTTGACAGTGATGTGTGTGTGTATTGTGGCAGAATATTGTGTACATTTGTTGTGTACTCACCAGGCTCTGGGATGTTCTCTAGTCCATATACGCTCACTGGCGGAAGGATGGCCCGCACCTTCTCCTCCCAGGGCCTGAGGTATACTGGCTTGGCAGAAGGGCCACTGCCGGTGTATTGGCTCAGGAGGTAGTCTTTCTTGAGCAGGTCCCGTACCCTCCTGCGCACGTCATAACACCTGTTCTGGATGTCGGTCTTTGTGCGCAGACATGGTGATTGTGCGTTCACCCTGTTGATGATCCTCTCCCACATCTTGGTTTTCTGGGAGATGGGGGTCTGTTGGACCAGTGTGCCAAACAGCTGTGGCTCTACCCTGAGGATCTCGTCTACCATGACTTCCAATTCACAATCTAGGAACTTGTGATTCTTCTTGGGGGGCATGGTGATGGGTGGTGATGGTGAGTGATGTGTGTGTTGGTGTGCAGGTGAGGGTGTGTGAGTGTGTGTTTTGCTGGGTGTATGTGAGGTAGGTATTTGTTGGTGTGCTGATGGTGTGTGGCTTGTGTGAGGGATGAGCTGTGGGTGTGTGGTTGCTGTCTGTTGGGTGCTGGCAGTAGAATGGCATTTGCAAAGGATCATGGTTGGGATTTGTGTCCTTTATATGGGTGGAGTTGTGGGTGTGTCTTTGTTCTCTGTCCCCACCCCCCAGTATTTATTGGCTTTGTAATTGCTTGTTTGGCCTTTTTTGTGTGTAATTTTTCCTTTGTACTGTCTGTGCATGTTGGAAACGTTCTTGTGACCGAGTCGGACCCTGCAGTTGTCTCGTACGGTCTTCTTCGTTTCGTTCACGCTGTGTTTGTGCAGTTTTCTATGCTACGTACGCGTCGGTCGCGGTGTTTTGTGTTACTTCGGCTCGGTTTTGTATGCGTGTCGGTCGTACGGCTTGTCCTCCGTACGACTCGGTCGTGGTTTTCGCGCCTTGCATCGTACTTTGCGGTTTGGAGTTCGCGTGTACGTTTCGGTCGGATTTGTTCCGGGTGCGTGTCGGTTGGTTCGATTCGCGTGTTTTTCCGACCGGATTGCTGTTTTCCGTGCGGCTCGGTCGTTCGGCTTGGGTTCAGTACGTGTCGGTCGGATTTTGCACGCCTTGCATCGTACTTGGCGTGTCGGGCGCCACAGGTACGTGTCGGTCGGAATAAATTCCTGCTCCGAGTCGGTCAGTGCTTTTTCCGGCCCGAATCGGAATCGACCCCAAAGTGTTTTGTATAGCATTAGTGAATTTCTATAACAACGCTGCACCAGAGCAGATTGGGATAATTTTAAGACAGCTGAGTAGCGACCTGTTTCTTTTACAATCGTGTCCATCCAAAGAGACTTGTATTATATGGGGCGGGGATTTTAATTCATCTATATGTCAGTATGCTAATAAGGGGGTTTGTGGCATAACATATGAGAAAGATTCTGGTTTCCCCCATTTTCCCCATAGCCTGTATGGAGATCTTTTAAATGACATTATGTTTTCACTTGACATAGGTTTTGCTAATAACTTATGTTCTCCCTCTGTCCCTTTTCAACCAACTTTTAATGGCCGAGGTATTTTCTCAACCATAGACTTTGTATTAGCATCAAGCAGACATTTCACCCGTATCAAGGATTTACCACACATGAGATCGCACTAAGCGACCATTTTCCTATTGGCATTGACGTGATGGTGCTTGATAATATCATAAACACCAGAGGCACTTCCACGCACATCGCGTAAAATATCACATTGAATAGACAGAATGGTTATGCACTTAAATGGGTTAATGTGGACCCAGAGGTATTTACCCATAAAGTGGTCATGAAATGTAAAGCAATGCTTTTATCTTGTTTAGATGAGAAGTCATCCCACCAGGAAATCTTAGAAAAATGTTCCGCCATCACAAGCGTTATTAAGGAAACATTGCATGTGAAAGCAAGAAATAATACGAAACGTAAGCAAGGGTGGTTTGACAATAACTGTACAAAAGCATATTCTAAGCTTAAAAATTCTTTACATGCAACAGAAAAAAAACGGAAACAGATTAGACTGGCAAGAAGTGATTATAAGAGGGCAATAAAAGCAAGGAAGAAGGCCCTAAAAGAGGAAGCTTGGCAGGCCTTACATGAAGCTTCTGTTAATCGCGATTCCTCCTCTTTTTGGAAGGCTGTTAACGCACCGTTTTTAGCCGAAGGCGACAAAGCAACCGTAGAGATTGCCATCCCCGAACATGAATGGATACTACATTTTGCCAAGTTATATAATAACTCACAGACAGATGATCAGGGATTGTCACCAATTGGGGTCGAAATAGAGAACCTTGTAAGGCATACAGGTTTACCTTTAAATTTCACCTTGAGTGAAGTCAACACGGCCATTACTCAAAGTGTGGGGGGGAAGGCGGCCGGGCCGGACGGTATTCCGGTAGACCTTTTTAAATCAAACTTATCTCTATGGGGTCCACTCTTGACACAGGTTTTTAATGCATGTTGCTCACAAGATTTTTTGTCGACCTGGTTTGATTCAATAATTGTCCCCATTTTTAAAAAGGGTGACAGGTCAAACCCAGCCTGTTACCGTCCAATCTCATTACTGGACTCTACAGTTAAGATCGTGGGGCGAGTCTTGTTGGACAGGTTACAGGTATGGGCACAGGATCAAAACGTACTAAGCGATATACAATATGGATTTCGCAAAGGTTTGGGCACAATCGAACAGGGTTTGAATTTACACATTTTATTAGACAAATACACCAGTGCAAAACGGGAGAGGCTATATCTGACTTTTATTGATTTAACAGCGGCTTTTGACTGCGTGGTTCATGGAAAGCTGTGGATGGTTTTAGAGGGGATGGGAGTTGACGTTTTAATAATCAGATTTTTAAGGCAACTATACTCAGGGGCAAGGGCCAGGGTCCGCTATGGGAGGGGGCCGAATGCACTAAGCATTTTAAAATAATGAGAGGAGTCAGACAAGGGTGCATTCTCGCCCCGTTCCTTTTTACATTATATATAAATGAACTAGCAGCCGTTCTGGTCCGGGAGTGCAAGGATTTACCAGCCGCAATGACACGCCCTATCCCGGCACTCATGTATGCGGACGATGCGGTCCTGATGGCCCGCACACCGATTGGTCTCCAAAAGGTTGTAAATGTTTTTATACATTTTATGTCTAACTTGGGACTTACTGTGAACTGCTCGAAAACATTTGCAATGAATTGCGGAGCAGGATCGAGAAAGAAGCCCAAGACGCTTTTTATTTATTCAAAGGCAATAGAGCATACTAAATCTTTCTCTTATTTAGGGATATTATTCGACCAAACTGGCACATGGTGTCAAGCAATAAAAGCAAGACGACTGCTTTTTATTAAATCTCTGATGGCCTTACTAAACTTCAGCAGAAAAATAGGAAGACGTCTGCCTGCAGAATTGCTACAGATTTATAGGGCAAAATGCATGGCAATTGTCACCTACGGAGCTGGAATCTGGGGGTATGAAGGGGTAAACTCACTACAGTCTGCAGAAAATAATTTCTTCAGGTCCCTCTTGGCAGTACCAGACAGTACATCTACATATATATGCCACCAAGAACTAGGTATGCCATACTTGGAGGACGTTATTAAGATTCAGCCTGGATCTCAGAGGAAACAGATTTTAATCGCCTCATTCTGAAAGAAGCATTGGCAATAGACGGAGCAAATAACATAAGGTGGTTAGCATACGTTAAAATGTTCCTGTTTAAACTAGGCCATACTGAATATTATAATAATCCAGACACCATGTGTAACGTGTCCAGGAAAGAACTTAAAGCTAGCTGCATGTCTTATTTGGGCAAAATTAGAATCACAACAGAACTAAAAAAAACAACGGTTCAAGCTCATTATATGGTCTTGGCAGCGCCACTCATACAACGATACATTGTATTAGTAATTGATGATTATGAGAGGTTCTTGCTAACACGCTTTAGACTGAACATTCTTCATAGATCTTTAAGTTTTCCCGTACTAAACGATTGGTCGAGAGTTTTAAGTAAATGCCCGTGTGACGCTGTTGCTGATCAATCCACGAAACATATATTGTTTTTCTGTAGATTTTATTCTATATCTAGAAAAAGATGGATTATCCCTGTTTTAAAAAGATATAGTCTGAGACAATGTCGCCCTGCATTTATGACTTTGCAACTGCTAGACGATGAATTTACTATTGCCTCCATTACAGCTTTTTTAAAAATGTTTTTAAATGCCGCAAATCAATGTTGATGTAATTTTAAGAACTGTGGTCTGTCATAACTATAAGGTGATTTTCATTGTATTAATCTGTGTTCTGTGCTTTTATTGTTAACTTATATAGTTACCGAATAAAGACTTTTTGATTTGATTTGACTACATTCTGTTGTTAAAACGAAGAATGGTAATTTACAAAATGGCTCTAAATATAATCTAGCAACCGAAGGTTACCAACAATCTAAGAGGTATCAGGGATCTCTCTTAGCTTGCCCCCTCAGGCTACTCCCTATGATATTGTTTTAAAAAATGTCCCTAAACTATCTGACAACTCCACTGAATCCTGGGAATCGTTGAAGAACCGGGTTGTACACTGGTTCTCCATTAATACTCATTGTAGCACTAGGCTCTTATCTCAAGAAATAATTATGTTAAGAAGAGTTAGTTGGGTGGGTAAAAGGGAAAAGTCATGTGAAGGGGACTGCGTTGTAGTAAACTTTCGCCACCCTGAAGTGGTGGGCTGCTTATTGGAAGAAGCATCAGCAAAATATATTTGGCCCTGCGATCGCCCAAATGATACCATCATTGCAGTACCTCTTGGATATTTTTATAGACCTGGAACCGAGCAGCCCCACCTAACTGGTAGAGCCCAACATAGCTCTGTTAATCACATGATACCATCTATGCAGAATAGGTTTGCCCCTTTAAGAAGCTGTAGCGAGGTCGATTGACTGGGCTCAAAAGCTGTACAATCGGATAACAGTATTTATACTATCAAGTCTTTGAGTACACCGATAGAAGAAGTACGTGTAGAAGCAGCGCAATTGAATGAAGGTAACCATATTATCTCCCCTATTAGCACAGAAGTAGCACTTATAGATGTGGCACAAATAAACGTTTGTAGCAATCCCACCCCTCCTATCAGTTCGACTGGCATAGATCCAACTAGTTGTTCACGGGTTGGATCATTGCAAATTATGTCATGGAATGTTGCAGGGGTTAAAAATAAATTGCACAACATAGTATGGCTTAAAAGCATACAGTATTGTACTTTGATTTAAATGCAAGAAACATGGCTCACAGAAGCTTTTTTATTAATTGTTTTAAAACTATTTTTACCAAAGCCATTCCGTCTAAGGCTGGGAGAGCGAGTGGAGGTTTAGCAGTATTAATATCGGTGTCCTCTCCCCTGACCTTAAAGAAATCCCTTACAAATTCACAGTACTACCAGTTCCTACTCTTCTGTGTCAAAGGAAAGCAGAATATCGTAGTTATTAATTCTTACAATAATATTTTTGATAACACGAGACACAGGATAATTATAACAATGGAGGAAGAGCTGGATAATTTTTTGAAGGGATTGGGGGGTGAGTATATACTAATTTGGGCTGGTGATTTTAATAGTGAATTATGTAATCCTTTTACAGGGGACCAATGCGGTTATGAAGATGAACTAGGTGATCATACATCTCATTTCCCTCATAATTCCTATGGGGAAACAATTAACTACGTCATGCATAAATATAATCTAGAAATCATGGAGACGGGTGTTCATGAGGGAATTCATGTTAATCATACATATGAGGGGGCTAGGTCGTCTTCATGTATTGATCACTTCTTAATATCAAGGAAATGCAGGTACCTCGTTGATAAATGTTTTATACAGCCTAGCCTGCTTAGTGATCATCACCCCCTCTTGTTAATGTTGAACTCTAGTTTATATTATAGAGCGAAGGCATGTGTCTCCGCTGCTGATATTAAAACACAAGGCGAAAATGGGATCTCTATCAAGTGGACAGGTGTTAACCCTATAGTTTTTATGGAGAATGTAGTCTTAAAAAATAATCATCATAAAAACATGCCTGGACAAACTCTCCAGTAATATCGATACTGTAATGGCCTTTCAAAACATTTCCGCTGAAATCTCCAAAGATTTGAAAGTTAAAAATAGGAAAAATAGGGATTATTGCCCACGATGGTTTAATCAGCAATGTTCCAGACTAAGGGGCCGATTCCGATCTCGGCCGGTAGGGCTCCGAATCGGATTCGGCTTAACCGGATCCGATTTCGGAGCCCTATTTCCCCGAACGATTCGTACGCGCGTCCGGGTGAGCGAGTACGATGCGAAATCGCCGACCGACTCGTTTGGGCGTCCCGACCGCTCCAACCGACTCGTTCCCGGGTCTAACCGCACCGACCGACTCGCACGGACTCGACTCGCACCGCGCAATGGAGACATTCCCCGGCCGGGTAAGTACGATGCGCGCCGCGAGCAGTCCGACCGAGCCGCGCACTCCGGCTCGAAAGAGCAGTCGGAGCCATACTTCGGGGGTCCGTGTCGGACCCCCCTGTACGCGTAGCCGCGCGAGTCGCACACAGGGGGGACCCATGGGTCCCCCCTACCTGTGCGTGTATGGCACGAGTCACTTCACCGCGTACATGCTGTAGGGGGCGCACTTGTCCGCCTCGCACCCATTCAGTCAATGGGAGCCCGCGTACACGTTGTACGACAGGCTCGCATTGACTTCAATGGGAGTCCGACCGACTCGAGTCCGATGGCATACGTGCGCATCGTACTCGTTCGGTCGGGCTGCACGGGTCCGATTCGGTCGGAAATCTCTCCGGATCCGGCTCGGTCGGAGAGATTTCCGGCCCGAATCGGATTCGGCCCCATAATAGGGACTTGAAGGAAGCATTAAATGTAAACCCTAGGAATAGGGAAAGAATTCGCATCCTTCGGAAATGTTATAAGCAAACCTTAAACTCAAAGAAAGATTGAAATCAGGGAGAATGCGTGGGATAGTCTGATCCAAGCAGCTGAGACTAAGAATTCTATCTTATTTTGGAAAACTATAGACCAACCCTTGTTTAAAGATATTTCATCTGCCAAGGTTGATACATTAGTGACGTCAGAAGATTAGTTAATTCACTTTGAACATATTTTTAACCCTTCACAACAGATCACTGAAACAGATGAAAATCGCAATATTATTTTATTTAATACTGCCAAGATAGAATCTATCACTGTAGAAGAGATCAAAACTGCCCTAAAGAATAGCGCAAGTGGGAAGGCTGCAGGACCGGATGGGGTTCCCATTGATATTTTTAAGTATAATGTTGATTTTTGGTCCCCTATTTTTTTAATGCAACTATTGATGGGGTGCTACCTGTAACATGGGCTGAAAGCGTGATCGTCCCAATTTTTAAAAAAGGCGACAGAGGTAGCGCAAAATGCTACCGTCCAATATCCCTTCTTGATTCCACCTCTAAACTAATGGGCAGAGTTCTGCTAGCCAGGTTGGAATGCTGGGTAAAAGACAAAAACATCTTAACTGAAGCCCAGTATGGTTTCAGAAGGGGTATTGGAACGGTTGAGCAGTGCGTTAGCCTCGAGTTACTTATAGGGAAATACACCCTTGCCAAAGAAGGTCTACTCCACCTTTGTGTTGTTGACCTTTCTAGTGCGTTTGATTTAGTAAACCTCACTAAGCTATGGCAAACGCTAGAAGGGATGGGCGCCACACATGACATTATCAGCTTTTTATCACAGATATATGCTTACTTAACCTCAAAGATACGCTACGGTCAGAATGGGGAATGCGCAACGCACTTTAGAGTAACCCGTGGGATTAGACAAGGTTGCGTCCTTGCCCCCCTTTTATTCTCGCTATATATTAATGGTATTGACTTTTTATTACAGAGTTTGAAAGCTGATGCCCCTATTGTTGGCAAACGTGTAACCCCAGTTTTACTATATGCAGATGTTGCAGTCCTAATATCTAGGACTGCAAACGGCCTCCAACTCTTGATTGATAATTTTACAAACTTCATGACTGAAAAAGATCTAAAAATAAATCTGAGCAAAACATTAGTCATGACGTGTGGGAAGAGTAAAGCCAAGAGTAGAACCCACAATATTGGGGAGTACCTATCGAAAGGACATCTACATTCTCTTATTTGGGGTTACTTTTTAACAGCAAAGGATCATGGAGCACACATATTAATTTATGTAAATTAAAAATTTTGAGATCAAGTGAGGCTATCTTTAGATTCTCCCATAAAATAGGCAATAAGCCAGTACGTGAAATTTTAAAATTATATGGGAGCAAGTGCACTACAGGGGTATGTTATGGTGGAGCCTTTTGGGGTATGGTAGATACCTTCCCATTACAAATCCTTGAAAATAAATTTCTAAGAAGGGTATTATCAGTTCCTAACTCAACAGCCACTTATATAGTCCATAAGGAGACAGATGTACCATACCTCAGTGATTTGATTAGTATGGCTGCTCTTACACTGTGGTACCGAATTTGGATTAAAGATGAAACGCATTTTACTAAAGCTATAATCCTGGATTGCCTCGAACTTGATCACTGTAGGAAAATACCATGGTTACATCATATTTATAGTCTTTTAACTGAGTGTAACGTGGCAACTAACTTTAAAGATCCTGAGAACATCCAGACCCATAGTAAAGGGGAGTTAAAAAGGAGGCTTTTTAAATCCAGAGAATCAATGAGGGTAGCTGAACTGAGTAAAAAATCATGTGTCAGATCCTACTGTGAAGGCCCATTCTCACCGGGCACCCAGCCGTATCTTGTTTTTATAAGAAACATACAACACAGATTTTATTTAACAAGAATAAGGTTGTGTACGCTCCACTTTCAGATAGCTTTCCCTAAGATGGGTAAGTGGAGTTCTAATCTACCTAAGTGCCCGTGTGATGGTAAATCCTCCCAGACCACTTTGCATTTTTTACTTTTTTGTAATTGTTATAGGGACATAAGAAAATTAATTTTACGACCACTTTTCATTGCCAATAGACTGTATTCCTATAAATCCGCTTTTTATCAAATTTGCAGTTTGGAAAATGTATCGACTTGTAATGTGATTATCCTTTTTATTCAAATGGCTATTAAACGAAGAAAGGATCTTTCATACTTGGAAACGCTGATCTATGAAATTGAATAGACTGTATATTTTAATATATTTGTTTCCAGTCTATATTTGTCCCATTACACTTCTTGATATAATTTTTTTTAATTGATAATAAGCGGTAACTTGAGTTTTTATCTTCTTCTTTTATGAATTATTGCATGCTTTTATCCTTTATTGCTTCTTGTGATGACATGTAAATATAATCGGTATGCTTTATTTATATTTATGTGGAGAACGTGCTTTAAGAAAATTAATTAGGGTGAAAATGTCTACATGAGAAATGTTCCTTGAGAATTTTTAACTGTGGAAAAATTGTAAAATTTATGATGAATTGATTTTCTTTGTAGAATGCTTTTATGGATATATTTCTATATACCGAATAAAGCTTGTTTTGATTTGATTTGACTGACCCCTCGAGCAGCTCCGGGAAGAAGAATTTGCAGACGCTCTTAACATCACAGAGAACTGCAGACATGCAGTAACTATACAATTGTTAGAACATGGCGTACCCTTAATAGGTGGCTGGCATTACCTTCGTGATTGAGGCACACAAGGTGTTCGGATCAGAGGTATTCTATTCTTGGGTTAAGTTCCCACCTGCAGATCCACAGACTAAATTGTTCCACACATACATTGTAGTTGAACCACCAGAAGACTACGGGGCATATTAGCAAGGGCTTTATCGCCGCTTTAGCGGCACTTTTTGCCGCCAAAGCGGCGATTTTTTTATCGCCCTATCAGCAAGCAGTCGCTAACAGGCGTTAGCGACAGCTTTCTGGCGATAGCGGGCGGTTTTCCTATCGCCTTGCATGCCAGCGATAATTATCGCTAATGACATGCAAGGTAGGCGTTCCCAACTAAAAGCGACTGAAAACAGTCGCTAACACAACTTCCCCATATTAGCAACGCAGGCGAAGCGATAAAAAAAGTCACGCTAAGCGCGATTATCGCTAGAATTTAACACCTGCTAAAAACATGACTTACTTGTTTCTTCAATGGGAGGTGGATTGTCAGGCTAAGTCCACCATGGCGTTAATGCGTGAATATCGCTGGATTTCCAGCGATATTCACGCATTTCGCCGCTATCGCTGGATATTTTATCGCATTGGAGATAAACGTTGCTAATAGCGTGTTATCTCTGCGATAATATCCAGTGATAGGCGGCGATAAAAAATTAATTATCGCAAGTTGTTGCTAATATCCCCCTACATTCCATACGAAGACATTGAAGTCCCGTTAACTTACCAGCAACATAAAAACTGGTTTAAAGGCGCCCTCCCACAAACAACATCCATCGTGAGACTCAGTCTGCTCAGCATAGAAGGAGCGACCTGGCTGGTCTTAGCGACATACACTCCACATCCAGAGATAGATACACTACCAGTGGATGAAGTCCATACAATAAGCAAAGACATAGGCTATACAGACACATTGTCCAGTTTGTCATGCGAACATTGACAGTCCAACCTGTGAGAAATGCTCCAGTTGGTCCACATCAGACCACACCTACAATTAACCCACAGACACTGAAATCAGTAATAGGGACAATTCCATCCAAACGGGAGAAAATTCCGTTATGAATAGCACAAACAATTGCACAGCTGGAAGCATTATTTCCCCATACGGGTCCGCAGGAAAAACATAGAATGCTAACCATTTGCTTGCCAATGGGGATGGTTCCCTCGATTGAGGATTGTACCACTTGGGGAACAATCTTTGCCACAGTCTACATCAGAATACACGGTACCCCTTCCATAGCAGTCATTCCAGTAGTATTGAAACAGATATAGAATGAGTACAAGGCAGGACCTGCCCTGGATTTGGGGATAAAACTGATGGGTAATTTTGCCCAAGTCTCTGCAATCAACATAAAGGGGGAGGCAGCAGCAGTGGCCATACACAGCTGCCTAAGGGAAATAGCACCTATAAATAAGAAGCGAGAATTGCCAAAAATTATCGAAGAAACCTATGCTGCATTAGGTAGAGATAATTTGGGAACCAAAGCAGGGAAGCCACAAATGGCGGCTAGTTCCGACAAGGACAACTCGAAGCAAGCACCTGCTTCTTCTAAAAAGAAATGGGAAAATAAAAATTCAAAAATAACAATTCAGAAAAGAATTCACGATCAAGGGGTGGGTCTCCCAAATGGGAGTCCTCTGAAAAGAGGTATAACCTTAGGAATCATGATAACATTAGGAAACCTGACAGGTAGGTGGGCACTGATATACGTTCCTTTCAGGGTTCATCAAAAAGCTCGGAGAGGGACGGGCGATCAGAACAAAATCAAGAAGATCAACCAAAGACAAAAAGGGAAACACATCGAAATTCAGATTATATTATAAAACAGGAAGAGCAACCTAAAGCAAAACCTCAATTCAAAAAGAAGAAAGTAGCTTGCTTAAACATTGGACATGCCCAGGTTACTAAGGACTCATCTTGAACAGGGAATGGGCTCTGACCATGCTAGACAGCACGGCAGAAGTAACAATAGCTCGCCAGAACCTGAAGGATTTTCTGGTGACAGCAGTATTGAATGAACACATCACGGTGGAAACACCTGATACAAGAGTTAGTGTCCCACATCAATTACATTAAATTACACTCCAAATAGAGGGGGACAGCTCAAGAAAGGTTAAAGGGCTCTTTTGGGAGAATTTAACATATGGATTTGACATACTGCTAGCAGAAAAAGATTGGCTGCCTGAGTTTGTGATGGATTGCCCAGAAGGGGAAAGCGTCATTTTTCCTGCTTTCTCTGACCTTGTTCCAGAATCTTAAAAACATTCATATGCGCAGGAGTGGGCGCTAGCGGTAGCTACAGCATTAAACCGCAACCATGTAGTCTATTCACCACGAAATCCCATTAAAATCTACTCCAAATCCACAGAGACAGTACCCTATAAAAAACGATGCAAAAAGACAGGTCAAAGAAATCTTAGACCAACTTGAATACCAATGTGTAATTGGAACTTGCACCTCCCCGATGAACAATCCTTTGTTTCCAGTAATGAAACCTGACAACACATATAGTCTAGTTTTAGATTACCGACATTTAAAGACATGCACACAAACGTTTGCAGTTCGAAATGCACATAGTGCCGCATTAATGAATAACATTGTGCGGAAAAAATACAAAACAACATTAGATATCTCGAATGGATTCTTCTGCCAAAATATAATTCCAGAAAGCAGATATTTGACAGCATTTTCTGCCCTCGGCACTCAGCAAAATGTTTGTCGTTTGCCCCAGGGGTATAAGAACAGCCCGGGGCTATTCTCAGCAAGAATGTCAGAATTATTACAAACATGTGACGAGGAGGCAGTGTCCTATGTAGATGACATCTATCTGATTGACGATGAATTACTTGAACACTTGTGCAGGGTGAACAACATAATTGTGTGATTCGCCAATTTGGGCTACAAATTTAATTTAAAAAAATCAAAAATTGCCCATCTCTATGTCCTGTTTTTGGGCTATGAGATCTCAACTGAAGGCAAGAGCTTGGCAGCCAACTTTTTAGAAAAATGCGCGCTGCTCCAACCTCCAAAGACTCTCAAAGGTTTGCAATCCATTTTAGGATTTTTTAATTTTGGCTGTACATACATTCTATATTATACAGAAAGAGTACAACCTTTCTACGACTTGATCAGACCTGATTTCACACCACACCAGTGGACACAGCAACACACAGATACTCCCCGTTCAGTTCAGGCTGACATGATAACATCGAAACATTTGCACACACGTGTGAATACCACCAACTTGGTGATCCGGGTTGTCCCGGATTTATCAGGATATACAGATATCACTTTCAATGAAGGTGAGACAGTCCCAATTGCATACAAATCACATTTATACACGAATGCTGAAATGCGATTTGCGGCAACTGAAAAAATATTGACTGCAGTACAGACTGCTATAGTGAGAGAAAGAGCACTAGCAAATGGGAAACGCATAATTGTTGTAACCTCGGTGCCAACTTTAGAAGCTGTTACCAAAGCAAGCATTCCAAATGCGAAGCACTGCATCCGCGATGGATACAATGGGCTAATTCTCTCACTGCAACAGATGTAGATTACAAATATGATTCCACATTAAAAACACAAGCATTCCTGCAGTACGAACAAGAATACCCGCTCCCGAATGAGATCTTGCCTCTTGAGAAATATGAATACATAATTTATACTGATGGTTCTGCTCAGCCTGCCATAGGAAGTAAACAACAGTATAGCGCAGCGTGTGCTATAGTGAAGGGACGTATGCGGGATGGTAAGTTCCATCCCAGCAATACGACTACGCAATCTCTAGGAGATTGTACAGCACAGTTGGCAGATCTGAAAGCCCTGATACTAGCACTACAATCTATGGATCGGGAATTCCCCACACTGATAGGGTGCAATTCATTTTACTGTGTGCAGTTCTATAATGAATATCATCATTACTGGGGCCAGAATGGGTTTAGAGATTCCAAGGGTTGCACAATTAAGCATAAATTGTTATGGGAACAAGTGGCAAAGCTAAAAGCATGCCTGCCACGGGCTCAAGTTATTCACATCTTGAGTCATCAGCGTGTTGGCGTACACGTTGAAGGGAATTCACTGGATGAGCTGCATGGTATTTCGTGGGAAAGGAAGAGCTGGAATCACTCTCAGAAGAATGCTGTTGCCTGATTTGATCTGAAGAGGAGAGACCTGCTACACATTTTGCAACACTATTTTTGCCTTTTATATTAGTGCGTGTTCCTGGTGTAGATCATCGCTTTTTCCACACAGCTATTCCCAGACACCCATTCCATTTCCCTTGCACTTGACGGACAGCTGTAGCTATCCCTGCAGCTGTTCATCATTTGACTTTTTATTCAATCTTGACTTTTACAGATTGCTACTTCAACTGTATGCTTATTTGCTTGAATTATTGGGACACGGCTGAGTTTCATGAACTACTCTTAAAGGGAAGTTCAACTGCTTTAATTGGATTTTGAGCTTAATTCTCTCTTTATCTCACTCTTTTCCTTTGAATTTAAACTCTTCATGAGATCTACTAAGTCTAGAATTCTGGTCTTGTTCTTTAGACTAGGGTATATGTACTTTATGAAACGCGCTTGATGCATTATTTGATGATTTGTATTAACCATATTTTTATGAGATTTCTGTAAATTTACTTGAGTTTATCGACTAATCTGAATAAAAAGAACAAAAAGAATCTTACTAAACTCTTAATGAGATATAAACTTTTAAAACTAATTTAAATTCACATCATTGACTTAACTTAGAACGGTCATTGTGATCTAACTTATGATGCTGAAATAGCTCCTGATTCAAAACACAGTGGCAAAGATCCGTCATCTGTAGCAAGTTATACTCGGGAGCCAGGGCTGGAACGGGGCTTAACCCTGAAATTGATGGTAAGAGAAAATGTTGAACTATGTTATTTAAATCTGCCCTAACTCTGTGCTATTAAGAGCATATAATGGATTACATTTAGTTTGATTCAGAATTACTTATATGCCATTTAGAGGCTGATTACGATGTTGGGCGGACGCCGCCCGACCATAGATCAGCGGTTGCGACCGCACAATTTGGATGCAACCGACCTATGGGCAGTCGGAAACATCAATTTTGCAATGGCAGCTTAAGCGGCAAGCAGCAAAGGCCAATGGGACAACTGCATTTGTGCTGGAGCAATTTTCACAGTGGTGGTGCTGGAATCAGTGTTATATCACTGAAGGCATAGGGACTGTGAAACATCCAAGCATCACCCAAAAATCAAGTGTAGCAAATGAGCCAAGTCCATTCAGCAGGTGTCATGAATATCGCATCGCAGGCCACCGTACAGCCACACTGCCTTATGTCTAAGCAATAAACTGTCATGAGTGGCTTGGTAACCCCTGCACCTATGCAATACTGTAGTGACCTTGGTGGCAGTGACAGACTTCGCAAGGCTGCGCAACATCACATACACTTTGTATTAAAGAAAACACCAATGCTTGTTTGCCAATGCTTGTTTGTACCTGCCTTATCCCTGCAACATGTGTACCTTGTGCAGAAAACGTACCATGTATCATTTCCCTAATGAGCCCTGAAAACATGCACTGTACATTCAGTGGCGGCTGGTGAGATTTGAAAGTGGTGGGGCGAAAATAATTATTGTACTGCACTGCAGCGAGCGAGCCCCAACAACCTACGGAGGGTTCGGGGGTTCTCCCCCCGAGAAAATGTTGAAAAAAGAGTGGACAAATGGTGCATTTTCAAGCAAATTTGAGAAAGCAGGAAGGTTAATAAAGCAATTGTTAATTGCCTTGCTATTTCCCTGTCAAGCAGCATCACACCCCTGTACATCTCCCTTCTATGTTCATTGCCTTGCTATGTCCCTGTCAAACACCAGCACAACCTTGTATGTCTCTCTTCTATGTTCATCGCCTTGCTATGTCCCTATCAAACAGAAGCAAGGTCCAGCATATCTCTCTCTGTTCTGTTCATTGCCTTGCTATTTCCCTGGCAAGCAGCAGCACAGCCCTGTACATCTCTCTTCTATGTTCATCTACATGCCGCCTTGTAGTATATGTTTGCTATCCCATCCTGCGATGCCTGCACTGTTTTGCTGTCCCTTCTTACCATGCTAATATGTACGTATCCAGAACTACATAATACTAAACACAGCAAAGGCACTTCATTTACAACTCTCCAGCATTAATTAGTGTGCAAAATAATTTTTTGTTGGATTCTCATCCACACCCTCGAGTTCCTCAAGACAACATATTGCCAAATCTTAGGTCCATGCAAGCTGGCAGCCGCAAATGGGAGCTTGGGGGTTGTTTTTTAAATGCCCCCCTCCTCAAAGAGCAAAACCCACTTATATGTATATTTAAAAAAAAATAACGTTCTGTACTCATGGCAGAGCTGCTGGAGTGTGAACTGTCTGCCCACGGTGTGCAAGGCGAGTAAGACATGACTGACTGACAGACAGACATTCAGACAGCCAAACAGGTAGATGGGCAGGCATCTAGGGAACGTAATTCTAAAATGTGGGAACTAACTCATATTCGAGATGTTTATAAATAGTCACAAATTATTATTTCCGTTTCTAGTTTTACCCTATGGACTTTGTACAATTTCTGTGGAAAAATATGCCATGTGGCAGAGACTCAAAGCGCTGGAATGTCGAATTTGCTGCCTTGTACTGTCAAGCAAGCCTCTCAATTCAAGTTTGTTTGTGTTTGAAAAGAATGTTTGACTTCCACGTTAATATTTTTGGCTGCAGGCGCCGTGGTAACGTCTTGGTACCTAGGAGAATTCGTGTTATTGAACACGCTTGAGGGGGAAGCGGCCTCAGCTGGAGCCCCCTTCTCTTTTGAATGTGACAGCAAACTTCGGCGACCAGTCCTTGCCCCTATTACACATGCTTTCTGTACTCAGAATAAATAAACACAGCTCTTTTCATTTCCTGAAATTCCTCCCTCGGTTGCAGTCTGCAAGCATATTCTTTAAAGACATAAGGTGGTGGAAGATTGTGAAAAATAAAGAAATGTGCATAATGGCCATTTTTATCAACTTTGCGTGCACGTCGTAGCACTACGGAGCTGCATTATTATTGGTAAATGTTTGATGGAAATCCAACAGAATCCCTTGTACGCCCTATGCTAGTGTAACCCGTTTATCAGCTATTAGGAAAACATTGTTAAAACCTATTTAAATGACACGAATAGTTATACTTTGTAAAAAAGGAAAACGTGTTTTTTACATCTTTCTTAAGGAGGTACGGAACCTCTCTGCAGTGCCTTGACTTCACGGCCTCTCCCGGGCTTTGGCCTTCGAGGCACACCCTCACACGCATGTATATTTCAGATGATGACTTGTTTGCATTATTAATAGGATTCAAAAGTGACACGACGCACGTTCACATTCCTGTTGTCAGGCTGCACACCAGCTGTTATTGTACAAGTGTCCTCCCCTCTAGTATAGCTTCTGGCTTGGACACAGATGTGAAAATATTTCTTGTGATGAGCCTAGTATGATCTCTAACAAAGAAGGAAGAAAATCAAGGTGGTTGACAAAATGTCTGACTCGATCCCGGAGTTTACTCACTATACCACTCTCTGTTTGCAAAAGCTGAATCTTCCTAGCCCATGTGTGGCCCGGTAACTGCCATCCAAAGTTACCTCTATGGGGACAACCCTCGCCTGCATCTATTGCATCCGAGGTCAGACTACTACGAGAGCACCCATCACCCACTTTTGGAGCAGCGCGCATCGTTAGTGAACTCGGGTGGATATCCGAAAGTGTGGCAACAACAGGAGGCAAAATTCATAGAAATGCAATGTTTTTTCCTTATCTTCAGCAGTCAATCTTGGCGAATTCTGGCCCATCTAGTATATGCTTTAAGAATACTGCTGCCGTTTTTGCTTGGTCCCCCTACTATACTTTTTTTGACAAGACATGCTGCCACTTCTCCTTGTCTACCATATAAATTTCTTTTCTTAGAATGCATGCTGCTGCTTTTCCTACATCACAGTTTTCTCAGAGTCAAGGCTATCACGCAAGGATCATGGCAGCTGCCATACTTCAAATGCATGAAAATCACAGGATACACCAAGGCTGCCTTTTCCTGGAAAGCAAGGCATTATGGGAGCTCCTTCACAGTTTTCTTGTCAAAATGACAGGCTGTGATGACCACATTCAATTAGCTAATTTAAGAAGTAATGTGTATCACAAATCCCTTATTTCACAACTAAGGCACAGACATTTGTAGATACCCATGTAAGCATTCTCATTACCCTGTAAGAGTGCCCCGAACATTCAGCCAGCCTTTCGACTCTGTCTGTTGGTGGCAGACATACACTTTCAGTCTTACCAATGAGTCTTCTTGCTGCTCTTCTGAGTCCACTGATCTGTTTGAAATATTTTTGGGGAGTCAGATTGAAATTTGAGCCAACTAGGAAAGGGTGAGACAGCTCCCCAACACTTTTGTCGCACATTTTTGGTGTCACTATACATTTTCACGCAGACACATTGTAATTTGCGGAACGGAATGTTTAAGGCAGCTAATATTTTAACAACTTCAAATAAAATCAATTAAAACACGCTTGCAGAAAGCGAAAAGGTATGGCTCTTTGTTTTATAAGTGAAAATATTAGTACTAATGACAGAGTCTGCGTAAAGATCAGTCACGGCTCGCATGATTTGTGGGAGTGGAGGGTGGTTCGCCTTGGGGGGGTTCACACAGGGGGGGATCCCGCAGGGGGGGTTTGAAAAAAAGTATAAAAAACGTACCTTACCAGTCCCGCGCCGCCTCCTGGCCGGGTGATGGTCCTGCCGGGGTTTCCTGGAACTGGAAGGAAGCATGCATCCTCCCCCCCCCCTAAGCCAATCACAACGCTGCAATGGCAGCGTTGTGATTGGTGCGGAGTCCCGGACAGCGCTCAGCCGGGCGCCTGTAGGGAGGCCATTTTCTCTATGTAGGCTGCGTGCAGCCTACATAGAGAAAATGTAGAGTGCGCATGACTGCTTTGGTCGGCCCCAGGGCCGACCAAGCAGTCAGGGCACTCGGAGTGGTGCAAGCCACTCCTCCCCGACCCACCCACCCGCCCGCCCGCCCGCCCCCAACCAGGCATACCCTCCCACCCGCCCCCAACCAGGCATACCCCTGCCTTCTGCTTTCTCGCTGTGCGAGAAGCAGAACATAAAATGGTATTTAAAATACCATTTTATGTTCTGCTTCTCGCACTGCGAGCAGCAGTGAGCGGCGCTCCTCCGCCCTAATGGAGGAGCCGCCGCTGTGTACATTTCCCTAATGATTCCTCAATTCCCTAATGAGTCCTGAAAACGTGCACCATACATTTCCCTAATTATTCCTGAAAATGTGCACCGTAGCAACTGCCCACACGTGAGCAATGTGCCAACTGTCAAGCATGAGCACTTATCGCTCATTCGTTATGGTAATTTCGCCGCAGGACATGTGCACGTGTTTACAACCACCTCTATCAACTATTTAAAGCCTCGTAGGGTGGAAACCCACTGCTTGGCTTATTTGATTCCTGCTGAGCGCTTACCTGCCACCAGCTGATTTCAGGAGCGGTGTTCCTTGGCTCCAGTTCTCCGTCCAGCATTGCATTTCTCCTCTTCCTCCAGCACTTCTCTTCCTGCTTCTGCTGCGCTTCCACAAAACACCATAGTTCCTGTAAGAGAGGCACAACACAGAAGGTGACTTGTGGTTATCACGCACTCTGCGCGCAGACTGCTGACTTATATCCTTACATGATAAAGGTAACAGATTTAACCTTCAAATAATTACATGTATTCAGGTAGTGTTTAGTCTTGCAAGCCTTTGGGCACAGCATTCAGTTAGCATTCAAGCAAGGATTAGCAATACAGAAAAGACGTATTTACTGTAGTAATTGTGCCTTCTAATTGAAAGACATTTGAAGGGTGATTTTCAACCTTTGGACTCCAGAAGTGAACTGTAAAAGCAAAGACTGAAAGACATTGATAATCCACAAACCTTCATCGATATTCAGGATCTAATTTACCATCTTTGGCAATAAATCAAGAGTTACAGCTAAAAGACAAGCAAACAACTCTATGTGAGTAATACAGAATAAGACACTCTGCTAGAAAAGCTGTTATATGCACAAATCCTGGTAACTGAAAACTGTAACTGAAGCCTCCATCCATATACCTGGCCACAGTCCTCGCAATCCTGTATCAAGGCCCTGTCTACCCTGAGCTCCGCAGTTCCTGGCCTAGAGAAGCAGCGCTACTAGAAGCACCGGTATTTCTCTTCCCTCTCTCTCCTTCCACCCCCCCCTTCCCCATGGGAACTTATGTGGACGCAGTGTGTTAGTTCATTGCTACCACGTTAGGTCCCATTAGGATTTGGGGACTAGCATCACCCCATCTAAACCGCCTGGAGTTCAGGTGAGTGGTAAGTATAGTGCCTAAAAGCACAAAGCACCACTTACGGTCATCTTGTCATGCAAGACTGGGGGAAAGTCACAGGTTCAAGGTGACCACGATGGAGTGCGGGCCGGATACAGGGACAAAGCATTCAGGCTTAACTTAGAGGCAATGTGTAAAGTATTTTTGCAGCACACATATAGCAATAAAGTAAAAACACAACACAAGAAAAATCCTGTCAAAATGTAGAAAAATAGAGTACATTTTAATAAATAAAATGATACCAAAATGAACGATATCTAATCAGTAGAACCGGAGTTACAAATTTTTAAAGTTTTTACTGCAAAATAGCACCTCAAATCTCATGGTATCTGGTCATGCCAGACCGGGGCAAAGTCAAAAGTTCAGACCGACCACAGCGCAGTGTGGGTCAGATCCACAAAGTGGATTGGTCCCGGTCTTGGCTTACCTTTGGACATAGAAGAAATTTTGAAGAAAAGGTCCTGAGAACGTAGAGATCAGCGGGGGCAAGGTAGCAGATGGTGCCAAGGAAGAAGAAGAAGAAGAAATGGCATTTATATAGAACATGGCTACCCGGGAGCATCCCAGCGCTGAAGCAGAGACTAGAGCGGACAGACACCCTAAGGGAAGAGCCAGGTCTTTAGCTGTTTCCGGAAGGTAAGATGGTTGGATTCCCTACGAAGATACAGCGGTAGGGTATTCCAGAGCCTGGCGGCATTATACGAAAAAAGCCGGCCGCTACTTCTGGCTTTCTTGATCTTGGGAACTACTACTAGATGGAGCTCATCTGAGCGGAGTTTTCTGTTTGCCTTTTAGGGGCAAATCATGGCTGTATTGATAGGTGGTCCGCTCCCTTCCAGAGACTTATGGACAACACAGAGGGCCTTAAAGTTAATTCTCTCCTGCACTGGGAGCCAGTGGAGAGAGCGTATCGCGGGCCTTGTAGAACAACGATTGGGAATCCCCATAAGCAATCTTGCTGCAGAATTTTATACAGTCTGCAGTTTCACAACCACTGGGTTTGGGGCACCTAAATATAGGGCATTGCCATAGTCTATCCTCGAAAGAATTAGTGCCTGAATCAACAGTTTTTTTGCTTGAAAGGGTAGAAGGGGAAGCACTTTGCGGGTCATTCTAAGCAAGCCGTAGCATGAAGCAGCAGTCTTTCTGGCATGAGCTTTAAAGGTGAGGTCCTGATCTAGCCAGATGCCCAGACTTTTTATCTCGGTTTTTGGGGTCGGCACCGGGCCCATACACACTGGCCACATAGTGCTTGCTTTAAAGCTTAAAGGGTTGCCGAGAATCATAAGATTTAAAGAAAGCACTATGTGGAAGAGGTGTCATCGTCGAGGAGCTGTTGAATGGAGTCGCATAAAGATTTTACCTTCAGACTTTGTCACTTTTTTGAAGGCTGAAAGCAGGATGAAGCTGAAGGCTATAGCTGACGAGTGCTCCACAAGGCTGGATATCTTCGTAAGGAGGTCTAGGTGAACAGGATTTTCTGCTGCGGAAAAGAACATATCGGGACTTACAGCAAAATCAGGCTGACTGGCAATGCACCGTGGGCAGATCAGCTGGAAGGTTGGTCCCAGTGTTTTGTTGGTTCTCAGGGCACTTTTTGGCAAAAAAAGAAAAGAGAATTCCCAAGTTTTAGGGTTAGGAAGGAGCAGCACCTCTAACACCACTTCCAAGAGTCCAGGACCTTGTGGGCACCACTTGGGAGGTTAGGACTCACTCCTGCAAAGGTCAGTTGCAGGGTTTAAGGACTCTGGAGCTTGTTACGTCCATGTAGTTCAAACAGTAGGCCAGTCAACTAGTCCTTGGAGTCACTTCTGGTGGTCCTGGGTTCAGGGAGATAGTCCAGTTCTCCTTCAGGGACCAGGGCAGTGCTTTGGTAGTAGCATGGCAGTCCTCTGGGGCCCCAGAAAGTTCTCGTGAAGTTTTCCACATGCCCAGGAATGTACTGAAGATGTGTTCTGAGGGTCCAATATTTATACCTGGTGCCAGCCTTTGAAGTGGGGATCTTCTTTATACTACCTCCACATCTGGATCAGAAAAGTTCTTCCCTTCCCTGTAAAGGCTCCAAGAAGTCTGGTGCAACAAAAGGTTGGTGTCAGGTTCCTTTATGTGTGCTGAAGACAAGCCCTTTGTAGTGTAAGTGGGGCAGGGAACAGCTCTGCCCCCAACCATCCTGGCAGGATAGCCCATCCTGCTACAACCAGTCCCCTTTGTCTCACTGTCTGACAGGAAAAAACATCCCCAACAGCATGGCCATTCATATTTATGTGACCCAGGGCATAGGCAGCAGGCACCAAATTGTTAGAGCAAGAAAATACCATCTTTCTAAAAGTGGCATTTTCCGAATTCTGACTGAAAAACAGACTTTACCGTTAAAAAGCATTTTAAATTACAATTGAATTGAGTCCAAACATGACACTTCTACCTTCTCCCAATCAAATGTTAGCACTTAATAAATGTAATAAGTGAATCCAATGTTATCCAATAGGTGAGGTAGGCCATACAGTAGTGAAAAATTAATTTAGGAGTTTTTAACTACCAGGGCATGTAAAACTTAAACCCACATGTCATACGTTTTTAAATACAATGCACTCTGCCTTAGGGACCTTGAGGGTGCAACTTAGAGTTGACTTATATCTATTAAAAAGGAAGGTTTAGACCTGGAAAAAGTTTATTTTGCCAGATTGAATTGGAAGTTTAAAACTGAACTACAGGCTGCAAGGGCAGGACTTGAGACATGTTTTAAAGTGCTACTTTAGAGGGTGGCACAATGAGTGTTTCAGGCTCTTTAGTAGCATTTGATTTACAAGCCCTAGGTACATGCAGTACTACTTTACTAGCAACTTGCAAGTAAATTAAAAGTGCCAAATAGGCGTAAGCAAATTTTACCATGTCTAAGGAAGTGAGCACAAGCAATTTAGCACTGGATAGCAGTAGTAAAGTGCAAAATGCCAACAAAAACTAATACAGAAAACAGGAGGGGTGACCCTGCAATGAGGGCCAAGGCCAACATTTACTTTTCTCTTTTTTCATTTTGTGACAATCTCCTCAATGGCCCCACCGATGCATGGTCCTTTCTCTTTCTCAACAGCCTGGCATTCCTTATCTAGTGGCCTAGAGTTACTGCAAGTGACACACTCTCCCACCTTTAGTCTTCCTTGCTGTTTGTGTGTAGTGGGGCATGGATTTTGCCCCAGAGGCCACAGAGCCCTACTTCATCAGAAGGCTGGGTCCATAGACCCGGAACACTCCCTGGGTTACGGCCTACTTGGGATGTACCCATTGGTATGGCAGGGATGAAGACATTCTCCTACTTCTACAAGGGGGCTATATCAAGTCATTGAAGCTACACTCCAGGTTCCCTGCAGGGAATCGAAGGCAATATTTGATCCCCTTGGTGAACGCTTAATCCTGCTTGGGATTTCTTATCATGGTGGGTTCCCCTGATCATTAGTGTAACTGCTGCAGTGATGCACACAAGCAGCTCGTGCTTTTGTGGATGTATCTGGCCATGTTCTGCCCAAATCAAATGGAATCTTCTGCTTGGTGATCCTGGTGGTGTGCTCCAGCCGCACCAGTGAGCCTGCTGTGCTTCGAGGGCCCCAAACGTGTACTGAAGGATGATAGAGGCCTTTCCTACAGCCCTTGGCACTGCTGCATCCTCCTTCTTAGCAGCAGTGTGGTGTAGGTGCTGGAATTGCCCTCTTGTCCTGCCTTGACCACCCTGGAGGCCTGCTACCAGGAAGACACCTCTGACCAGGTGTCTTCCTGGTAGCAGGCCTCCAGGGTGGTCAAGGCAGACCACTCTCCCTGCTAGCACTCACAAAGCACCCAGGCCTTCCACTTGCTGGGTGCCTGTGTGTCTAGCAGGAGCTTGTGGTACCTACTTCTATGGCACCCACAATTAGGACCAGTCAACAGACATCCAAGTCAATCCTCTTGCTTCAGGGTTCTGAGAAAGTCTGTCCTCTACTAGCCTAGATACTAATAGAGACACAGGACTACAATCTCATAGTAGGTTCCCCTACTCTAGACAGGGGTCTATCAGCCTGTCTTCTTCTTCTTCTCGACCCTTCTTTCCTGGCATGGGTTTAAAAATGGAGTGGAGTGTTTTATAATATTAGAGTCCATTGATGTCACATCACTCCTCCACCCCAACACATCCAGAGATCAGCCCACTAGCTGCCCAATGCCTTGCACAGAATTCAGGGAAGAGAGCAAAATGGCAGTTGACAGAGAAATTACAGGACACCTATCTGCTGAGAAAGGCTATGCATAGATGGATCAGGTGTCTTCCCTCCAAGACTTGAAAGAAACCCCCTGTGGTGGCTGGAGTCAGAGGTCTGTCCCTTCTCACCCTGCCACATGCAGGGACATCCTGGAGCTTTTTAGCAGGCAGGTGATGCTTATTCAGCTGATGGAGATTTTCCCCCAGCCCCTTCCTCTGTCAAGAGAAATCTATTCTCCCAGCATTGGCCTTTTGTTTCTGGGGAGCTTTGTTCTGCCAGCTGAGCAGCACAGTAATTAATTTTCTCAGCAGGTCATTGCAACACATGAATCCCATTAAGGGTGGCTCAGGAAAATATGTACAATTTTATAAGAACATGAACAAGCTCTATATATAGAGTAAAACTGACTCTTGAAACTAGTTCTTATTTCAGAAATTCATAGGAAAGGGCACAGCAATGATCTTTCTACACCTCTTGCCAATCAAAAGTTATTTTTTGGCACAGTGCACACAAAGTGCAAATCAGTTTAAACACTACAGATTTACACACAAAAAATAGGGGCAGTTCTTCTTGAATTGTCATTTGAATTACACGACCTTAGCAGACCACAACCAATTTAATCTGCAGCTCATCTGCAACCTGTGTGCAGATAATAAACTGATGCCAGCTGCTCTAATTCTCTTAGACCTTTCCGTAAGTTTCGATATGGTTGCACATGATATCCTGCTGGACAGACTTGACAAGGACACAGTCTATAAATGGTTCTCATCCTTTCTTTAAGGACACTCTAATGCTGTTTCACTGGATTGTTCTCTCTGAATTCACATCCATCAATATGGAGTTGCCCAAGGCTCTTTGTTGAGCTCCACACATTTCAACATCTATGTGACCCCTCAGCTACTCTTATTTCTTCTTTTTGCCTTTGTTATTATTCTTTTGCAGGTGACACTCAGCTGATTCAATAAACTTACTTTTGAGGCTCATATCAATACATTTTACTCTTCCTGCTTCTTTACACTCAAGGTTATTATGAAAATTCTTCCACTACCTTGTATGTCTTCCAGGAAAACCTTTTTTTCATCCTGCCTCTGATCATCTCTAAGCTGAACTATTGCAATGCCCTTCCCATGAGTCTGCCCTGTTACCTTCTTTACAAGCTAAAGCTTATTCAGAATGCGGCAGCCTGCCTTTTCTTAGGGTTACCCAGCATAGTAAATGTCACTGCCCATCTTTCTTCCTTTCAGTGGCTTCCCATTTGTAAATATAGGGCCTCATCTACAAGGAAATGATGCAGAGCGACGTCGCAAGCCTTGTAGCTGCAACGTGCTCATCATTTTCAAAGTGCAGGGATGCGTTGTATTAACAACAATATTATGCTTCCCTGTGCTTTCCCCTGTGCTGGCGCACACTTGGCTGCCTTGCACAAGCACAGGCACCCTTGGGTCATTTTGCATAGGTGCCTGCGCTGCGGGAATGATTGTTTTTTTGCAGGAAGGGACACCTTACTACACAAAAACAATCATTAATGGCATTTTCTACTTTCTATGCGTGCTGTAGAATGCAGCACGCATAGAAAGAGGAAACAACGAGGAGAAATGAAGGTATTGCTCCTCAATGCGCCATTCCTACTCCTCCCATGGGAAGGCGTAGGATTCTGATGCATTCCCAGCTTTACAACATGTTGTAAATCTGTGAATGCATCAAGTTCCATTGATGTTGCGTGGAAACACCCACATCAACACCCATGGAACACCCATGAAACACCCCTTTAGCGCAGAGTAATGCATGAAAGGGGCCCATATTTACAAGGCAATGAAAAGTCACCAGGGTGACTTTACGTGACCTCGTAAATATGGGCAAGACGTTTACGCCACCGGTGTGTCAAAAAAAGTGACGCACCAGTAGTGCAATAGGCTTGAAAATAAGCCCCATTGTCTTTTCAAGGGCCTCGTTTGGAGAACCCAAACTCGACCCAAAATATTGCAGAGATTTACATGAGCTCCAGTTACATTACAGAAGGATACATTCATATTTTTTTTGGCACAGGGAGATTAAGTGATTTGCCCAGAATCACAGGATGTTCAGCGGATATTAGACTCGAACCTGGTTTCCTAGTTCCAAAGTCGGCAGCTTGGGCTATTACGCCACATTCTCTGGTTACTTCGCAAGCAGTTTGGGGTATTTCTGTGATTTATAAAAATTAAATTAAATCAAATGTATAACCTGTGAGAGCTTCTTACCTCAACTGCACAATGTAGGACCTTATTTTAAAAGGTGGGCACTGGCAGTTACAGGTCAATACCATCGCTTATTGAGTAATTTGCATTTGATCCACCTGATCGCCCATAATGTAGTCTATAGCTCCTCACTTATTACCTGTACTAACTACCTTGTACACATATGCCTATTGGGATTAATAGTATTTGTTTTGTGCATATTTTTATGATATCAAACAACTACTATAATGCTCATTCATAGAAAATTGTCTATAGCGACTGTGGATGGACATTACAAAATTAATAACTAGTAATGTTCAATTCACCAAGGGCTTCTGTGCGGAGTTCTTGTGAGAACTCCCAATCATGAGTGGTTGCCATATCACTTTGCTGAGTAACAGGTCACTAAATGATTGAGCGCTGTAACAGGTCAGCAAGGGCTCTCGACCATCAATAGGATACTATGCTGTCACATCCAGCAAAAGTACCATGCACAGCTCCGGGAGCTATGCCCGTCCCAAGGACATTTGCCACTAATAAGCCACTGGCTGTGCATGTGACTAGTACGAAGGTATAAAGTGAAGGATTTACCCAGCTTGGTAGATCTGACAACAAATGTAGGTCAGAAGTCCCACTAACAAATGATATATAGGATAAAGTACCACTTGCTGCTGTACATCATATGGATTTTGCAAGTCACCAAGGAGTTCCATGGCTGCATAGAGGAATGAGGCCAAAGGCAAAGTTCCTTTATAATGCTATGGAACTCGGAGGTGACTTACAATATCTAGGCCTGGGCAGAGTTCCTACTGCGCTACGGGGTGTTCTGCAAGCAGCAGAGTGTGCTAGGTTGCACCATTCATGCTGATTTTTAGCTCCGGGTGTTTGTCCCGCACTGGAAAATCAGCACAAATGGCACCATGCGAAGCGCAAGAGGGCACTGCTTCTTTCTGCCACTCAAGTAGATTTTCTACTCGAACGGCAGTTTCCTCAACTCGAATGGATGGTTTCTCAACGTGAACGGTCGCAACCATCCGCAACCGCCCGCGCTGAGAAATCTCGCTGGGAGGTGGGCTAGCATTGAATTTGCGTTGCTTGTGCTCGCCAAATTAATGTTGGCGAACAAGGAAAAAACACTGCGTGCTCTGCGGAGAGTGGAAAACTCTGCAAACTCCGCAAACAGAGCAGAGTTCACCGACCGCCCAGGTCTAGCAATATCCCTATTATGTATGGCAAGGGGTACTTTCTCCCACATAATACATGGTCACACCATCACCTTTCCCACAAACCACCAAAATCATTGTTGTGCTGCTTTTTTTCCAGATATTTGTTACAAAAAAAAAGATATTAGAATCAGTTTAATTCAAGTCACTTTCATTGGTAGAAACACACACAAAGATTCTAACTTTTCTATAATACAAAAGGAGTGCAATAAAATAAACATGTTGCCATAAATATCTCCTTCCTGAGTCTCACTGTAAGCTAGAAAAACAGGGCAGCAGAAAGAAAAGGAATGTTTAGTTTATCCTGCTTTAATTATGCTCCGTGACCTGACTTGCATTTCCACCGGATGCTGGCTCTGGCAGCAGGCATTGTGACATCAGATCTCGTCTGTGATAAGTTACTACAGTTGAGTTCTGATGTAATTTATTTTATAATTGGCGACTGGGTGCGTCACAAGTCACCAATTCCAAAGAACTGCATTTATACATGGATGGCAGAATCCCATGGATTTGCAGAATCCCATGTTTTATAATGATAGTTTTTGTATTCTTTTTAGTCAGATTGTGTTTGCCTTTGCTAGTGTTGTATTATAGGCATAGAAACTCGAATCCTTTTTGTATTATCATTAAGGGTATATTACATTCCCATTATTATAATATAATATTGTGTGTTGACGGGTTTGGTCAAGTCTTCTCTTGTCCGCTGCAAGTCAACTAGCAGGTCTGTTGTTCTCCTAATGCCCCTCTTCCAAATATGGAACCCCTAGCCATGCGTTCTAGTTCACATTAAGGCTGGGCCTCGCTCCCAGTACACTAACAGTTGATACCACAAATACGTCCGCTCTTCTCAGTATGCCATGCAAGCTTCACAAAGCATCTTATGCTGATAACACCCAGATCTATGTTCATGTTAATATCTTCCTCTACGAACACGAGACTCAAAATGCAGAAAAGAATGCCCACTGCCTATATTTGTTTGGAGGCAAAAAAAAACAGCCATTATTTGCAAACCTTCCAAGTTTAGAAATACTAACTCTTTCAAAGTTATGTATCCAATCAGAAATTTGGAAATGTTATTGGGTTAAAATAGGAATTTGAAACCTAAAGTCAATGCCTTGTTTAAAAGTGTTTGTGTCTAGTTTCACTGAATCAGGAAGCTCATCCCCATGATTACCAAAGACCTAAGGAGAATTGAGGTTGAATCAGCAGCCAATATTTGTCGGCACTGCACAAACCTCTGGGCTTATTTACTAGGTTTTTGACGCCAGTGCATCACTTTTTTTGACGCAACGCGAAGGAATGGCCTTGCCCAAATTTACAAGGCCACTTAAAGTCACCCTGCGTGACTTTTCAAAGCCTTCTAAATATGGGCTCCTTTTCTAGATTACTCTGCGTGAAATGGGCGTTACATGGGTGTTGCTGTGGGTGTTCCCACGCAACATCCATGGAACTTGCGGCATTTCCACATTTCCAACATTTTGTAAAAGTGGGAATGTGTCAGAATCCTACACCTCCCTAGGGGAGGTGAATGAATGGCGCAACAAGGAGAAATACTTTTATTCATCTTCGTTTTTTCATCTCTCTATGTGTGCTACATTTTGCAGCACACATAGAAAGAGGAAAATGCCATTAATGATTGTTTTTGTGCAGGAAGGTGACCCCTCCTGCACAAAAACAATCATCCCCTCAGCGCAGGCACCCTTGCAAAATGAGGCAAGGATGCCTTTGCTGGCACATGCCAGCCAATTGTGCTCCAGGACAGGGTAAAACACAGGGATGTGGCGAATTGTTAATACGATGCATCCCTGTGATTTGAAAATGACGCAGCATGGCGCAGCTCAATGGCTCAGTCATTTTCTTGTAGATGAGTCCCCTCCTATACTTAGGCTGAGTTACAAAAAAAAAAACAATTTTCACCTTCAAAGACCCCAGAAGACATTAGCATTGAAATCATCCAGACCTATGGCTAGAGACTGTGTCACCAAAGCTAGACCAATTGTGGACCATGGAATCTCTTTATGGGACATCTACATGGCCCCCCTCGCTGCCATCGTCAGACAGCACGGACTCAGCATCATATCCTACGCCAACGACACCCAGCTCATCCTCTCCCTCACCAAGGACCCCATCACCACCAGACTCAGTTTCCAGGAAGGCATGAAAGACGTCGCATCCTGGATGAGCAGCAGCTGCCTGAAACTCAACTCGGAGAAGACAGAGGTCCTCGTCCTCGGACCCTCCCCCTCGGCATGGGACAACACCTGGTGGCCCACCGCCCTCGGGAGCCCTCCCACCCCTACAGACCACGCCCGAAACCTCAGCATCATACTCAACTCCTCCCTCTCCATGACCCGATAGGTCAACGCCATCACCTCCAGCTGCTTCAACACCCTCCGTGTCCTGGGAAAGACCTTCAAATGGATCCCCCCCGAATCAAGAAAGACCGTCACCCACGCACTTATAACCAGCAGACTGGACTATGGAAACGCCCTCTACGCCGGGATCAACAAGTCTCTGCTCCACAAACTCCAGACCATACAGAACACCGCTGCCAGACTGGTCCTCGGCATCCCCCGACCCGAACACATAACCCATCACCTGCAGAACCTCCACTGGCTCCCGTCGAGAAGAAAGTCACCTTCAAGATACTCACCCACGCCTACAAATGCCTCCACAACACCAGATCCCAATACCTCAACGAAAGAATCTCTTTCCACGTACCCAAGAGAAAACTCTGATCCACCGACCTCGCCCTCGCCAAAACCCCACGCATCCGCAGAACCAGAACAGGTGGAAGAGCCTTCTCCTACATCGTGACCAAGACTTGGAACCAGCTCCCGATCGACATCAGACGAGCCCCCACCCTGAACATCTTCAGGCACTCAAGACTGGCTCTTTGACTGAGCGGAGCTGCCCCCCCCCAGCGCCTTGAGACCCTCACTGGTGAGTAGCGCACTTACAATTCCCCTGATTGATTGATTGATTGAGGAATCCTGACGTATCTGTCGGCGCAAAAGTCACTCATTGCTGGAGTTGTGTCGCAAACATGACGCAACTCCAGCAATGCACGGGGTAGGCCTGTGCCTATGGCACTGCACCACTCTTATGCCTGCCATGAGGCAGGCGTAAGGTTTTGACGCATTGGCGTCTCAGAAGTATTGCAGTGAAATCTCATATATTTTACTGCAACACTTCTACAAGGCTTCCTGACGCAGGTATAATGTGGCGCAGCGCTTTACAAGGTGACCCATCTGCCTAGATGCGTCACTTTGTAAATATGGAGCAACGTGTTTTATTGCTTATGCTGCTGCTGCATCACAAAGTGTTGCCATCCTTCATAAATAAGGCCCTAGGTATTGTGTACTCAGTGACTTCCTCTGTGACATAATTATCAATGTCGAGAGGGATATATTTTGTTATGTATGATATAGTATTTTGAATGCACAGGGTCGGGTGCTGGATGTGAAGTTACATGCTTCTAAACATTAGAACTTTCCTTCTTTTGTGGGCCTAAGTGACAACCTATGTTTAGGTCTCGCCTAGCGTTGCAGCGCACATGTGCTGTTCGCTTTGCGAGGCATGCAGTATATACTATAGCGTGGAAGCTTTCTGGAAGCTCCGCCCACTCTCCGCCCATCGTTTTGATTGGCTTACATCCTAAATGCTGCCTTCTAATTCGT